>OX596256.1:1616667-2169667 GCA_951394255.1 Polyploca ridens | reverse complement strand
AAATTATCCTACACGCAGCGAAATATCCGCACTGTGCCGTGAACGGGGTACTCCTAGCTGATGCAACCAAAATCCGTGATGGGGCCAAGAACCAGGACCTGGATATTGTCGACGCGATTCCTCTGTTCCACCACAGTCATTATTTATCGCCAATGGCTGAAATAGCCCTGACACAGGTAATTTTCCGTGGCACCACATTGTAAGGTTATTTTAATTGGTGCTTGTTTATGGCCTATTTCTTATACCTGGTAATGTGCATAACTTCTACTTTACTCTTACTTTTCCTAGAGTACAGACTTGCAGTCACCAAACAGAATGAGAAATACTTTATATTATTTACTATACAATGGGTGATCTAATTGCTAAGGAGTAATTTTCACAATATAATATCAACAACTGCAAGGATCAACATTGCACAAGTTATTCCTTGCAGGTTTTGATATATTGCTGGCATACTTACCTTCCAATTTGCAAATGAAAGTGAATAAATTTGCTTGTTAGGACTCTTCTTTCCAACATATTACACTTAGCTTCTATTGGTAAGCTGTGTGTCTACAAAATTCATATGCAAACTATCAAACAAAACTTAACCTTTGAATTTATATTCCAGATAGAGACAGTTGCACAGTCGGACAACCGCATCATTGCCGGTTACTACGCTGCATGTGAGAACTTCAGGGACAATACAGTAGAGAAGTGCCCCGGGCAGAAGATTGCCGAGAAAATTGTAGAACACTTCCCATCCGCTGTGTTTGTTGTGGTAAGATGATTTTCATTTTTATACGGTGTGTAGCTAAAGCAAACTGTAAATAATTTTCAAGAGTTGTTTTGGGCCTCTATCACAGAATACATAATATTACTATGCACAGACACTGCCTTACCTCACCACAGCTAGAATTCAAATAAAACTTTAGTTGCTGTATGCGAAAGGTTATATATATGTATTGTAATTTGTTTATGTATGTCACTTATTATGTATTTTGTGCATGAAAGCATGCAATCTTGCTATGGCCATATTTTTTTATACCTTATTTCTTATTCACTGTTTGTACACGAACCTTTTCATTTTCGGGTGGTTGGTAATTATGATGCGTTTCATAAATTTTATCTGGCTGGGATGCCTCTGTAATATGTGCCTGGACGTTCACAGATACATATTTTATTTACAATAAACAAGCTGAAATATCTGTTCAGGTTGACAACAAGAGGATGATGCAGCATCTTGACACAGCTGCCATCAAGCTGCACAAATACAGCGATGGGAAATGGAAGCCTAAAGATGCCAATAAAGTTATATTCCGTGAGTATTAGTTTTAAGGTTATGTTAGCATCGGCATGAACTATCTCTCAATGAAGAGCCAGTTGGTGTTGTTGGTTAAAATTCCACCTATCACGCCTCAGGTTGTGGGTTAAATTCCTACTCAGGATATGCATTTGTGTGCATGAATGTCCAGTCTGTGTGTAATTATGTATATTAAGTATATATTTACAACAAAAAGTAGTATATGTAGTACATATATCAGTTGTCTGCTTTCCATCATTCAAGCTCTGGTTAGTTTGACAGAGATAATCAATTGTGAGGAATTTCCCAGGATATTTATATGAATTATGTGAAGGAAAACACCATGCATCAAGGTTGTGCCAATTTGTTGCCAAGAAACGTTGTGTTCCTGCACTTTAGAGCCAGTATACTAGGGTTTGTAAAGGTTGTCTCCAAATTGCCAACACTACCAATTAGTTGGGATTGCTCAGCTGCTTGTAGTCAGGCATATAACAAAAAAGCAAATAAACCCCATTAAATGCGATAAACCTTACCAAGATTTAAGGCGATGATAGCTCAGTGGTAGTGACGTCGGATACCGAGATGAAGGTCCCGGGTTGGAATCCTACAATGAGCTTGAGCTTTCGGTGAAGGAAAACATCGTGAGGAAACCATAGCACGGTGGTAGGGTACTTTGTAGTAACCGCCTGGCTGGCTACAACCCTCAAGTTGAAAATCTGTCGCCAAGCACCTTTCGTTGTGTTCCGATAGCTGCACTTGAGAGCCAGTTCCTTCTAGGCTTTGTGTGCTTACCACCTTCGGCCGCATCATCACTTACCATGGTGAGATTGCGGTCAAACACAAGCCTATAAACAGAAAAAAAAAAAAAATGGATTATGTTTGTGCAGATTACCATATCCATTCACTTTTCAGAGACACCATATGTCCTGGAAACAGTCTCCCACCTACTACAGCGTGGGGTACAAAAAGACTTGGTGGACTTTGACAACTACCTGGATGACCTGTCACAGGACTGGACAAACCTGGGCATTGAGAAACTCATTGCCAGCATCAATGCATCCAACACAATTGACGATAAGGAGAAGGACTATCGATAATGAGTCAGTGTTGCCATTAGTCAAATTTATTATTTAAGTTTTATCCGGTAACAGGATATGGTTATTGGAACTGTAAAGGAATGTGTGTTTTTAAAACTTAAGAAGGTTAATTCAGTTTGTAGCCCACAAAATTAAAATAATATCTGTTTTTGAATATAGGTATCTTCAGTTGAAGTTTTCAAAAATATTTTTTGTTAGCTGGTAGCTGGGTAGCTTTGAATTGGTAGCTGTAAATATGCTATGTTTATTCCTGCACACACCTTTCTCATGAAATTACTTTGCGAACATTTGTCTATGGAAAAACGTATGGAGGTGCAAGGTGGATGACACCTCCATTTAAAAGGAAAGATCTTCCGCCAGGCTGGGACATAGTGCCGGGGGACCGCGGTCCAACTGTACATGTCGGACAGTTGTATATATGCAGATTCTCGAGAAAACTTCGTAAGCGCGATGCAGGATAATGTGGCGCCACGCCATCTATCTTTTAGTGTGAGAACTATCTTAGTGTTACTGGTCGATGTCGCTACAAACGTAAGGATATTTTAATTCGGTGGGCTAAATTCGACTAATCTTTTTTAGTAAAGTTGTGGACTGTATATTTAGATTCTAATGTTAAATGGAATCACTAAGCTCCGTGGCTGGTTGATCTATGAAACCCAGTTATACTAAATCCTATACTATTATACAAGCAATATTTATATATGTTTTTGAGATATCGAAAACGGCTCTAGCGATTTCAATGAAATTTTCTATATGGGATTTTTTTGAGGCGAGAAATCGATCTCCGTTTTTCCGAGCAAAGGTACAATTATAGTAGGCATATAATATGTCCCTTACTACACGTCCTAAATATAAACGTTTCCTTTTTTTTACATTATTATTGGATAGGTATTATCATTAACTAGCCGTGCCCCGCGGTTTCACCCGCGTTTCCGCAATGTTATAAAGCCAATAACCTTCCTAAATCAACGGGCTATCTAGCCAACATTTTTCAATTTGGACTGGTAGTTCTTGATATTAGTGCATTCAAACATACCAACTCTTGAGCTTTATAATATTAGAATAGGTCATAAATGTATGAGGAATTAATAATTTACTTATGTAGATAGTAAATTATTTAGTATGGAATGTTTGTAAAATTAAAAGGAATGTATTCATATACCTTTGCAGGCACTGGTGAATAGTCCGATTCTAATACCGGTTCGGAAGGTTTGCTGAGAAGAGCTGGCAATAAACTCAGCAATTATTTCAAACATACTTAGATGTATTACATAATATTTAATTTGATAACAATTGCGTGCCCCTGCGGCAAACCCATTAAAAATCTAAATTTATGTATTATTACTAGCCGTCCCACGCGTTTCCGGGATAAAAAGCCTATGTCCTTATCCATACCATAGGCTATCTGCATGAGGATCCGTTGAGGGTTGAAGCGTTAAGGCGTAACAAACACACTTTCGCATTATAATATTAGTTAAGATTTAACCCTCTAAACATAAAAGGAATACCCCATATACGGGGTGGATACGACAATACTACAAAAAATTAAACCGCGTAAAGTACTCGTAAATACGAACAACTTTATTATGGGACCAAATTCGAAATCGCAAAAATAAAATTACAGCTTTTCATACAAAAGGCACATCGTCTCTTCGGCTAAAATGGTAATATGCTAATTATGGTGCTGTAAAAAAACATGCGATTTCGAAGTTGGTCCCATAGTAAAAGATGTTCATATTTATGAGTACTTTACGTAATTAAATTTTTTGTCGTATCCACCCCGTATATTACACTAATATGGGTTACATAGAACAAATTATTGATATCCATTAAAAAGAAACACTGCCTTATCAAAACTCTGTCGACGATTCATTCCCTAGCCTATAAGTAATTTAAAATTATTTTATGTTATTAAAAAAAATGGAATAATATTTGTTGTGAATTGATTTATTAAATAACGCATTTATAATGTTTGTGTTAAATTATATGTTATTAAAGTAATCTTCTACCAATTTCTTGCATTTATTTATACCGCCCATGTCGCCAGCTTTTCCTTGAAACTTCCCGTTTTTGAACGCACCTTTGCCTTTTAGTATATCTGTTATTCTGGAAGAAAACATGAAATTAAATAATAAATTCCAGGACATTATTTCAATAAATAAAACTGTTTTAATGTTTTTTTTATGATATGGCATGAGCCCACAGCATGAGCCTGAAAGGTTCTGGGTGCAATAAACTTTCTTAAGCGTAAATGATCACCAATTGTGAAAATGTTATATTTTATTTACTCACTAGCTGTGCCTCGCGGTTTCACCCGTGATGTTTAGATATCTATCATGAATAAACTGGCCGAGTAGTGCCTGAGTATAGCGTGTTCATACACAAGTTCTCTAGCTTTATATAATGTACTAGCAGCGAAACCCGGCGTTGCTCGGGTTAAAATACATCGCATGTTTAAGGCGCGGACAGCTCACGATTTCAAACGACGAATGCACTCACACAACCTAGAATGTGGAATGACTGATGTGTGTGTACTTTTGGAAAATTGCATAGTATATGTAAGGAAATCAGAATAGATACGGATTTCTTAATGTATTGACATGTTGATACATAATATGAGACGATGAACAATTTTCAAAAAAAAATATCATTGATATTAGACATATAATAATCTATCTATTTATTTTCATAACAGTATAAATTATTTAGGTCCTTACATATGAAATTAGCGTTTTGTCGTACTGACCACTTTGATCTCAAATATCTCCTCTTTGGTTAAGAATTCCAAATTCAAATTTATAAATTTTCCTCATTATTTTTTTCTTTGGCGTCGCTTATTACCGCACAATGGAAAACATGAAATATCGGTATATTTACGAGTACGAGTTCTGCCGTGGCACCAGTGCTGCAGAAACAGCTCGAAAGATTAATTATGTGTACGGCGCTGGTGTCGCAAAAGAAAGCACGGTACAGTATTACTCAACTTATATGGCGCGTCGTGAATCTTCGTTCGCACAGAAAAGAAAGTATGGCCCCGAAGATTATCGAAAGAATGCTTCAAACTTACAATCAACCTTAGATCACTACTATAAGGTTCATAATACACTGCAGCTGTTAGTTCTATCTCACTCGCAAGTCACGGCCCTCCGCACGGCGCGCGCTAACATGACGGCAGCTGTCGGCCAATAGCGTTTCCCGCACTTTGAAAATGTATCTTCTGCGCAGGTACATCGGTAAGCCATATTAATTCCCTGTACGTTTTTGGTTTCAACGTTTTCGTTCCGGAAAAGCCGACCTTCAGAACCAACCCCGTGGACGGCCGAAGACCAAAGTGGAAAATGAAGAATTAAAGGCTATTGTGGAAGCGGATCCATTATAAAGCACTTCAGAGATAGCTGCAGGCTTCGGGGTAAGTGATAAAACTGTATTAATCCACATGAAGCAAATCGGGAAAGTAAAAAAACTTGAACGATGGGTACCTCATGAATTGAGTGAATCGAACTTGCAAACACGCGTCAACTGCTGTGTTACTTTGCTCAACCGACTCAATAATGAAGGGATTTTAAATCGAATCATTACTTGTGATGAAAAGTGGATACTGTACGATAATCGGAAGCGCTCGTCGCAATGGCTGAACCTTGGAGACCCAGCCAAATCCTGCCTTAAACGAAAATTGACTCAGAAAAAGTTACTTTTGAGTGTTTGGTGGACTAGCGCCGTTGTCGTTCACTACAGGTTTCTAAAATCTGGCCAAACGATTACGGCAGATATCTATTGTCAGCAACTGCAAACCATGAAGAAAGAACTAGCTGCTAAACAACCGAGATTGGTCAATCGCTCTAGGCCACTGCTGCTTCACGACAACCCAAGACCACACACTGCACAACAAACAACCGCTAAGTTAGATGAGCTACAGTTGGAATGTTTGTGACATCCACCGTACTCCCCGGACCTTGCTCCAACAGATTACCATTTTTTCCGGAATTTGGAAAACTTTTTACAAGGAAAAAAATTCAACTCCGATGCGGCAGTCCAAACCGCCTTCAAAGAGTTTATTAATTCTCGCCCCCATGGTTTTTTAGTAAAGGGATCAATAAACTACCTATGGGATGGCAAAAGTGCATAGATAACAACGGTGCATACTTTGATTTATTAAATATATTTTACAAAATAAAAATTGACTTTATATTCCTCCCGTACAAAACGCCAATTTCATATGTAATGACCTAATATATGTAACTTAAACTGTTCACCACTACTGAGCAAACTGCTCACAATTCGTATTGCACCCTCCGCTGAAATGTGCTCCCGGTTAAATATGATTGAAAATGACGTTTTGTTACAAAACGTGTAAAAAATTATTTTATAGATAAAAAGGTATATAAACCAAAGGAGATTGACCATATTTGGGCCCACTATTGTGTCATCGCGTGTCTCAATTAAATATGATTCAAAAATCAAGTCTTATTTTATTATGTTCATTCACAAAATATTAATATTTTCCTATCCCGAGGATTAAAAACAGCATTAATAATATATTCGCTTGAACTCCTTTACACCTGTAGGTACGCCTTCCGCACCACAGATATCTGAAACCGTACGCCATTCGAATCACAGTTTTATTAATATCGAATGTTGCCAGGTGTTAAATTAGGTTTGTCGTAGTTAAATACGGTCTATATAGCTTTTTCTGATGAATAACGCTAGTAATGATGAAACGAAATTACGAGAGTGATATTAGATAATATTCGTCGGTTAAAGGTAGCAGAAATGCCAAATACTCATTTTATTTATAATTGTGTTTGATGACAATGATTATTTTCCAAACAGAATGTAATGTAAGAACCTATTACGATAATAGTATAGTTATAAAAAGTAACAAGTAACATAAAATAATTTCTTAAAAGTATTAATTTATTTTACGAAAAATAAAATCTTCTTAATTTTAAGTTTGGCAACCAAATCCATTTTATGAGTACTTATTTTTGCTACTGTCATGTTATATTATAAATAGGTAAGTTTGGCAACCGAATCTTTTTTATGAGGACTCATTTTTGCCAGTGTCGAGTTATATTATAAATAGGTAAGTTTGGCAACCAAATCTTTTTTACGAGGACTTATTTTTGCCAGTGTCGAGTTATATTTTGAATAGGTAAGTTTGGCTACCAAATCTTTTTTATGAGGACTTATTTTTGCCAGTGTCAAGTTATATTTTAGTTCTGGTCACTAAATAAATCATTTTCATATAGTCCGCACTATCAGTCACCGTCCGTAACAGATATATTTTAGTAAAATTGTACTAAAACTTCTCACGGACCTTTTGAGATAACTTGAAAAGTCACAATATACATAATTAATTTCACTGAACTTGTGTGCACATAGATTGATCTTTATTGGATAAAACACCACTGATAATATGCATTAACCTGAAATTACAGGAATTTATGGAAATAAAACGAAGACGCTATGTGACTTTGCAAGATCCCGCCAAAAAGTCTAGCATACCTACGTTTAATCTTTTGCAAAACATCACAATAAACACAAATTGTATTTTTTAGTGGCCTCCATTAAAAAACCTTAAGATTACCGACTTACTAATTCTAAACCATTGAATTACTAAAACAAACTATGCATCAGAAAAAAGAAAAAAGCTCTTAAACCCGGGTCAGAAAATTAAAACTGTTTACTGATTATGAAAATATAGTATTTTTTCTACAAAATAAAAAATAAATCATTGTGACACAAACATTTTCGAAGTGGAATTCCCCTTAGAAAATGGTCATTCTCCTTTTTACATACCTACCGAAGAGATAGGATTACTAATAATCCATGATATAATCAAGTTTTAAAGCTGCCATATTTTATGTATGTGAGTTGCCGCGACTTTAAATTTAATTTCCCATTAGAGGGAATAGGGGGACATTGATACAACCGTTATATATTTTTTACTGAACGCAGCCAAATCTTCGCCGATACACACATACGTAGGCATCAGTACCCCGAGTGTAAAGTTTGCAAAGAATTGACGTAACTATCGCGTTTACGTAATTCTATGAGAACTTGTATTGTACTATCTTAGCAAGCTTTACAGAATCACGGCCGCTTTCAGCCAGCGGTTTGTGCTCGACGTCTGAAGACACGTTTCGGACAATCATTGGTAAAAATAATCCTCACCTTCGGGTGTAATTTAACCTTAGGATTTTGGTGTAAACAGATACATTTAACGTTAAATGGCAAGGAAATATAATATTTTAATAAGTTCTTGGTAATTTTCTGTGATGTTTTTTTTTACATAATATGACGGTATGGGGAAGATTGATAGTACATACATACATATTAGAGATATCAACGTGTATAGCGTATTGACATTTCGTAGAGTACCATTAAATCTCTATTCAGAAGTAATCATAACAAACATCATCATCATCAGCACATAATCACTGCTGAGTGAAATAAGAATAAAGGTAACAGGAATACTACTGAAAAGAATGGACAGATATTCCACCATGCATGGCCACTGCAAATTGGTGGAGATAGGCTAGTGTTCAACTTCGTTGGAGTTTCCAAGCCGCCTAAGAGATCTCCAACTAGCATAACGACTTACACAATTTAGTGATAGCCGAGAACAACGGCTTTACGTGTGTAGAGGTTTCATACCCTACAGAAAAATAATAATTTAAACTTTATTTGACAAAGCTTTTTGTTTTGTCACTCTATCGATTTTTCCACGTCATTTTGTACATAATTTTTTGTAATAGTAATTAATTAGTAAATTTCCTTCAACCCTCTACCTATGAGTTTTCTTTAAAGTCTTCAGATGAGACCATAGGTAGACCGCACGCATAAAAAAGAACCTCGATTCTACGAGATCTGGCGACCGTGAATATGGAGCGTGCAAAGACGGAACGGAAGGTAGACCGCATGCATAAAAAAGAACCTCGATTCTACGAGAACGTGCCTCCTAAAGCACGGAAAATGCTCGAGTTGAAATACCACTAGACGGTCACCCATCCGGATACCGTCCACATCAGCAATTGCTTATCTTTGTCGATCGATTAAGAACGGCTAATCAAGTTAGGTACACTACAAGCGCATCAACGAGCCTAAAAACATTAATGAGAAACACTGCTTTTAGGAGATAAGCGCTTGGCAAAGATTCCGTGCTACTGATGTATTAAATTCAGAAAAATCTAGAAATCTTGACTGAATTTTATTATCTGCCCGAATAGTAAACTGCTTTGCATTACTGATACAATACCATCGTGTATAGGCATGCCACGTGTATGTCTGGGAGAAGGCAGTTCATATAAAATCGAACCAACTCATGTGTCATTTTATGATTCCAGAAATTGTCATCCCTTTCAATGACTTCTAATTTTAACTTTTGGGTTTGTCCACTCCAAATCGCAAAAATACGGGTTGAAGATTGTAAATCATATTTGTGTTGACTATATAATTAAAAGTAGTAGGTGGTAGAAAGTCAACTAACTACATAATAAAATGTATATGTCCCAAGTTTGTCCTGAAATAGCTAACAACGTTGTCACCATTGAATAGCGTAATAATTCAATGGTTGTCACTGAAAAAGAATGTATGTGTGACGTAATAAAGGTGAAATTTTTCGTCTTCAGATATAATAAGGTAATGAAATATCCATAGATATAAGATTCTTGGGATTAGTTGATTTATCTTCATGTTTGTTTTTGTTGTATGTATACTATGGTTATGCGGCTATCGCCAAGACGTTCGACCAAGGACGCTTGCACTCAGGGCATACGAATATGTGTTCTATTGCTATCTGTATAGAGCAATACTCAAATGCTTATAAAAAAAATCGACACAAAGCGTCCGGTACCAACCATGCAGGTCGAGCGTTGCCCGACGACTAAAGAACAACCGCGTAAGCTATTGCTACATTTAGACAGCGTGGAATAGGGTTGAAAATTGTAAATCATATTTGTGTTGACAATATGACTAGTTGCCGCTTGGATATTTATTTTTGCGTTTTCTTTAGATTATACAGAAAATACTCATTAAATTTAATAATTATCCGGTTAACATTTCAATATAATGCAGTATCTAACATATTCTCAAAAAAAAATTAGTTGTTGTCGCTGAAAATACAGAGAATTACGACGCCAAAGTTTATTTTTATGCACTAGTTTACGATTTTTTTGTGGGGAATACAAAGCACTTTTCAATATTCTATTCGGTTAACATTTTTCTTCAGGCCCTTGTCTGTCCACATTATTTTTTGTGTGAGGTATTTTCATTGGGTTGCGTCATACTCGCGTCTCAAAGAAACCCATTTTTGTGAAATTGAGCTTAGTCCCCGTCTTAATGGTATAAAAAATATATAAGGATACATTTTTTAAAATATTATAGATTTCTATTTTCGATATTGAGAGACTTTCCAGAACATTCAAATAGTTTGTACCTTTTTTTACTCGACTGCAATCACAATTGAACTGACGAAAAGTCACTGAATTTCAATTTATATACCGAAATTTCCAGTACCAGATCACTCTAGAATATTTAGATGTACATCACTTCGATTTGGTTTTTATAGATCAATAATAACACTCGTACACATTTTGGTACTTTCCAAACCAATCCAAAAATTCTCGATCATAATAAATTGCACTCATTTATGAACTTCCCAGATAATTCAGAAAATTTCTAGAACGTTCTCGAACATTCTAACTCGATAATAACAGTTTTGGGACATTTTGGAACTTTCTAGATGAAGCCATAAATTTGTAGAACTTTCTCAAACATTCTATATCGATTCTAGAAAGTTCCAAAATGAGTAAAACTGTTATAATTTATAGAAAATTCTAGAATGAATGCAAATAATAGTTTGCATTCATTCTAGAATTTTCTAGATCATTCCAGATATTTGTTGAACTTTCTAGAACACTCCAGATAAATTATAACAGTTTTACTAATTTTGGAACTTTCTAGATCATTCAAGAAATTTCTCGAAAATTCTAAATCGATCATAATCAATTGCACTAATTTTGTAACTATCCAGATCATTCGGAAAATTTCTAGAACGTTCTTGAACATTCTAACTCGACAATAACAGTTTTGGACATTTTGGAACTTTCTAGATGAAGCCAGATCAATTATAACCATTTTACTCATTTTGGAACTTTCTAGATCATTCAAGAAATTTCTCGAACATTCTAAATCGATTCTAGAAAGTTCCAAAATGAGTAAAACTGTTATAATTTATAGAACATTCTAGAATGAATGCAAATAATAGTTTGCATTCATTCTAGAATTTTCTAGATCATTCCAGATATTTGTTGAACTTTCTAGAACACTCCAGATAAATTATAACAGTTTTACTAATTTTGGAACTTTCTAGATCATTCAAGAAATTTCTCGAAAATTCTAAATCGATCATAATCAATTGCACTAATTTTGTAACTATCCAGATCATTCGGAAAATTTCTAGAACGTTCTTGAACATTCTAACTCGACAATAACAGTTTTGGACATTTTGGAACTTTCTAGATGAAGCCAGATCAATTATAACCATTTTACTCATTTTGGAACTTTCTAGATCATTCAAGAAATTTCTCGAACATTCTAAATCGATCATAATCAATTGCACTCATTTTGGAACTTTCCAGATCATTCGGAAAATTTCTAGAACATTCTCGATCATTCTAAATCGATCATAATAAATTGCACTCATTTTGGAACTTTCCAGATCATTCTGGAAATTTCTAGAACGTTCTCGAACATTCTAACTCGATAATAACAGTTTTGGACATTTTGGAACTTTCTAGATGAAGCCAGAAATTTGTAGAACTTTCTCAAAACATGCTATATCGATTATAATAGTTTGCATTCACTGTAGAATTTTCTAGATCATTCCAGATATTTGTTGAACTTTCTAGAACACTCCAGATCGATTATAACCGTTGTACACATTTTGGAACTTTCCATTACAGAAATTTTGAGATCTTTTCAGAAGTCCTCATGCGTTAGAAAAGGACAACAATATATGTTTTAACATTTTCGCCACCCACAACCACCCCCTTCCACCCACCGCGACCAAACTCCCTTACTACCATCTGGAGACCAAGGGGTATTTACCACCCCAACGCGAAGTTGATTGGGGTTGGTGGTGATTGAGAAAACTGCGTATTTACGTACCCACAAAAGCATTTTATATATATTATTAGATTAGATTTGTAGCAACGGAAGTGTCATAACGGAAACAAATGACAAAAGTTAATCCCACCAAAACATTTATATGTAAAATGTTGCCAAGACATACGGCTCGCACTGTCAAAAAGTTATCAGATCTCATGTAGAGCCAAGCTTATAACTCTACATGCACTTACTCTGCAAGCCCTAACTTGACAAACTTTACACCTTAGTCAAAATATGTGGCTTGGCCGTTTCAACAAGAACTATTGAATAACATTTTTAGTGGGAGGGTGAATACTATGAAAAAAAAAACGCGTCGCGGCCGAAACGGATATCAAAAAGCCTGCAGGAATTCCGCAGTTGCGGAACCAGAAGCAGAGGTCTTTTACATCACTAATTTATTAGCATAGATTACTTACTGCTGTCCCAAAGCATTACAATGTTCTTCAGGCCCTTGAATAATAATCTGCCCTTCTTTAGGCTTGTCTTGATCCTCAGAGGCTAATACCATAAATAGCCCTTCACCCTCAAGACCTTTGATCACAGCACGGTTAAATTCAGGAGTAGCTTCTTTCTTAAACATAAAAGCGAATTTTGGTTTGGGCTGGGTGCTTTTTATTTTGTCCACTTCATGTTGTGCTAACTCTGATAAAACGTTTTGTAAATTCTTGCTCGTTACTTTGAGGTTTTTCTGCAATTTTTGTACTAGTTCTTCGTGTTTTGTTGGTTCGTTCCTGGAACATAAAACGAACTATTAAATTGAGGTCTTTTGCCCTCAATGTATAACACAACAATCAACACACAAGCATCTCTACATTGCATTATGAACACGATTATGAACTTTATCACTATCATATACCTAAGTACAAATTCCTATTTGACCAAAAACGAGTAACGCGACTTCCTGAGATCCGCGACTTTCTCGAGATCCGTGACTTCCTCAGATCCGGGATGAGTTTTTATGAATTATCGTAAAATACTTTGTATACATGAAGATAAGACTCAAAATTGAATTCAGAGTTCAATATCACGACTGTATATCAAATCCTCCCTTCCTCTTTGCACTTCGATCAGTAAAGTGTCTGGCAAATTAGAAAATATTTAATTGGAACAGTTTTGTAAGAACATGCCAGATATATAGCTTATCCAAGGAGAATTAGGCACAAAGAGGGATACAAATATACAGCTATCTCCTTTGCACCTGTAATAGTACAAGATTAGGACAGCATTGATTAGGGTCAATTTGAGTTTAGGTACTTACTTTAATAGACCGGTTAAAGCTTTCTCCCTGTCCAGAATTCGTTGGAAGGTATTTACGACTCTGTTTCCGACTAGAAACCTCAAGTTAGTCTTGCCCTTTTTGCCTGGTTCTGCGCCTAAAAGCTTTATACTTTGCAGTTGACTGTAAAAACATTGAACACATTTATAAGAGCTTATGATTTGCCCTCAGCACTACAATATGGGGTTCTACAAAAGGGGCGTAAAAAGAGCTCTTTAAGGTCTCTTATTGCAGATGTCAACGTAACTAGTCAGTGCTTTTGCACTGATTAAAAACTACCGACAAATCACTGCAAAAATGTTTAGTGTGTCCTTAACTTAGCCAATCAGAGCTTATTATCGGAATAGGCGGAAGAGATTTCAAAAGAAATTACCGTCATTGCACTTCTTTGGGTAAATTTTTCTATGGATATAGGATATTTCAATATTATCTAATAAAAAACGTAACGGTACCTCAGGTTGGAGACATGAGTACCACAGCACATGTTCTCATCTATGTGGCCAATGCAAATAATTCTTATTGTGTCCATACAGTCCTTGGGTAAGCCTCTAGTATGCGCCTGCAAATATACATATCTACATAATACCAACACGCGTTATAATCGTTTAAATGTATACTAAATTTGAATTGTGTTCGACCCGAACATTCTCTTTTACTTCAGCCAAGGACTGTTTTCTATCAGCTGCCAACAGAGGAATTTGTAAGGATACACGCGAAATGCGTGCCGAGAGTCGTCTATCTACATTCATACATTGATGGAGTAGGATACTCCGTTCAAGAAAAAGCCATATGTTCCCACATCAAATGGATGTAAGCTCAAATTACAACAGGAATGATTCTAACCTCATCCAAGTCCGGGTCATTCGCTTTACAAAACTTCACAGTAACAGGTATAGCATCTCTTATCAGGTCGTTGCACCTGATTTCCACAGCTCGTATGACATCATCGCTCACTTTTGTAGAGTCCAACTCTACGTAGCTTTCATCAGCTCCGAGCCACCAACTTGTTGTTGGTAGATTGTATTCTCTTTCTAATATTGCTGATAGGAGGTGTTGGCCTGTTAACAAGATTGTCAGGGTTATTTAGAGTATCTTGGATGACAAACAAATTAGGTAGTCTACCAAATTGAAAAGCTCCCAATTTATCAAGTTCAGAATGACACAGTAAATATACAATCTAGTATTAGTATTAATTTAATTAAATATGATAGTTTAGTTTTTGCAATAGTTTTTTGCAAAATGTATACAGTAGATTCAACTCAATGGCATGTGTACTTTCATCAGTTATAAAAACAAGCTTCTGTTTTCTACTGCTATATAAAAATCAATTGCTGTTCGTTAGTCTCGCTTGAACTCAAAAAAAGCTTGACCAATTTGAATCTTTTTTTTTACTTGTTCACTCTAACACAATCATGGTTTAAGAAAAAATGTGAAAAACCAAAAAGGTATGGTGGTATTAAGCTCACCAGGTCAACAACTGTAGTGAACTTGTCAAAAGTTTGTCTCCTGTATTTTAATTAATTTATAATTCTAATTCTAGTAAAATACATTATATTTCATTGTAATTAAATAGTATTTATGATTAATGTTCCTGGAAAATAAAAACATAAAGTGTTTTTACGAAAAATAACGAAAATCAGCTGTGATATTCACCGGCGAAGTGACAGCCAACGGAAGGAATTTGAAAACCAACAATAAACCTGGGGAGTATTGTGATAATAAGTCTTATTTTATACTTATAATATCAATAGTAGCAAAATCTTTTGAACCGGAATCATATCTTTATGATTCCTTGTCAATTTGAGTTACATATATCATACAGATGCAAATGCACCAGCAGGGATTTTCACAACTTATTTTGTCTGCCAAATTGTGTTAAGAGTTAAAAACTTAACATACTGAACACTGCAGTAACCTTGATGATATATAAACTCAATATTTTGGCAATCCCCTCACTTTCAACTTTGCATTTTAATGTTTAACACTTTATGGCATTCCATTAGACACCCAATCCCAAGTAGTACTTATTATAGTAATCTTGTAAGAGAAACACTAAATTAAACATTATAATTTATTATATAGATATACCAAGTTCACAAAAACATAAGTAATACTAATAATTAAATATTTACACAATCCTTAGTAGTACCTCATCTTGTATTATTTGTGAATAATTCTCTTAATTACAACTCAGTTTACTGTATAGGCTGTGGTGTAGGTTCTCAAATATTAATCCTTATCTTCCCACTTGCTTAAACCGTCCTGTGTGTATTCCAGGTCTACTTCAATTAAAATGACGACTCGCAGAGCTACCGCTCGTGACATGGAGGAAAAACTTAAGAAGACCTTGCAAGAACTCAAGGTTTCCCAGGATGACTGCACTAAGTTGCTGCAGGAGCGAGAGGAAAGTGAGGAGGAAATTAAGAAAATCATAGACAAAAATAGTCAGTTGAAAAGTGAAATGGCTGAACTTCACCAAAATTGTACGGAGGCTAATGATCGCCAAAACAAATTGCAGGAGCTATTATTACAGTTCCAAGAGTGTAGTGACAATCATGAAATGGCCTTGACTCGCATTTCTGAACTTGAACTCAGCTTGAGCCGGGCCAATGGCATTATAACTAAGTATGAACTTGAGAAAAGTTGTCATCAGGAAAAAAACACACTTAGCCTATTTGATGAACTTGTTGTGAGTTGTCCTGGTCATTTACCTACTTCTAGGCTTATTGAGACCATTGATTTGACAAATGATGTATCAACCATTAATGAACCGATTTTAATGAATAGTCATAATAGAATTAAAAAGTACATTAAAATAAATAAATTCATTACCAAAACCAGGAAACTCATAAAATGTAAAGAAAGTTTCTGTAAAAATATAAAACTTAGGAAAGAACGTATAGGACTAATTACTCAATTAAAAACATGTAATAGCAGTTTGCAAAATATGAGGTTATTATATGACACTGACATGCTGCAGTTACAAACAGATCTGAAGCACAAGGAGGATTTAATTAATGGTTTAGCATGCAGATATAACAGTGCTAAGAAAGAGATCAGCGAGCACATAGTTGCAGTCACAAAACTGGTAGACATGTGCAAAAATCATGAAGAACGGTTTGATTCCCTAACATTGAAAAAGATATGTCATTGTCATGTTACTAATCCATTACCATGCGTTGATCTCTCTTCTCCGGCCGCTCCGAGTGATCCGAGTGCTCCGGACGCTCCGTGTGCTCCTGGCGCTCCGAGTGCTCTGGACGCTCCGAGTGTTCCGGGTGCTCCGAGTGCTCCGGGCGCTCCGAGTGCTCCGGGCGCTCCGAGTGCTCCGAGTGCTCCGGGCGTTCCGAGTGCTCCGGACGCTCCGTGTGCTCCTGGCGCTCCGAGTGCTCTGGACGCTCCGAGTGCTCCGAGTGCTCCGAGTGTTCCGGGTGCTCCGAGTGCTCCGGGCGCTCCGAGTGCTCCGGGCGCTCTGGGTGCTCCGGGCGTTCCGAGTGCTCCGGGCGCTCCGTGTGCTCCGAGTGCTCTGGACGCTCCGAGTGCTCCGGGCGCTCCGAGTGCTCCGAGTGTTCCGGGTGCTCCGGGCGCTCTGAGTGCTCCGGGCGCTCCGGGTGTTCTAAGCACTGAACCACATGTCAGTGTCAATATTTCTATGGGGAGCTCTGAGGCATCAATCATGAAAACTGTTGTTTTTTCTGACCAAATTGGGGTCAATTTTGGACCAATTTTAAATAATCGTGTGGATCAGCCAGTTATTAATTATTGTATGCCGGGAGCTTCCTATACAGATATAATGAATAAAATTGTAAGTGCTAAGTTTGACAAACAAACCACTGTTGTGATACTTATAGGAAATGGTTTGAACGTGAAATTCAAAGAATTAATTAATAGTTTTGAAACATTCCTCAAACTAAAGGTGATGAATGTTTTTCTATGTGCTTTGCCATACTCCGTCAACTATACGGATAAACAAAATAGGTATATATTGTTTTTGAACAATTTTATATATAGTTTGACATGTCGTCATAGTGACGTTTTTTCTTATTTCGACACTAATAAATTTGTTAGTGGACTAAAATTTACTGGGGACTCATTGTTTATGCCCAAAAAATGTAAAAACTTGATCGCTACACTGATAGCTTACAATATTAACACGGTTATAGCTAATATAACTAAATGTAGCCTTAGTGACAAAACGGTATTGTCTAGTAGTACTAATAATACTGTGATTAGTTGTTTAAACTTGTAACTCCGACAACAGAGAAGCATACTCATGGCATTACTTTACTACATCAGAATATTAATCGCTTCTCTGGCAAAATACTTGACGTTGAATTATTATGTGATGAAATCAGAATCGATATATTATGTTTTACAGAAACGTGGCTAAAACCAGACAGAATGCTTTTTAATGTAAATAACTTTACTGTTGCCAGTGCGTACAATAGAGTGACTGCTCAGGGTGGCGGCACCCTCATTTTGCTAAATAGTAATATTAAATATAAGAATCGTACTGATATTACTTGTCATTCTGTGGAACGCGTATGCGAGGTGGCATGTGCAGAGATTGAAAGCTCCATTATTTTATGTGTGTATAGACCTCCTGCGTCAAATTTTACTTTGTTTTGTTCCATAATGGAACAAATACTTAGTAAATTATCAAAATGTAATAAGTCAGTAATTATTTGTGGTGACTTTAATATTGACATCCTAATACCCTCATTAGATAGAAATAATTTTATTACGTTATTTAAATCATTTAATATGTCTCATCTATTTAATGAGCCCACGAGAGTGACGGCTACTACTTCCTCTTGTATTGATAACATAATAACCAACAGTAACGTTTTAGAGAAGTCAATAATAAGTGGCGTCCGTTCGGATCATTTGGCCCAATTAGTAAAGTTTCCGTGTAAAAAACTTAGTTCATCCGTAACGAAAACATTTAGGTCAGTTAATAAAACAAGATTAAATAATTTCAGCGTCAATATGGATTATAAAATTAGTAACACTACATATACTTCTGATGATCCAAATGTAAACTATGAAAAAATATTTAAAGATATTTGCAACGAATTTAATGTATCTTGTCCAATCAAAACTAAGAAGGTAAATAATAATAAACTTCAATTCTGTAACTGGGCAACTAAAGGAATCAGGAAGAGTAGGGATAACATGTATGATCTTTACCATCAGAGATCTTACAATAGTAATGAAAACTTTCATATATATGTTAGAAACTATTCCAAGATATTTAAACAGGTTTGTATTCGAGCAAAGGCCATCTACATAGGCAATAGGGTAAATAGTTCTAATAATAAAATTAAAACAGTGTGGCAGATTATTAATACAGAGACTGGTAAGAATAAAATCAAAGATAATACTTTTTCTCTTAAAATTAATGATACATTAATCTCAGGTAAATTAGAAGTAGCATCTGCTTTTGAAACTTTTTTCTCAAATATACCTATGGAGGCTACTAAAAATCTTGCTTCGTCTTCCACGTTAGCTGAATCGATTTTACAGAATAATTTTCAACAAAATATTCCAGACTTCGCATTCACCCAGGTTAATGACTATGACATTATCACGGCTTTTAAGTCACTAAATATGAAAAATACAGAAGACTTATGGGGTTTGTCAGTTAAGGTTATACAGTCAATTATTTTCAATATTGCCCCTATTTTAGCCCTAATTTTTAACCAATGTCTCGAACAGGGCAACTTTCCTGACTTAATGAAATACAGCAAAATTGTTCCAATCTTTAAATCGGGATGTAAAAACAATCCCTCAGATTATAGACCTGTTTCAGTACTTCCTGCATTAAGCAAGATTTTTGAAAAGATTGTGCTAAACCAAATGTTAAGGCATTTTAATAACCACAAGATACTCCATGATGATCAGTTCGGTTTTACAAGAGGTAAGTCCACTACGGATGCGGGAGCTAAACTTATTAAGCATATTTTTCAGGCCTGGGAGTGCTCACACGATGCTATTGGTATCTTTTGTGATCTCTCCAAGGCATTTGATTGCGTAGATCACCAAACGCTAGCTCTTAAACTTAAGTTATATGGAATTCGCGGAGTGGCCCTCGATCTTGTGGTTTCCTATCTTTCAGGGCGCCAACAAAAAGTAGGAATCAATGGTAGTGTGTCATCGGGCTCCTTAGTCAAATTAGGCGTACCTCAAGGCTCGATTTTAGGCCCATTTCTGTTTCTAGTTTATATAAATGACCTACCTTACATGGTGAAAGAACTATCAGATGTCGTTTTGTTTGCAGATGATACGTCTCTGATATTTAAAGTAGATAGAAAAGACAAAGACCTTTTAAAAGTTAACCACGCTCTGGAAACTGTGTCTCAATGGTTTGCTGCCAACAATCTAATGCTAAATTCTAAAAAAACTAAATGTATAAGATTTTCATTACCAAACGTACCAAAAGTTGATATCAATGTTATTGTGGACGGTACTAAACTTAATGTAGTAGATAAGACTGTTTTTCTTGGTCTGACCATAGACTGTAGATTGCAGTGGGGTGCTCACCTGGAAGCCTTAGGTGGTAAACTGAGCTCCGCTGCTTTTGCAGTCAGCAAAATAAGGCAACTGACGGACATTAATACAGCCAGATTAATTTATTTTGCATATTTTCATAGCCTTATGTCTTACGGTATTTTGCTGTGGGGTTCTGCCGCAGACTTGGAATCAATTTTTGTATTGCAAAAAAGAGCAATTCGCGCCATCTACTGTTTGGGGTCTCGCGAATCTCTGCGAAAGGTATTTCCGGAAATTAATATATTAACTTTGCCCTCTCAGTACATTTTTGAAAATATTATGTATGTTCGTAAAAACATTAATTTGTTTCCAGTCAATAGTGATTATCACGATAGAAACACTAGAAACAAAGACAAAATAACTGTGCCTAGATTTAGATTAGCTAAAGTAAATAAGTCCTTTCTTGGGAATTGTATCCAATTTTACAATAAAATTCCTCATAGCGTGACCAGTATGTCCTTTTTTAAATTTAAGGAACATATCAAAAAGCGGTTGTTGAGTAGGGCCTATTATAAAGTGTCTCATTATATTGACGACAAGGATGTATGGAAGTAGCTTCTCTCTGCACCTGCTTCACTTAGCAGCTAGTTCAAGGTCCATTTTAATTCTAAGTATGCTATTATTATTATAAGTTATCTTTTTTTTATTTTTTGTTTAATTTACAGATTATTACTTATAGTAATTAATTCAATTTAATGTTTTTCATTTATTTCTAAATTCTTCAATAGATTATGTCTGTCTCCTTAATTGTTATATTTTCTATACATATACCTAAATGATATTTAGTATAAACTTGTCAATAGTCACAGTGATAACAAATTGCGTGTTTAGTAGTTTCCCTTTAGTTTATTTTTTTATTTCTAAGCCAGACTTAAGTAAGTCATGCTCACTTTAAGGCCTTTGCTTGCGGCGGCGTCGTGTGACGGGTCGCTCACTTCCCTCCAATATGGCGAGGAGGGCGATGGCTGCCACACGCGTCATACTTGTGAACAGGTGCTGCTTGTGGGGGTTGGTCTGCTTAAGTTTGCCATTTATTTTTAAATATAGATTCAGTCTACTTTGTAGTTTTGCGGCCGCGCCGGGGCACGCAATTGTTGTCAGTGCGATTAGAATGTAAATATTATGTAATGAATCTAAGCTTGTTTTGAAAAGAGTAATTGCTGAGTTTATTGCCGGCTCTTCTCAGCAAATGCAACCTTCCGAACCGGTATTAGAGTATTAGAGTCAGACTTTTCATAAGTGCCTGCGAAGGTCTATTTGAATAAATGATTTTGAATTTTGAATTTTGAATTTTTTTTGAACATATTTTTTTAAAACACCAATAAATTATATCTTATGCACTAATCTATACAACACAAAACAAATAACTACTCCTATAACACTAATTAATTGGTGCACCAAAATTTGTAAATGTTAATTTTAAAATTAAATAGGTACGCACCAGAATGCTGCTGCATATGATCAAATCGTCTATCCCAGTTAATCTTCTGTTCGACAACTGTTCCTACATCTATTGGTTCTCTAGTGAAGTGTAGTGCTTGATCCCCCTTGCGTAACACTTGGATAACCTCTTTGTCATTTAGCCAGCCAATGTCATGAGGCTGAAAGTAATACAAGCTTTTTATTCCTATAGTAGGTTTCAAGCTAAGCCAAGCTCCTCATTCCAATTTATAAAATATTTTTTTTTAAATATTGTGTGGGATTTATTGTCTTTTATTAGTAACTCTCATTATTTCGTCAATTTGAAGAGACTTTATTTGACGACAATTTTAAAGTACTTTTTTAGCTAATTACGCTTAATTTACATACCAACCTGTCCACCCCCTGCTGGGAATAGTATAGTGTTCTCCAATGTGATTTGGTAACCTTCAAACTTTGACGTCTTCCCATATTCTATCACCGATTCTTTGGTTGGTTCGCATTTCACCACTTTTGATGTAAACTGGAAAATAATAATTATTCATGTCTACTCTATGTCATGTGATGTTATGCAAATAAACAGTAGGTATACAGAGTTTGGGGTAGATAGTGGTCCGTTAACCCGCCGCACGCCTTAAACAAACCGATTGTGTTTAAGGGGAACTGCGGCAATTGTACGGGAAATGCCACTATGACGTTTAAAGACACAAGGTTTAATATTAACTGTCATTTAGTTACTGTTCCATATAAATTTTAACTCTGGCAGGTCTCTCTTGTCTGGTCGTGCGCGCGACATAAGGGGGTCAATATACTGTATGTTCAGCTCAAAAATTTGGTCCACTTTTTCTCACTGGTCTCAGAATTTACTATTAAGATTATTATTATTTGTTGAAATTACAGCCAAATAAGTAAATCAATGAATCTTGAAATAAAATTTTAAATAGTAAAAAGAACAACAGTGACCAGTGGTAAAAAGTGTAGTGTAAATTGTCAACCCCTAAATGTGGACCACTAGTTACGCTACCTAATGTTCCTAAGGTATGTAAGGTAGTCCCGGGATAAAAAGTATCCCATGATTTATAACAAGGATCATTCAGCAATGGTCTGACTAAGGTTACTCTCTGACCCATGATTTAAATAGGTAACTAACATCCACACAATCTTGCGTTTATTGTTGTATAAACATAGACAGGCATGTGTCGTATTAAAATAGCATAAGAGCCTATATAATTAAAGCGGACTATAAATAAACTGGGAATCTCCGGTTTCTATTATATGACATGTAATATCACATGAATCTATAATTTTTCATCATGGATAATCATTATTAAATCGTTATAATGTTAATGCATACACTCACCTCTTTTAGGAAACTATTTTCCTGACACTTAAAAACCATTTTTACCTTCAAATCCGTTTATTATGAATTATGAACTAAATAAAAGTAAGATAAAATAGCTGCAACTGGCTGCAACCAATGTTTTGCAACCATTAAATTATCAATCACTCTCAAATGTTATCTACTTCACTTAAACTAAGCCGTTCAGTTTTATTGATAAACCATCAAGAACTTTAAAGATTATTTCATAAAATTAACTCGTTTCGCGAAAAGTAAATAATAAACTGAATTTGTGAGATTATGGGTACATTCCGAAATGGATAATATCGATCACAGCAATAATTTGCGTACCGAAGGCTGCATTCCGAATTACCGCTGTAATCGCTGTAATCGATTTGAGCGTGCTTAAACCCGTTCCATATTACCGTGAGCGCGTTCACGATGTCCCGTGAAACGTCATAGATGACGTCATAACATCCGCCATATTGCGCTCACACCGACCATGCTCTAAACTGATATCGCCGTGAGCGCTGTCAAAAGTGACGGCAATAATCTAATAAGATTCTTGGTTTTCTATTTGGCAAAGATACTTTAAATGATTTTATAAGAGAAAAATAATAAAAAAAGCAGATATTCCTTTTTGCGAGTCAACTTATAAAAGATATAATGAGTCCTAGCGCATTGATAATTCAGATTTTAATTAAATTCTCAAATATTCTGTTTTGAATACTGTGAGCGCGATAACGGGCGTTCCGAATTGTTGATAGTTCTCAGCTGTCATAAGCGTGATATCTAATTCGGTACGCAAATTATTGCTGTAATCGCTGTGATTGATATTATCCATTTCGGAATGTACCCTGATATCACGCTTATGACAGCTGAGAACTATCAACAATTCGGAACGCCCGTTATCGCGCTCACAGTATTCAAAACAGAACATTTGAGAATATATATAATATCGATATATTTTATCCGATATATGAAATATCGTCCGAAATTAGAATATTTTATCAGTATTAATTAATTCACATGTTGATTCATTTTAAACATGATCTAAACTTATTGTTACTTTAACTACACCTATCGTTAATTTTCAATAAAAAAACTATAAAAAATAACCAATTTATCTAGTTGGTTGTCCATAAGGATATTGTATACTAGTTACGTAGTATAAAAATTCCTTGCTTGTCCAAGTTTGCCAATCCGACGCATACACGAAATACTCTCAAGATGGCAGCACTGTACTTGTATCCCTTGAACCATGAACGAGTTGCACATCTGTTTTAATGTATTATATATGGTGGGAGTTGCAGATCTATTTTGATTATTGTATTATCTATGGTGGATTGGTTGAAATGATATGGCTACCTGTGCGTGCGATCTTTGGTAAAGGAAGTTGTCTGTGTTTACTCCGTTAAAAAACTCACAAATAAAATATTTCACATACTTCAACATCAAAAAGTGATAATAAATCTTATAATATGTATAATATATGAAGTAATCAGTAAAAGTTAAATTCAATACTGTCAAAGTTTACCGTAAGAATAATATATATATATATTCCATCCTACAATACGATATATCGAAAATATCGATATTTTTAACCGATATATCGTTAAACATCGCTACAATATTTCGATATATTATATCGGAAAAAATATCGATATTTTTTGTACATGAACATCACTAGATTATAATATAATATTGTGACATTTTTTTTTTGTTAATTTGTTCATGACCATGGATACAAAGTCTTTCAGTCGCATACATTTTATTTATAATATCACTTTAATTAAGTCCGCAAATTAACTTTCACATAGTCCGCATTGTTATCATTCACCGATACGTCACCGTCCAGTCAAGTTTTAGTAAAATGGTGGTCATTGTACTTTACACGGACTTTTTGACAACTTGTAAAGTCACGATACACATAATTCATGTAATTCATTTAATTTCACTTCACTGGTGCACATGGATTGATCTTTATTGGATAAAATACCACTGATAATATGCAATAAAACTTAAAATACACGAATTTATGAAAATAAAAATGAAAACACAACGTCACTCTGCAAGTTCCCGCCAAAAAGTCCGTCAAATAACCTTACGTGTAATGTGTTCTCAGCATAACTGTATTTTTTTAGTTTTTTCCACTTTTATATTAATTTGCCATATTATATTATATTATTTTGCATTAGGCCCTAACTCAATGACTAAAGAAATCTTATCTGAGGCCTAAACATTAATAATACCACAGAATAAAATATCCTACTCGAAAGGCCTAACTCATCTTCCAAATAAGACTGTGTACAAGCTGTAATAGGGATGACTCATGTCATATTGAATTTTTCGGTACCTACCGTAGGTGAAAAAAAAAGAAATCTGTTTAAAGATACGAGACCTCAAAATCTAAATTAAGTTTTTTTATCATCCATACGTAAAAAAGCTACTCCGCATCACAGACGTAGATAAAGATACCTATATATAGATAATTTATTTACCCATCATCCTTTGTATAGCAAAAAATATAAAAAAATTCAGTCCTACTCAAGTATACCTTACCTACTCATATAACGAACGCAGTATAAACCGGATAAAATGTTCAACAGAAAGTCATTGGTAGGTAGGTAAAAAAAAACATTTTCATCTTTCCTCACTTAAAAAGCTTTTTTATTAGCGAAAATCTTAAAAGCTTCATCAAGTACTGATACGCTAAAGTCAACATTTTCTTTATTGATGCACATCGGAGGCTTTATTCTGAGTACCTGTAAAAATATAGATTAATATTAGGGAATCTAAATTAAACATTTTATAATTACACTAGCTGCCCGGCGCAACTTCGTTCACGTGGTGCTACCCTACCCTACATCGACTGCAGTGCCATCTGCCGGGCTGATTTGTGAATCTAAACCATCCAGAGCTCTACCCAAACGGATACAAAATAATACATTCAAAACGGTCCAGCCGTTTAGGAGGAGTTCAGGGACATACACACGTGCAGAAGAATTTTATATATAAAAAGACTAGCTGCCCGGCGCAACTTCGTTCACGTGGTGCTACCCTACCCTACATCGACTGCAGTGCCATCTGCCGGGCTGATTTGTGAATCTAAACCATCCAGGGCGCTACCTATCCAAACGCATACAAAAAAAAACATTCAAAACGGTCTGTAAACTTACATTGGTGAACTTTCCGCCATATCCAATCAATAGACCAAGATCTTTTGTAGTTTCGAGTATGCCAGACATGTCACTTGCACTCAACGCTTGCTTCGTACCAGGTGTCACTAATTCAATACCCAGCATCAAACCCTTTCCTCTGACGTCACCAATAACCGGGTGAACTTTCTGCAGTTCAATTAATTGTTCTATGAAGTATTTTCCAATATCCTTAGAATTCTTCTGCAGCTCTTCTTCTTCGATGACCTGGAAAATCACTCTGTTTTAGATAGGGTTTAATAAACAAATAGTTGTTCCCCGCGGTTTTACCCGCGGTCCCGGGATAAAAAATTGCCTATGTCCCTCTCCATAGACTATCTACCCGCCAATTTTTATTGCAATTGCTTCAGAGGTTTCGGCATAAAATGGTAGGTAACAGACAGACAAGAGTTACTTTCTAGAAGTTATGAGATTCATGGTTTGGACTTTGGTACTTTCAATTTAGGCATTTACCTAGGTACCTACTTACATAAATTGAGAACGGAATATTATTACTTTTTATTCCAACGTACGTCTAAAACTGCTTTTCCAGCTGTCGCCGCCAATGGGTTTCCACCAAAAGTATTGAAATAAGATGCTTTAGTGTGAGCCGCAGCTATTTCTTTGGTTGTAACAACTGCTGCTAATGGAAACCCATTGCCAATACCCTTTGCCATCGTCACAATATCCGGGACAACGCCATGATTTTCGAAGCCCCAAAAGGCGTCACCTGTTCTGCCGAAACCAGTTTGAACCTATGAAACAAAAAATCATTATAAATTTTCTATAAAATGATTTTCTTTAAATTATTATAGGTACTCACTTCATCCGCAACGTAGACTCCACCATATTTCTTTATAAGTTCATGAGCTTTTTTTAAATACCCTTTAGAGAACTGAACGGCGCCATTCACACCTTGTATAGACTCTGCGAATATTGCTGCTACTTTACCGGCAGGGACTGAATTTTCTAAAAGCTAAAAAACAATTTTTTAACAAAACAGAAAAAAGGGAATACTTAATCGATTTTTATGCCGACACCACCTCTTATCTTAGATATAAAATACTGACCTCTTTCAACTGAGTGATGTAATGATCTGAAGAGATACAATCTCCAGGGCATGAGCACGCTCCTTTGACTTGTGATATGGAGTCTCTACACCCACCCCAAATTCCTCGGTAAGGATCAGGCAGCATGGCCTATTTAAATAAATATTTAAAACACACATGTTTCTAATTTATTTGTAGAAAAAAAAATTGGGTCAACCCTAGGTAGGATTAGGCCTCCCACACAGGTCACTCGCTTCAGCTTTCACAGCTCATGTGGCCAGTCACAGATAATAGAGTAGCTTAAAGCCACCATTTGTCACATGATGCAGGCACTCCTTACTGAATAAACTAATAGTACAGGTAGGTACAGTAGTATCCAACTGATATGGCGCGACGTGAATCTTCGTTCGCTCTGTGACCGAAAGTTTTAAGCATTCTTTCGCGACTGTGAAAGAAAGTATGGCACCGAAGACTAACGAAAGAATGCTTAAAACTTACAATCAACCTTAGATCACTACTATATGGTTAATAATACACTGCAGCTATTAGTTCCGTCTCACTCGCAAGTCACGCCCCTCCGCACGGCGCGCGCTAACATGGCGGCAGCTGCCGACCAATAGCGTTTCCCGCGTTTTAAAAATGTATCTTCTGCGCAGGTACATCGGTTAACCATATTAGTTGGGTACTACAGTAGTATACCTTATAAGTA
Organism: Polyploca ridens; assembly: GCA_951394255.1. Taxonomy (NCBI): domain Eukaryota; kingdom Metazoa; phylum Arthropoda; class Insecta; order Lepidoptera; family Drepanidae; genus Polyploca; species Polyploca ridens. The sequence continues at coordinate 2,141,577 of OX596256.1, read as the reverse complement.
GTGTAGGTTACAAACTACATAAACGAAAACAACAAAGGACATGCACAGTCATCTTATTTATTTAAATCAACTTAACTGAATAAATCGTTCTTTAAAGTATGTATAAACTAATCTGCTCACATGATGGAATCCAGGAGGAACAGGTATTGGCATTCTATAGGCCTGTGTTGCCGTGAGCCCCATAATTGAGCTGGAGTACCCGTGGTAGCTGCTCCTCAGAGATATGACGTCATGGTTGCCGGTGTATGCCTTGGCTAATAACATTGCCAGGTCATTTGCTTCTGTGCCACTGTTCACTAGGTATACCACCTGCAAAAGGTAATGTAGCTTCTGATGATGCATTTTCTGTTGATTTATGAACATAGGTACTTACCTATTTTAAATAATTTCAAAATTCATAAGACGTTAAATAAGTTTTCCTTCCAAAGTCATTAGGTACCATATGTATTTTGCTAAATTTTACCTTCAATTTATCGGGTAATTTCGACGCCAATTTTTCAATGTACTCATATATTTTCGGATGACGATAAATATTTGTTGTATGCCATAGAGTCTTTATTTGTTCTTGCATAGCAGCTACTACTTTCCTGAAACATTACATTTTCATACATTCGCCAATCGCCGAAAACATACCTAAAACTTGCATAACCCAGGGGAAATGCTTGGTCTACTTACTCAGGCTGGTCTTTAAAAATCAAAATCAAAAAGTCATTTATTCAGTTAAGGCCCTAGTAAGGCACTTATGAACGTTAAATTGGTACATACAGTTGAATTTACCACAGAGGAATACACTTAAACTGAGAAGACACCGGCAACTCCGGCAAGAAACTCAGCAAGGCTTTTTTTTTGGGGAAGATCTTTTCATAGGTACTACAGCTTTTGTTCCAATATCCTATTTGTATGTACCTACTTATAGGTACATATATAATAAAATACGAGTGAATCTTTTAAGCATTTGAATACCACAAATTAACGCTTGCGCATATTATACCTAGCTATACTATAGATTAAACTGTATAAATGAAAGCTTTAATTGTCACTACACGTGTCACGTTATCAATATGCATCACAATTTGTGCCACATGGGCCTAACTTAAGTATCATTTATTACAGTTGTGGAGGTATGTCAAATCATGCATTTTATCGTATGGAAATCCTGGACCCGACCACCTAGGGATGAGTAGTATGTTTATGCAGGACTCTTAACGGTTAAAACTTCGATGTGGTCACTATCTGCGCTGGAAGCGGGGTACTCCGTTCAGAGCCCCTTCCTGACAAAACGCTGTGATAAGACTGTTCCGTGGGGGAATTATAATAGCTCCCCCCAGCAACCTCACTGTGTTATCTATACTATTATGAACGATAAGTCGTGACCTCATTGTCGCCTTTTACGACTAGCAGAGAACCCAATACCTATTATTTTAGGCTATAGGGCAGGAGGGCCGTGACGAGACACGACCACGCCTCGTCGTCTCCGGGTGGGATTGGCCCTCTCCCGACTCCGATCAGCAGTCTTCTTCTGGATACGGCATTTCACACTGTATCGAGGGCTCAGCATGCTGGCTCTGACGTGGTGGGGTACACCGCCAGCATATGCGGTGCGATAAGGGATCTTGGTAAGGAGAGATAACAACGGAAGCACCTGTTCAGGGTCAGACGGGGCTCAAGGGGCCCGAGTGCCCCACCTTGTGCCCGGAGCCCGGGTCCGGATCATGGTAGATGAGATTATTTCAGAATATTTTTTCTGTACTTTACACGTACGTCGCAAGAGCCTGGCTCAAGTCTGCGCGGGCCCCCTACCTTACCTATCACCTGGCTGCGATAAGCCCTACGAGTGAACGTGGGGTGCCCGCGCATGCTAAGGCCCGGTTGGCAAACGCCACCTCGACTATATGGCTAGCACCTACTACACTACCCTCCACCTGTTCCCGGGGAATATCTGTGTGGGTCAGGCAATTAGTCGTAGAATTACCACTGAAAACCTTTTATCTCATTGGAGAGATTTCTTACTTACGGATGACAATGCCCAACAGAAACTGTAACGATGCCACCGAATAAATCCAAGTATCTCCGACCTTCATTGTCGAATAGCCACTGCATGTGCCCTTGATGAATTAGTATTGGCTTCTTGTAAATATTATACACCGCTGATGGCATATTATGAGACTTTATCTGGTCAGTTTTTTTGAAGGTTGGGCCCTGGAATATAATAATGTGCCTAAATGAGGGTGGAAAGTGCATCTCCTTGCGCGAAATGGAAAAGGTTAACATGTACAAAATTAGATGCTCAGTGCTTTCTGATCACCACACCCCGTAAACATAATAAAATTTTAACGTACTTAATTGGTTTAATAATATTCTTATAAAAAAGCACCAAAACTTACCACATATTTTTTCGGAATAAAATCACAATGTGGTAACTTGGGGCCTCCGCTAAAATGTCTTACAACTGAAAAACCAATTATCATTGATTACATTATATTTAAAACATCCACGAGTCACTTATGATGCTCATAGCTGCATCTTCGAATCATAAACCTATAGATCGTTCACTGAGTTTCTAGACTGCCAATTCTGGACATAGGCTTTTCATATACCGTGATTTAACAGTATTGCTGTACATGATATATATATCTTGCAAATTATTAAATTTTACTGTAAAAACAGACCTTTATTTATCATTATGTGTAGGTACTCTACGGTAGAATAGTAAACTAAGACTGGAATATAAATTAAAGTTATACAATTCGAATAATAAATCTTGACCGTTGACTTTTGGTAAATAATCCTTCAGTTCATTAACATAAGAGCTCAACTACAATGGATACAAATACATGATTTGATAACATTATTGGGGCAAGATATTACTTTTTTAAATTTTATTATAAATTAGGTTGTGTTTAAATTGTAGTCAAACACAACCAACGTTTTAAGTGAAGGTATATGGCTGAAAGTGGTAAGCACACAAAGCCTAAACAGGAACTGGCTCTCAAGTGCCATAGTATAAGCAAGTGTCAAGTCTTTCCTTATACGCACGGCCAGGTTGCGGAATGCTCTCCCGGACAACGTTTTTCCAGACACATAACATGGGTCTATTCAAGGCCAGAGTGAACAGGCATCTTATGGGTACGCGCGGTCCACCGTATACTACATCTTGGCTTACCATCAGGCGGGATTGCGGTCAAGCGCAAACCCATTAAATATAAAAAAGGCAGCTGTCAGAACACAGCGGTAAGTAGCTAATAGCTAGGCGAAAAGTTTTCAACTAAACTGTGGCTGGCTCAGGCTATTCTGCGGGTAACCGCAGGTAGGTACCTACAGTAGTACCCAATTAATGCGCAGAAGATACATTTTCAAAGCGCGGGAAACGCTATTCGTCGGCAGCTGCCGCCATGTTAGCGCGCGCCGTGCGGAGGGGCGTGACTTGCGAGTGAGACGGAACTAACAGCTGCAGTGTATTAAGAACCTTATAGTAGTGATCTAAGGTTGATTGTAAGTTTTAAGCATTCTTTCGTTAATCTTCGGGGCCATACTTTCTTTTCTGTGCGAACGAAGATTCACAACTCGCCATATCAGTTGGGTAATACTACTGTACTGAACTACAAATAATCTAGGTCAAATACCTATCAATCATAATGCAAATCTGCACTCTAAATTTGAGTGTAAATCGTCATTGCTTAAGAAACCTACACACAAACCAGTTCAGCAACAAGTGGCCACATGATTCTACGAGTGATAGGTATTTGCTGCATCAGCATGAGGTGGCTAAGTATTCTAGTTCTTGGAGTAACTCGTTTAAACAACGTAGCTAGTGTGAACACACTACAGAAGTTAATGTTATCACGATTGTATTGAACTTGTATTTCTTTCTTATCGAAATTCGTAATTTTAGCATGGTTGATTGGATTATTATTTAACTTAAGATAATGAAAATAGGTACCTATTTGTGTACGTATTAAAGATAAAGATTTGCCCTGCTTTTATGGTCATATTATGAAGAATACAACTTTTTCAACCATTCTATCTCAGAAACGGTTAAGTTTAGGAGAAAAATTGCAGATTTTTTTATAGATAAGTAATTGCATAATCTACAATTTTTGTCTGACCTATTTTTATCATAAAACTTACCCATAGACTTAAGATTTCGTTAAAGGGTTAACCCATATTTGCGAACCTTGAATTTTTTTTTGCTAGTGTGGGATCGATGGATTTGCAATTTTCAGCTTTATGCGAATGCTATTTTTTGGGTTAACTTGACCGGACTATATGAGTACTTTACGTGGCTTCATTTATTGTCATATTGTCTTGTCATATCCGCCCCGTATATAAGTGCCATTTATATCCGATTTATATGAAGGTTGCCGAAAAAACGATATACAAAGAGGATTTCGAATAAATACAAACGACCAAGGTTAAGAAAAATTTAACATTTTTTAATTAAATAAATCTCATCGCGCACATTGATACAAAGCTCTCCACACACTTTGTTCCATAATTTACTCTCACAACACAACTTACAAACCACACAGTCTGTTCGTAAAAAATATCGACTAAAATAATAATAGGCTTGGAAGACACTAACGTTTTTTATTCGACTATAAAATTAATGTAGCACTGGCTGAATTCAAACTAAAAAAATCGTGTGCGATCATTTAAAAATACTATGTTCTTAAATTAAACATACATTTATATCCCTGTCCATGAGATCGATTATACAATTAAAAAGTTAAAAAGTTATTATAATGGCCTATTATTATTTTAGCCGCGTCACATTCACGGTAGCACTCGGCGATAGTGCTTGTCTTATTGTAATTTAATTCGATATTAATTAGTCATCGCCGGCTGATCTCTTCGCTTTTCGCATACGCGGGGACTGTTTTGGCGTTTTTGGTGATTTTTCTGTAACAAAAAGTTTACACTTAAATTCGATTATTATGACGATTTTTATAGTAGATATCCTGATTTTATTACATTGACGGCGTGACTTATATCTTATTCTATATTCGCTTGTCTTAAACCCTTAGCCCGTTTTCAGACTAGACGATAACGACACTGTAAAAATGTGATGACGATTTAGCGGTCCATACATTTCTATGAACCGTTTTCACACACGACACCGCACTGCATATAATCGTCACGACATTTTTACGGTATCGTTATCGTCTCGTGTGAAAGGCCTTAAGGTAGCTGACCTTACTGACCCGTCTCAAATTTCCATCTTGTATATTCAGCAGAATTTGTGTAAGAAGTGTCCCTTCTTACACAAATTCTGCTGAATATACAAGAAGCTTGTCTTAAACCCTTAGCCCGTAGGTTACGGTGACCGCTTACCATCAAGAGAGCCGTATGCTTGTTTGTAACCTTAATAGTATAACTATATATATTTTTGAAAGTGGTAGAGCATAGTTTTTATTCGCTCAAAGAGCATCTCGACTAAAGTACCTCCACCTTACAGAATACCGTAGCCAAATAAGTTGTGTTCCTGAGTAAAGTCGCCAGAGCTTATCGGGAAGGATTGGTAACGCGTGAGTGATGCTTCGAGTATTGCAAGCATCCATATGGCTACGGTAACCGCTTACCATCAGGCTGGCCGTATGCTTGTATAAAACTACTATTCTTGAGAATAATAATAATGTTTATTTCATCTCCACAAATTACATTGTACAATAAATGCAGTTGACAACAAAAAATGGCAAAAGTCGTAACTTGTCTTCCCCCTCCGTTCCGTTTTAAATTAGCCTCGTCTCTCTTTTTAATATATGACATTAGAAAGTGACCGAATGACAGTAAAACCTGGTTTTGCTTTAAACCATGTTTTGTAATAAGGGGGCTGGAGTCTAAACTAAGCCTAGGCCTGTATTTTAGAGCTCCAGGTCCCCTAATACATCAGTGAGCAGATGTCAACATGGAGCGAGACATGTATGTGTGATTGACTGTAGTTTTTGTGGGGGTGCGTGCATGTGTATGGAGATTTGTTATATAGGTGGAGATTTGTAAATGGCATAGGATCATCTATATGTTTACTTTATCGTAGAAATGAAGCTGTAAATCTTCCTAAGAGTAAATAAATACAATAAAATGTGTTTGTGTCGTGTATAGTATAGGTCTAAGGGGTCTAAGAGTAAAATGCAAAATATTCGTGGTTTTCCCAATGGAGTACAGCATGGGGTTCTTCAAAAAGGGTGTGAAGAGATTTCTGCAGGGTCGGCAACGCGCGAGTGATACTCCTGGTGTTGCAAGCGTCCATAGGCTACGGTAACCGCTTAACATCAGGCGGGCCGTATGCCTGTTTTCCATTTAGTGGTATAAAAAAAAAAAAAAAAAAAAACTACTCACTGAGTTGCTTAACGACTTCCTTAGGCAGCCAGTCATAGTCGACATCGCTGGGGGTGCCTGTCTCCACGGGGCGGGCTGCAGCCCGAGGGGATCGTCTCCGGGCCACGGAGGAAAGTCCCTGCTGGCCCACCACCAGCGCCAACACGCACAGAGCACCCAGGAACACGTACAGGAAGAAAGTCTCCCCGTCCAGCCCCGATGATACCTCCACTATGTTCACCGTCTGGTTGTATACTGCTTCCTGTTGATACAAACAAATTATGTTAAAAAAACTAAAAATGGTTACTAAATGAACCCTGGAACTAGACATAAGCTAGATTCCTGAAAAAATCTATACCTCCAAAAACCAGTATTTGGGCTTACATAGCAGCCCTGGCCCTATAGCGTAAATAACGACAGTCGCTTGACATCTGGCCTAATCAGCTACGATCCTATAAACCCCTTCACCCTTTTTTTTTTCTGTATTAATTTCGCTCCAACTCCTTTTCCTCGTAGGGCGTATTGTGAATGCCAAGACGCGTAGATCTTTTAGAACTTAAAAATAGACCATAATAAGGATGTTTCCTGAGCTAAACAAAAAATCTAATTAGTTCGTCAGTTAGATTATCAAAATATATTTGACACGTATTTTTTGTTTACGAAGATATGGTGTGCTGAAGTTCCGCGTGACGTCACGTTGTGGTACACTTTCCCCCCCCCCACTCCCGTACTTTTACGCGCTTTATCTTATAAAATTTTTATGATTTGGTAAAGCAAAAAATTACGTGTCCAATATTTTTTGATTCTAACTGACGAACTAATTAGATTTTTTTGTTTAGCTCAGGAAACATACTTATTATGGCCCATTTTTAAGTTCTAATTGTAAAAGATGTACGCGTCTTGGCATTCACATTACGCCCTACGAGGAAAAGGAGTTGGGGCGAAATTAATACAGAAAAACAAAAAGGGTGAAGGGGTTTATAGGATCGTAGCTGATAAGGCCATATGTCAAGCGACTGTCGTTATTTACGTGGCTGATTAGATGTGCTGAAGGCTATAGGGGCCAGGGCTGGTATGTAAGCCCAAATACTAGTTTTTGGAGGTCAAAAACAGCCCAATAGCAAATAATATAATCTTAGAGCATCACATGTTGAAAAGAGGTAACACAACTAAAATAGTGTTAATTCTAAAAATCACATTAATCAGCTACAATTTGCAATATTATTTCATTTAACTTACACGAAGATAATTAAAATTAAGTAATTATTATTACTTCCCAAAATTCATATACAAAATCAAGTTACCTGATAATAAACTCCACTAGCATCCCTGTAGTTCAACTGTACGTTCAAACCGAACGGCCTTCCAGCGAACGCTTCATTAGGCACAAACGAGTAGGCAAAAGTGGCTTCCTGCTTCGGCTTCACTTCCCTGTTGTATGGCAATGCGGTGAAGTTCTGAATGTAGTATGTGTAGTCCATGGGGCCATACTTTCTTTTCTGTGCGAACGAAGATTCACAACTCGCCATATCAGTTGGGTAATACTGTACTGAACTACAAATAACCTAAGTCAAAATACCTATCAATCATAATGCAAATCTGCACTCTAAATTTGAGTGTAAATCGTTATTGCTTAAGAAACCTACACACAAACCAGTTCAGCAACAAGTGGCCACATGATTCTACGAGTGATATTTGCTGCATCAGCATGAGGTGGCGAAGTATTCTAGTTCTTGGAGCAACTCGTTTAAACAACGTAGCTAGTGTGAACACACTACAGAAGTTAATGTTATCACGATTGTATTGAACTTGTATTTCTTTCTTATCGAAATTCGTAATTTTAGCATGGTTGATTGGATTATTATTTAACTTAAGATAATGAAAATAGGTACCTATGTGTGTACGTATTAAAGATAAAGATTTGCCCTGCTTTTATGGTCATATTACGAAGAATACAACTTTTTCAACCATTCTATCTCAGAAACGGTTACGTTTAGGAGAAAAATTGTAGATTTTTTTTTATAGATAAGTAATTGCATAATCTACAATTTTTGTCTGACCTATTTTTATCATAAACCTTACCCATAGACTTAGGATTTCGTTAACCCATATTTGCGAACCTTGAATTTTTTTTGCTAGTGTGGGATCGATGGATCTACCAATTTTCAGCTTTATGCGAATGCTATTTTTTGGGCTTAACTTGACCGGACTAAATGAGTACTTTACGTGGCTTCATTTATTGTCATATTGTCTTGTCATATCCGCCCCGTATATAAGTGCCATTTTCATCCGATTTATATGAAGGTTGCCGAAAAAACGATATACAAAGAGGATTTCGAATAAATAAATACAAACGACCAAGGTTAAGAAAAATTTAACATTTTTTTATTAAATAAATCTCATCGCGCACATTGATACAAAGCTCTCCACACACTTTGTTCCATAATTTACTCTCACAACACAACTTACAAACCACACAGTCTGTTCGTAAAAAATATCGACTAAAATAATAATAGGCTTGGAAGACACTAACGTTTTTTATTCGACTATAAAATTAATGTAGCACTGGCTGAATTCAAACTAAAAAAATCGTGTGCGATCATTTAAAAATACTATGTTCTTAAATTAAACATACATTTATATCCCTGTCCATGAGATCGATTATACAATTAAAAAGTTAAAAAGTTATTATAATGGCCTATTATTATTTTAGCCGCGTCACATTCACGGTAGCACTCGGCGATAGTGCTTGTCTTATTGTAATTTTAATTCGATATTAATTAGTCATCGCCGGCTGATCTCTTCGCTTTTCGCATACGCGGGGACTGTTTTGGCGTTTTTGGTGATTTTTCTGTAACAAAAAGTTTACACTTAAATTCGATAACTATGATGATTTTTACAGTACATATTCCTGATTTTATTACATTGACGGCGTGACTTATCTCTTGAGTGTGGGGAAAGAGATAGCAGTCACTGTAAGAAGTAAAAAAAAAAAATTATTGATGAACCATCATGCAAAAATCAAAACTACGATTTCGGAAGCATTACACAATTGCTCTGCGGTCATTGAGTGTCATTCAGTTTATTTGCTGAATTGTTAATGGGCAAGCCACATGACTCTTACCCCCTTATTACAAAACATGATTTAAAGCAAACCCAGGTTTAACTGTCATTCGGTCACTTTCTAACGTCATTTAATAAAAAGAGACGAGGCTATTTTAAAACCTAGTTTTACTTTAAACTACGTTTTGTAATAAGGAGGTTATAGTTTAGGTAGGCGGTGGAAAGAGACGGGTCAGGATAGTCTACAAGTCCATATTCGCTTGTTTTCAACCCTTAGCCCGTTTTCACACTAGACGATAACGACACCGTAAAAATTTCGTGACGATTTAGCGATCCATACATGAACCGTTTTCACACACATCGACACCGCACTGCATATAATCGTCACGAAATTTTTACGGTGTCGTTATCGTCTCGTGTGAAAACGGCCTTAAGGTAGCTGACCTTACTGACCCGTCTCAAATTTCCATCTTGTATATTCAGCAGAATTTGTGTAAGTGTCCGTGGTTTTCCCAATGGAGTACAGCATGGGGTTCTTCAAAAAGGGCGTGAAGAGATTTCTGCAGGGTCGGCAACCAGTGACACCCCTGTTGTTGCAAGCATCCATATGGCTACGGTAACCGCTTACCATCAGGAGAGCCATATGCTTGTTTACAACTTTAATAGTATAACTATATATTTTTGAAAGAGGTAGAGCATAGCATTTATTTGCTCAAAGAGCAGATAAGTTGTGTTCCTGAGTAAGGTCGCCAGAGCTTATTAGGAAGGGTCGGTAACGCGCGAGTCGAGTATTGACTCACGCGTATTGCACGCATCCATATGGATACGGTAACCGCTTACCATCAGGTTGGCCATATCTTTACATATAAAATTTTACTGCATGTGTGTATGTCACTGAATTCCTCCTAAACGGCTGGACCGATTTGAATGTTTTTTTTTGTATGCGTTTGGTTGGCGCCCTGGATGGTTTAGATAGGGTAGGGTAGCACCACGTGAACGAAGTCGCGCCGGGCAGTTAGTGCTTGTATAAAACTACTATTCTTGAGAATAATACATGCTCAAGAGTTAAATGCAGAATACTCACTGAGTTGCTTAACGACTTCCTTAGGCAGCCAGTCGTAGTCGACATCGCTGGGGGTGCCTGTCTCCACGGGGCGGGCTGCAGCCCGAGGGGATCGTCTCCGGGCCACGGAGGAAAGTCCCTGCTGGCCCACCACCAGCGCCAACACGCACAGAGCACCCAGGAACACGTACAGGAAGAAAGTCTCCCCGTCCAGCCCGGACGATACCTCCACTATGTTCACCGTCTGGTTGTATACTGCTTCCTGTTCATACAATCAAATTATGTTAAAAAAACTAAAAATGGTTACTAAATGAACCACGGAACTAGACATAAGCTAGATTCCTGAAAAAATCTATACCTCTATACTTCTAACTGACGAACTAATTAGATTTTTTGTTTAGCTCAGGAAACATACTTATTATGGCCCATTTTTAAGTTCTAAAAGATGTACGCGTCTTGGCATTCACATTACGCCCTACGAGGAAAAGGAGTTGGGGCGAAATTAATACAGAAAAACAAAAAGGGTGAAGGGGTTTATAGGATCGTAGCTAATTAGGCCATATGTCAAGCGACTGTCGTTATTTACGTGGCTGATTAGATGTACTGAAGGCTATAGGGGCCAGGGCTGCTATGTAAGCCCAAATATTGATTTTTGGAGGTCAAAAAGAGCCCAATAGCAAATAATATTAGCTGGGTTTACACAACTAAAATAGTGTCAATTCTAAAAATCACATTAATAGGCTACAATTTGCAATATTATATCATATGACTTACACAAAGACAATTAAAATTAATTCATAATTATTACTACCCAATAGTCATATAGAAAATCAAGTTACCTGATAATAAACTCCACTAGCATCCCTGTAGTTCAACTGTACGTTCAAACCGAACGGCCTGCCGGCGAACGCTTCATTAGGCACAAACGAGTAGGCAAAAGTGGCTTCCTGCTTCGGCTTCACTTCCCTGTTGTAAGGCAATGCAGTGAAGTTCTGAATGTAGTATGTGTAGTCCATGGGGTAACGGAACGAAGCCTCCATAGATTCTACTACGTAATCTTCTGAGCCCTTGTTGACGAAACCAACCAGGAATTCTACTGGGTAACCCGCTTGAAGGTCTGTGGAAACATGTGATTGGTTAGGATGAGTTTATTATCTACACTCACTCACTCAGCTCGAAATTTCATACAAAATAGGTGTTTTCAGCAAAGATTTCCTAACTTTAATGTTGATTTAACTGTATTCAGTATCATTTAAAAGACATAAAAGTCAGCATTTGGAAACTTCAATTGAATTAATAATTAATAACCTGGGACATTCCTCACACACGGTCATCTGATCCCAAACTAAGCAGAGCTTGTACTATGGAAACCAGATAACTGATATAATACATATATACTTTTTTTTTTTTTTTTTTTTTTTTTTTTATACCACTAAGGTGGCAAACAAGCATACGGCCCGCCTGATGGTAAGCAGTTACCGTAGCCTATGGACGCTTGCAACACCAATACTAATACTACTTTTTGTTTGTAAATACATACTTAATATACATAATTACACCCAGACTCAGGACATACAGACCTGTTCATGCACACAAATGCATGTCCTGTATGGGAATCGAACCCACGACCTGCGGTGCGTAAGGTGAACCTTAACTAACTGCGCCAACTGGCCCGTCAAATTTACTGTGCCATTTCTTGTATACGCCAACACTTTACTCTATGATACGCCAGAAATGGTATTATTGAACTTTTATACATTTAAAATGACATTGTCAGCAAACGTTGCCTTTTATTTCTGGAGCATTGAGTCAAGATGGCCCAGGATATTTATTATTTGTACAAATAAAAAAAGTTTTTGTATAAATCTAATTCTGTTTCAATATCTAAATGTCTTAACTTGGAACACTACAAAGACATTCATGCAGTGCAAATAAGGGATTTCAGTAACACCTGAAAAATGGAGTACATGTTGCCTCATAGTCAGTTATAAATTCTTTAGATAGAGCAATTCACACAGGGCGTAGCTACCGCCGTATCAATGATACGGGGCTCCCGGGCTACAGGGGCCCTAACATGTGTAAGCAAAAATTACCCTCCATTTGGTTTTTTCTGCGGTCAGGTAGTAGCCCTGTAGTCAAGAAATGTTGATACAGGGCCTGTCTATGGCAAGCTACACCATTGAATTCACCGTGAGAAGATTTCGACATAGTCTCTTAATGCAAAAATAAAAAGATCCTTACCAAAAGCAGTATCTCCATAGCTAGTAATAGGCTTGGTGAACAGGATAGTAGTGTCAACATCTTCCGAGGACTTCACCACTAAGTCATCATCTTCACCGACATCCTCACCGACCACCTGGTTGTCTTCACCCTCAATGTCCACCACATCATCTAGCTCGTCCTCCTCTGCTCTCGCGAGGATTGTGTTTGCTGAAATCAACAATATTGGGTTGTATTACTAGGAAGTCATATTTTTTCGTTAACATTAGCTAGTCTGTGCTTTTACATGTGCATAGGAACTTGTTTTCCTGGAATAATCTATCTACAGTGTGACAAATCTAAGAAATAGCTTTGAAATGACATTTAAAGAATGCCATAGCAAAATTAACCTTAATACCTTGGCTCAGGATTAAAACAATTGTTATAATAGGATGCACATCCCTCGCGAGAACCAATGGGTTAAAGCCTGCAAGCTTACAAACACAACTTCACTTTGAAATTCAAAGCTAAATTACACATAAGGTGATGAGTGGGCATGTACCTTAGTGAGTGAATGTTAAAAGAGAAAGTGAAGTGACATTATATCATAAGAGATATGTGATTATATCATCGGTGATAAGACCTATTTTTCACTGTTATTTCATTCCAAGTTAGGCCTTATGGGAAAAGCTAGTTATGCGGTATTGCAGTATTACGGACAATACGATTTAATCTGAATTAATTGGCCCATTCTCAATATATTAATGAAAGTAATTCTTGAGTTAGTGTTTAGCCTGTTTAATCAAAAATCTCTTTAGCTTTTTAATCCCTTTGGTAAACAAATAACAAATGATTTCTATTGTTTTCCTCGCTCGTGCGGTTCATCAAACAGTCAAAGGATTAATATCAATAAAACTTTAAATACCATATGGACTTAAGAGGTAAACCATATGGGAATTATGAACTACAGAAAGTGGGTACAAGTGCTACAACTTACTTTAGATTATAAGAGGAAATGTTTAGATGAGATATTGGGTCTGTGAAGTACAGCTGGCTACATGTTTCTCAGATGATTTACTTATGGGGGGTTCGAGTAGTAAGATAATTATTCTAATTAGTTAAGTAGATGTTATTATTATCATACATTTAGGTTTTTCTTATACATTATTTTACTATATAGTATTGTTATAATTTACTAAAGTTTGGTTGTTATAACCAATTTATTTTTAAAACTATGAGGGTAGATATTAATGAAAGCTGAGTTATACATAAGTTAGTACAAAAAGATAGATGCCTCAATAAGAGAGATGTATAATAAATGGGTACATAAAACTGTTTGTGGATTATCATGACAATAATGTAAGTCACTGAACAACCTATTGCAGTACCTTTATACATATTTCACTTAAGGTATTGAATAATTAATGTACAATAAGGCAATAGCATCTCTAAGGTACCGTTATAAAGTACAATATTGAAATACAGGTTACCAATATGACCTAGTATTTTTAACAGAGGTTACCCTGTTAGATAAGCAAGAATTTGCAAGGGATTTTCTATTGTATTATTGTATACAATGTTCCAATACGATTCTTATTACATCAAATCGTTTTTGAAGAACACTTTCACTTAGAAATTATGAGATATAGGATGCCACGTACTGCACCGTCTAATATAATATGATATTCAGAAAACTTACCGCTTTGAAAGCATAGTAAAGCTGCAGGCAGCACCAACAAAGTTAAATATATCAATTTCATTTTGAATTTGTTGCTAATACTTTAATAATAAAAGAGGCGACTACTATGGAAGATTGTAGGCCATTCACTTTTTCAAACAGTCCAACAGAGCAAGACTCGAGGCAAAATGCCAATTTTATTTCCAACTCGATTGACGTGGAATATTTTGTCACTAGGGACGTTACCGTTTCATTACCGGTGATTATGAAAACCGATAGTCATTATATATTATTTAATTAAAAATCAGTTGTGATTGTGTAGACTCAGTTAAAAAAGAACTTAAAATGTAGTTGATAAGGACATTAAATAACAACTTTAGACAAGTAATATAATAATGTTTTTTGCTTTAAATGAAAATTTTGGGTACGTTCATGTTAGTATCATCATACTAACTAAGAGCGCTTGCTAAAAAGTAATTTCTATTTCTTGAAATAATTATTCTTCTTATTGATTCTTTTGACAAGCAATAAATAAGCTTAATTTAATGTTTTTTAAAAAAAATTACATTCTATTTTTTTTTATAAGTTATAATATGCTAAGTCCATGGTATAATTATATCCTTGATATGAACGTTTCCAAGACATAGTGAAGTCAATAATAATAAATAAAAACCGGTAAGTGCGAGTCAGAGTCTGACTTGCGCACGTATCAGTAAAATAATAATAAAATAAAACCCACATAACTTTGCAGTTTTGTTACATGATTTTTTTACTTAACTATTATTAGAAGAGAACTTAGTATTTGTTGTTTAAAATGCTATATATCAATAAATTTGTGCCTTTAAATCGATAATTTTAACGAATGAATCAGAAATTGCATAAACTGTACAGCATAATTTTGTTATAAAAATACATTTCATGAGTCGAACGAACGAACTACGAGGGCGGTATGGTGATCAAAAAGATGCGGTGGCCGGTGATACTAAAAGATGACTGGGTGCCTAGACAAGAACGTTGTCGACAATCGTCATCGTTAGTTAATCTTTGTATGGGATTGACATTTCAAATTGAAATATCACGTTATTTTTAACAATCTCATAAGTCAATCCCATACAAAGGTTGATCGTTTAGTAATGATGACGATTGTTGACAACCATTTTGTCTAGGGGGGCTGGTATGGTGACCGGACTGAACTGACAGTGTTGCCAATGCTACGGCAATTACCGTGTTCTACGGCTTTCAGGCCAAAAAAACACAAAATCCACAGCCTACGGCTGCATCCCTGTGGCCGTAGCAGATTCTACGGCTTTTTGCAAATTCTACGGTAATTAATTAATTGATGGGTTGGTATGATACGGGTACCTAAGGGTTACTCCGATGCACGTTTGACCGTCGTATAGTGCCGTCTCACTCAACCAAATATTGTTTGACAGGAGTTCGAGAGGAACAGCACTATACGATTGTCGAATTTCGAACATCGGAGTAACCTTTCTGACCGGGAATAATAAGTAAAAAAATTATAAATTGTTGTAATTTTTTTTTAAACAAATACCTAATTGCATACATTATTAAAATGGAGCTGTTTTAAGGATTTTAACGTTAAAAACATTTAATTGATATTAAATAAACGTTTTTCCTTTTTTTAAGCAGTGACACGGCCCACCGTTGGTCTTTTTCCATATAAATTTTGCATTGGAAACACTGACTGCACATTCCCACGACAGAAAACTCAAATTGTTTTTTTTTTAACGATATCTCTCTTATATTCTCTTTTAATCTGTGATTTGATGACGAGGATAAACAAATTTTTAAAAATTTGTTGTATAATTTTGTTTCATTATTTTTGTCGGTAATCGCTAATTATACAAATATTTGTATTTTAATCGATTACCTGACCATCATACAGATTATAAATCGACTTCCATACTAAATCTAGTTAGTAAGCAAACCTCACTTTACGCAGCACTAGTTCTGTCAAATTCTTTTCGCTACACGCCATTCAAGGTGCACGTGTATTTTGCACATTTTGCTCGATAAATCTAGCTAAAATGGATAAGCCAAACGTTCTTGCTCGCGTCGTCAAGGTCCTCGGCCGCACTGGCTCCCAGGGACAGTGTACCCAGGTGAAGGTTGAGTTCATCGGAGAGACCAGCCGACAGATCATCAGAAATGTGAAGGGACCAGTGAGAGATGGCGACATCCTTACCCTCCTCGAGTCTGAGCGTGAAGCCAGGAGACTAAGATAAACGGTAAGGTAAAATAGCCATTCAGAATTTGTAAATTATGAAGGGAGAAAGTTGAAGATTTATATCTGTTTAATTTTTAGGTTATGTTGGTTTACTTGACTGTTGATGATACTAGGGTTTTGTTTACAGCAATTCATAGTATTTCAAAACTCAATAAGAATAATCTATTTATTACCTATAGGCCAATAATGAATGAATCACAATTTTGAGTAATATGTGTACAGAGATTCATTTGAAATGAATTTTTTTAACATGTTTTTTTCTTGTTTCAGGTCTTAGTGGCGAGGCATCATTAGGTTAAGGTCCAATATGTAACACCTATCCAAATTATTGTGTTAACTTAAGTAAGAAACCGTCAAAGATGAACATCTCTATGTATTCAGTCAGCTCGTAATAAATAACTTACTATCTATTTCTTTGTATTATTTCAACTTTTATTCTACTATATTCATCATCAGCCTATAATGTCCCACTGCTGAGCACAGGCCTCCTTTTACAAATGGGTGAAGGGTGAAAAGGAATGGGCAGATACGCATGGCTACTGTGGATCATTGGAGGTAGACTAGTTATTAATCTACTGTTGGGGAGTATTCAAACCACCTAGGAGGCCATCCATACACCAATGAATTACATATTGAATACAAAGTCAAATGTTTGAAGTTGTAGCATAATTTATGTTACTGAGTTTCTTGCCTGTTCTTCTCAGTTGAAGGCAGATTTACGAAATGATGGTAACTTCAGTAGCTTTGACTACTAGGGCCTAAATTGAATAAATGGCTTTGTTGGATGTCTGTCCCACAACACCACAAATTTATTTCTTATCTGCGTTTTAGAAGAAACTTTGTGCTTTACTTCGAATCAATAGATGTTTTGCACATCTTATAAAGAAATTCCTAGTTCAAAAGAATCATGCTTTTTTTTGGCCAACTTTTTTAATTAAAGTAATATTTTAGCAAGGTTTATTTAATTTTAATATTTCATGTATACAAATCGTGCATTCAAGAAGTTTCATCAAAAGTTATACTTTACTCTCAGTAGATGTCACTTACTACACTATACTGATTAATTCCTACATAGGTACCACAGACTTCAGACTAGGGAGAGATGCTTTGATAAAGTAATATACACTGTTCATCAAAATTTGTACATTGTAAGCATGTTTGTTGATCGAATTTGCAAATGATTTTATTGTTTAGGCAAATTACGTTATGCTTTGGGGTCAACCAAGATGCTATTGACACTACATAACTATAAATAGGTATCTATAGGTAGGTATCTATCACCAAGCACCTCTATCGGTTTTTCAACAGCTGCACTCGAGGCCAGGTCCTATAGGCTTTGAGTGCTTGCCACCCCTCATATCATTCATCATTTACCATGGTGAGATTGCATTCAAACACAGGCCTATACATTGGTAAAGTTGGTACTTCAAGAATGGTCCCCTTTGCAAAATACATACACTTATCAAAGGAGATGATACTCTCAGGCTGTTTAGTTTGTTATGTTGACCACAGAATATTACTATTCTGTAATCTGTGATGTTGACATTCATTTTATTTGGAATCAATTCTGCCGATTTCCCGCCACCTGATTGGCTAAGTCAAGGACACATGCGCTCTGATTGGCCAAGTTAAGAACACATGATGCAGTGATTGGTCATTACTGTTCAAAATCAGTGCAAAATCACTGACTATTGCGGAATTGGATTACTCGGATTTTTTCCTCAATGGGGCACTAGAAAAGTTTGTTTTTGGTAAATGTATTGTTTTATTAAGTCATAAAACAAAAGTTGTTATTTATGATGTTAGTAATACAGTCCACAAGAATGTTAGTGTTGTACCAATAACTCTGTATAAGTATTAAAGTTATCTTTTAAGTTTGTTACGGATTAATCCTTTGACTGTTAGATGATTTGCAAGGGCGAGGAAAACAATAGAAATAAATTGTTATTTTTTAACCGCAAGTCAAGGGATTAAATAAAACAATGGTCAAATGATTACCATATATTTCACATTAATAATAATTGATATTATCCACTAAAAATATCTGTACATATCATTATGATCACAACTACAAAATATCTGTACATTTGATTATGATCACAACTACAAAATAATCAACATAACATTGAGATACATAAGTACAGATCGGCACATATCATTTTGGACACCATCGTAACTCACTCAACAATAAGAATTAAAATGAATAATAAAAATTTATTTAAAAAAATATACATAAAAAGTTTCACATATTTTTATTTCTGTAGCAATTGTTTTGGAGTATGCAGCCTCATATCAGTGTCCCGCCTTCGTTGAGGGAGACAGGAACACACTGCACTTTTGAGCACTTATGTAGTTAACTCTGGAAGATGTAATGAATGCGGCTAGGTGTCATATTTTTCTCCCTCGCAATGACTCGCCCAGAACAAACAGTTGCCGATACCGCTACAAGAAATAAGTAAGACTGCGGCGAGGAAGACAAGACTGCACACGGTACACGGCTTCCTTTCAAGGAAAAATCCTATTAGATACAACATCATGAACATAACGTGCGTGTTCTCCAGCGCCGGGTTCACGGGTTTTGGTATTAGGAGCACTGGAATCAGCCATTGTAAACAGTACATTTCGCCGGGTATAGAAGACTATCGTGCAATACTAATGTGAGTTAGCGACGTTGCCGCAATCGACATGTTGCGAACGATAAATTCATGATTTTTGTCTTCAGAAACAAAAAATATTGATACAATCGTAATTTACACAAGTTTGACACTTTTGACACTAGCTAGGGTTGCCGCCTGTCATTCGCAAAAATATCTGAAATGTGATTAAAATATCCGATTTTTGTTTTGCAAATATTCATTCTTTTGAGATCTTGCTATAAGTAAGCATAAACGTATAAAAAAAATTAAGACCGAGTATCGCCTAATAAACGAGTGAAGCCCTGAAAGGAAGCCGGCCTTCTTGTAAATACATGGCCTCACGCACACCCTAAGAAGCCGATCATCATTCGGTTGTCATTCAGCATTGAGACATTGACAGTGACAATAAGGCTTAGTATCACTTGTACCTGCTTGGCCCAGTACTGATTTTACTCACGCATATATAGCACGCATTATAGGAAATATTCGGCTTCAATTTCTTATAAGGCGATACTCCTTCCACTCAGTCTTGATTTTGTTATACGTCTATGTACGTAAGTAATCTATCTATATCTATACTAATATATTAAAGAGGAAAAGTTATTTTGTTCGTTTAAACGGACTAATCTCTGAAACTAACAGTCGGATTCGAAAAATTCTTTCACCGATAGGAAGCTACATTATCATCGGGTAATTACTTATAAAATACTCGGGTATTATAGGCTACTTTTACTTAAACCAGGCACGGAATTTTTCAAGTCGCCTAGGAGGCATCCAACTTGCTTACCGACTATCACAATTAAGTGATAACCGGTCTTTCCGAAGCACGGAATCGCACGATTTGAAATACCACTAGGCGGTCACCCATCCAGGTACCGACCACGACGGTGGTAGCTTAATTTTGGCGACCGATTAAGAACGGCTAATCATGCTACACCACGAGCGTCATTATTTCTACTACTAGAGTATTAGTAATAATTATATAAAATTAAAATATATGGTAAAATATCACCAATATTGGATCTATTCACGCACAAATTATTATGAAAATATGATTTTAGAACCATGAATGAATTAAGTTCGTGATAAAAATACGTACTGAAAATCACGATCCACTGAAGCCCCAAAAGATTCAAAATCGGACAAAAAGATCCGAACTGGCAGCACAGTCTTTTGACAGTATTTGACAGATTGAGCTGGCAGTACTGCTACGCGGATGAAAAATAAGATCCGTGTTCTATACTGGTTGGGACTTTTTGGCGGGAACTTGTAGAGAGATGTTGTGTTTTCATTTTTATTTTCATGAATTCGTGTATTTTGAGTTTTATTGCGTATTATCGGTGGTATTTTATCCAATAAACATCAATCATGTGCACCAGTGAAGTGAAATGAAATGAATTATGTGTATCGTGACTTTACAAGTTGTCTCAAAAAGTCCGTGTAAAGTTTTAGTACAATGACCACCATTGTACTAAAATGAAAATGATATTATATAAAATTACACGTATGAAATGGCTGTATGGTTGAAAAATAACCCTTGCCTATCCTTTTATGGATGAATAAACTACTACTACTACTACGTGTTCTATACTATAGTCTGGCATACGAAAGTAGAACCTGAAAAAGCGCGCCAAATTTAAAAAAACTAGATGTGGTATCATTAAGTACAGTAGGAATAAATTGTATTGATACTTTACAAAAAAATATATAAATATAAAATTATGTTTGATTTTCCTAAGTAATATTTGCATGTAAATGAGTTAAAATTTTGCATAAACTCGTTATATTCTATTTTTATATAGAAAGCTTTTAAATAAATGAAACTCATTATATTCTATTTTTATATAGAATGCTTTTAAAAAAAACCTGGGATATTCCTCATAAACGGTTATCTGATCCTACTATATATATTCAAATTCAAAAATTGTGGTATTTTTTTTTAGTTTATATTTATTTTTACCTTCGTAGAACAATATGGATAGATGTTTCAGTGATTAGCGACCGTAGAAGTTCATTTAGGATATTCTAGAACATTAAGGTGATTGAAATAATGAGAAGGTGGACACTATAACACTGATTTAGCTATGAAGCCATTATAATAAAGGGTTAGTATCAAAACTTGTTCTAGTAAAATAGTTGACACTTTTTATGCCGGATGACGAAATAGAATGTTGCCATGTAAAGAGTTTCAATTGCAGCCAGGCTCAACTTTCGTTTGCCAGACTCTATAGTTGTAGGTAGGTGTCTAATCTACCAAACTATCGATATACTAATAATAATTATTTATACTATTTCGATGTACCAAACGTAGATAGAGAACACAATTCTCTATGTACGCTACCAAAGTACCAACTAGGTACAGTGCGGCCGCCGAGAGAATGCGTTTCTAACACCTGTTAATATTGGGCTAATCTCGGAAATGGCTAATCCTATTGCGATGGGACTTTCACTGGATGGTTCAGTATTTTAGGCATAAGTAGTTTATGAAAGTCCAATCTTATACAGATCTTATACATTTCTGTATGTGGCCAATATTAAGTGTCAGAAACGCATTCTCTGGCGGCCGCACTGTACACGCATAATCTCTGATGAGGTAAGCAGAGGTCTCAACTCTGAGTAACGAGACGTGCTACGTAGGTAGGTATATAATTACATGTTAACTACCTTTAAAGTATTTTTTAGGACTTTTTGGCGGGAACTTGCAGAGTGACGTTATGTTTTCATTTTTATTTTCATAAATTCGTGTATTTTGAGTTTTATTGCATATTATCGGTGGTATTATATCCAATAAAGATCAATCCACAGAGAAAAGAAATATAAATAGAGACGCTATGCTAGCGGAGCCCGCGCGCCACATATGAGATCAGTCGATCATAGGGTAGAGGCACCAATAAATGAACGTTTAAGCGTTTTTTCCATCTTTAAATAGCTATAACTCGGTCATTTCATGACATAGGCGCTTGTTGTTTTTTTCAATAATACCTTAAATCCTTATTAATTGAAGGATTAAAGTAATTATATCCTACACCTTCATACATTTTTTTTAAAATTGAAAATGTAAGAAAATTTAGGTTTTATCCCTATAGTTGAACACTGAGCCCTAATTATGAACGTTTTGTACCCAAAAGTTGAACTAACATTTGAATAGGAGTAGGTTCCATAGTAGTTCGTTCATTTAATGGATTAATGAACCATAAAATGAACGAATAATATTCTAATTGAATATTATTTGTTCAGCTTGAGGCAAATATACCCAAAGGTTGAACGAATAAAATGTGAACCGTTCAAATTTCGACCACCGATCTTAATGGTGATTCTATAGGAAAGTTAGGTTTAATATAATCAAAAACTCTAAAATAATTTGTTCAACTTTTGGTGACTAAGTTTATAAATTTAATAAAATTCATTTGAGTAATTTTGTTTTGGTGTTTATTCGTTAACTTATAGGTTTTAATGGGTATAAAAATTAGACCTTTTTCCATTAGTTGAACGCCGTTCATCTATTGGATCAAGTGAACAAAATTTAATCCATTACTTGAACAGTAAATTTCTCTAAAAAACGGTAAATAATGTAATAATATATATTAAGTTATTGAAAGCAGAATATATCAAGATTTTATTCCAACCAAAACTGCTCTAATATGACATTAATTATTTCTATACGCTGACAATGTTCTTAAATTTGGAGGGACTTCCCGTTATAAGGTTTCCATATAAAACCGATTTTTGGCGGGTAACGTAACACATAAAAATTCACCGCAAGCGCGTCTGGGCTGTTATTGTCAATGTTGTTAAGGAATATGGAAGAAAAAATATTGCCTTATAGGGAAAAAAATATTGCAATCATGTAAATTTAGGGATTATATTATATTTTTTTAATTTTCGGTCGATCGTTCATCTATTGGGGGTCGGTCATCTTTTGGTGCCACTACCCTATATCAACCAAAACACGCGTCAACGCTTCGTAGTATCCACCATACTTAGCAACGTAGATAGAGAACACAATTCTCTATGTACGCTACCAAAGTACCAACTATAAGGTATACTATGAGGTGCGTAGCTCCGCGAAAAATATTAATTATACCATGATGCGCGATTATTTCCTCTAGGAAACGAAATGAGGAAGTCGAACGTAACTCAAGGACGGATTTCCTTTCATCGATGAGTCTACAAACCTTTATTTAAACGTAATATTTATAAAAATGTATTCAAGATTATGATAATTTTAGATGTAAACGATAAACTCTGATACTATTGCAAAATTATACATTGCAGGCTATGTACTCACTTTATTTGTACGCAAGGTAGCGAGCGCAACTCCGCACGTAATGTATTGCGTTTCTTTCACATTCGTCGTGACCCCAAAACACGTGCATCGATAGTGTTGTTCGATTAATATTGATAAAATGCATCTATTTATCACTGATTTCATTAAGGCAATAGTTGAAAATTATATCAAAGTCCGCATACATCTGTTAAAATTAAAAATAAAGCTTTCAAAACGGCAGTTTCGAAACAAATTCATTTTATTTCATGGGCAATAACCCGTGTAACAATAACTTTATTTTAATTTACTTCATCGTATTAAACGTTTTTTTACAATTCAGTATTCTTAGCACTTTTATTCTTAATGAACGTGAATTTTCTCACAGAATTTCTAAAATCTAATATCGATGAAATTAAAATACCGATAATTTTATTGATATTTTATCGACTATTTTCGCTGCGCTAAGCGAATAGCGCTACTCGACCAGCTATTACGCAATTATCAACATAATGTTTAATGCATTTAAGTTCACAATCGCGTTCCACAAAAATAACGCCATCTATGGCCGAGTAGCGGCACTTTTTCGTCGATTGAATCTAACTAGTTTGTAGATTACAAAACGACGTAAATACTCTGTACACTTTTGAATAATAAATATTAACTTAACGTGAAAAGGTATATTTTCATATGAATGACCTGTGTGATTAAAGCTAATTTTGAGTAAAATAAAAACGACCAATCAAAAATATTGTTTATTTGTAGTGCAGTATATGATTCAACATTTATTTGTGTGAGTTTGTCGCAGTTTGGCGACAGCGGTTCCGATACAAATTCTAACACATCGCCCTTCCAGTGTATTCTCTTTCCGTGGATCAATCCATGTGCACCAGTGAAGTGAAATGAAATGAATCATGTGTATCGTGACTTTTCAAGTTGTCTCAAGAAGTCCGTGAATATTTTTAGTACAATGACCATTGTACTAAAACATGACTATTAAGGACGGTGACTGACTGAGGACTACGTGAAAGTGATTTAATGTGACTAGAACTTATAACTGGAAAATGGCAAAATACACAAGCCGTGACGCCAAAATATTTAAAAAAAAAGTATTTTTTAACCGACTTCAAGAAAAGGAGAAGGTTCTCAATTCGGATGTTTATATTTTTTTTTTTTTTTTATGTATGTTCGGGCATAGCTCCGTCATATATAGACGGATTTTCAAATTTCTTTTTTTGTTCGAAAGGGGTATAGTCCGAAATGGTCCCATATAAATTTCATATATATCTGATGATGAGTTTCGGAGATAGACAACGAAACTCTTAAAAAAATTACAGCAAATCAGCCACGATTGCTGCTATCGCATAAATATGCAATGTTTACGCAATCACACAAAAAACATCAGGCCTGTACACTCGAAAACGTTACTCAGATGTATTCAGTATATACCTAATGAAACTAAAAATTCAAAAATAAATTAACTTTTTAACAAAAAAATTAACCTTTACTTTTTAGTGTACTTTGAAGGCGGTTTATTTTTTTGTTAAAAAGTTAATTTTTATTATATTTGAAGACGTTTGACCATATACGGTACGGCTCTCGGAAGCAGCTGCTGGTGACAGATTTTCAACAACACCGCACTGTAGTTTTCTCATGATGTTTACCTTCACCGACATCTGAAGTTGTACGATAAAGTAATAAACTTTTACCGCGGTAATAAGTAAGTAATAGACTTTTATTATAACCGTGCTTTTACACCTAATGATTACTAGGTGTAAAAGTCTTGAACAATGTTAGTTACATTGTTTAAGGTACCTCAGAAGGTACCTACTTATAATAGTAAAGCAAAAAGTGAATCTACGAGGTAAAGTTATTACTCCAAAAGAAGGTAGGTAATTATAAAAAGTCAAAGTAGAGAACCATACTGCAATCAAACGTTTCCGGACTTATTAAAACATCTCCTGTGTTGATTGTCCAACAACCCCTGGTACTCTCATATTGCCCTCGGGTTCGGTCGAATGCAAAACGGTTGGTGCCAACGGGTGTTAGTAAAAAACTAATAAAAATTGTAATCGGCCGATACAGATGTTCTCTTGTGTAGTAACCATCAATTGTAGAGATTTGGGAATAGTATTGAAGATAAGTTAATTTAATTTATTTACAACAAATAAGTATGTACAAAATACCTACAATCTATAAATAGAAAATTTCCTCAAGTCTGCCGGCAAGGTTCTCAGAAGGCTGGCAGCGTTTCCTCTTTGGATAGCCAAGCTGACGCGTTGGCGGAAAAAGCTCCCCGCCCGCTGGTCTGCGGAGGACTCAATCAATTTTGATGACAAAGTGCGAGCAAAACGGCGAGCTTTGGACCACCACGGTCCCATGGTCTCGACCGCAAAAGGCATAAAAATATAATTGGGTCCAATCGTCCAATTTTCCGCACTGGCCGCAGCTGCCCCTGCAGCTTTACAAGTCGTCGCCTCAGAGCAACAAGGTTTTAACTAGCATTTTTAGGTATTTTAACTTATATATGTCATTTGAAAGATGATTTTACGAAGTTTCTATCTGTATTAAAAACACAACAATATAATAAGTAAAAGTCTCGCTATCGAAAAGAAATCATAGTTCTATCTACATTTTGAGTACATTTTGCGGGCAACACTATTCTATGTGGTTTGCCTGTGGTAGTTAGAACTTTGTTATCTTTATCTGTTTATAATTGGACTGTTTTACAAAAAACTTAAACCAACTTCAAAGTACACTAAGAAGTAATCAAATCCTGATCTGATGACAATGGGACCAAACGGGACGTGTACCCTTTCAAATAAAATAAGAATTTTCCAAATCGGTTAATAAATGACGGAGTTATGAGGTAACAAACATAAAAAAAAAACAAAAAAAAATACATTCGAATTGAGAACCTCCTCCTTTTTTTGAAGTCGGTTAAAAAATGGCGGTTGAACATGGTGAAAGTTTTATAAGCGAAAAGAGAGGAGAAATTCGTTTACCTAAATAGTATTTTTATTTATACTATTTAGGTACCAAACAAGCATACGGCCCGCGTGATGGTAAGCGGTTACCGCAGCCTATGGACGCTTGCAACACCAGGGGTTTTACAGAAATCTCTTCACACCCTTTTTGAAGAACCCTATGCTGTACTCCATTGGATCCGAATCTGAGAGTCCGCGAAAGGAAGCTTCTTTGAGACCGCACAGTTCGAAACAATTCTGGTTTCAATAGGTGCGTTCGAATTGGAGTGATGTCGTTTTTAACAGTTTCAAAATGGGCATTTTTGTTCATGCGTTCGAATTGGAAAATTTCGACAATTTTGCAACTTTTGCCACAAACGATTTTTTCCAAATCGAACGATTAGATACAAAAATGTCATTTGCATGCTCATCGCCTGCTTGTCATTTGTCTTAACCTACCTTTTTTCCTTCAGTTAATATATAAACAAAGTTAAACTGACAAATTTTTCTCTTGCCTGTTAGTTTCTATCAAATTTTATGATGATGATGATGATTAGCACTACCCTCAGCCAGTACAACGACCGACCCATGTCCTATACAACCATTCAAGCATCAGCCACCATAACTAACTAGCTTAGTTTATAATGACTGGTACCTGAATAGTTGTATCGGAGTAACCATGGATAAACCAAGGGGTGCGTGGTATATAGGAGTGACACGCTCTGGGATGGGAGAGGACGGCCAGCCAACCGCAGCCAGCTGACCACAATCGATCGACTGATATAAAAATTATAATTTTCGCTTCCCGTTTGAATTGTTAGCCAAAACTTATCTGTCAGATTTAAAGATGTCAAAATATGATCACAAACGACCCTGCCTCCGAGGTGGGTCAAAATTTGCAGTTCACGATGTCGTTTTTAATTGTTTCCAAGCAAAACGAACGGTGAATGAAAACAGTTCAAAACGACAATTTCGCCCACAACTTTCCAAATCGAACGCCAGATGTGATCGTTTTTGGCATTTTTGACTGTTATTTTTGCTACCGTAGCCCAATTCGAACGCACCTAACATGTGAGGATGGACTCCTCGTCGATGGCGAGAGTTGCGATGTTAGAAGGTAGCCGTGGGCATCATTGTGAATGCGCTAAGTCTTTAAATTATGACTAAATACCATACTCAAAAGTTACTTCCTTAAAATTCACTCAAAATTACTTTCATGTGGGCTACAAAACAAGCTCTGCAACAAGGTTCTATGATATCATAGAACCTCGTTGCCTATTGTTTTTACAATTTCCCGCAGCTACAAAGATCTATGTATTTTCAAAAAAATATTATATTAGTTGTTTTTTAATATTTGCTCTAAGAAATATACTCTTCTTACTTTAAACAACATCATATTAATTTAATTGTCACCAATTTTGAAAAATATATGAAATATAAAACATCAAAGTTTCAATTGGCTCCCCTGAAAACTATAGACTCTGACACATAGAACCGTGTTGCCCTAAGGCGACGAAGTCACCAGTAAGTGAGATGACGCGAGTGTATCGACACATGTGGCATCCCACACCAGCGACCTGCCGACACTCCAAGGGATGAAAGATATACCATCCGGTCTCCTGCCATCGCCCCGCGCAATACCGACTGGTTCCAGTAAGGAAGGCACGTTAGCGACAACAAGAGCCCTGCGGATAATGTCATTAATAGCTGAGCGTCGTGATATTCGACCAGCACTTAGGGAGCACGAAAGCCCATGGTGGCCGAGCTCACTGACGAGATCAAAGCAGTATTGAAGTATTTCTAACTTTAGGTATTGTAAGTGTAAGGCGCCACATACCGCATAGAAACAATAAAGATACCTTTATGGTAAAGGTATCTTGATTGTTTCTATCTCAACAAATTCTCAAAACATTACCATATTACGAGGATATATTTAATAAAACAACATTTAATAAAGAACATTTAATTATTGTCGTATTGTAAGTAGGTACCTATCATATAGAAATTGGTTTGCGTGGGTTTTGCTATTTTATTTATTAACGAAACTGATCTAAAAAGGATTTAATTAAGTGCACTTTTCTACTGTACTAGCTTTCCGCCCCGCTGTTTACCAGCAAACCACTATTTTACCCGCTTTGAATAAAAAAAAACGAATAACCCTTCTTTTGTGTATGTCGACTTTATATAAAGACGGAGGTTGTTAATTATGTACCTTACATTTATTTGTTTATCTTGTATGCAAAGCAAAACAGGACAATACGGTTCAAGGCCGGACGAAGATAAGATTACGATATAATTAATTGATAAGTAGACGAAATACCTGCTGATACAAGATACAAGGAAAGTTATGAAGTAAATTAGCTTGCAGTACGTACGTTAATTTCAACCTCAGATTTATTTACAAAATATTTTTTATTTAAAAAAATGCATGGTTACCTTACTAGGGTGTTATGTAACTGCCTCCACTTTTGTAGGTAGGAATGGCCGCCCTGGCGCGCCGCCCATGTAAATATCGTTCACTGTCAAGGCTGGCTTATGAAACGTATTTATTTTACAGTAAAATATTATGATATTGATATTAGATACAGGTAGATATAGGAGTCTTTATATTATGGTGTGTTTGTACGTAAGAACTAACGTAGGTATTAGTTTGTAGATAGTGTTATGGATAGATTTTAGTTGACGATAGTTACGTTACGTGAACTGTTACAAAAGAAATTCAATAAAGCTATAATATAATATAATGATTATATTATTATTATCTCCTGCTTACTTTTTCGTACAGAGTGCTGCATGTCCCTAGTTGCCAGAAAAATGAGATTTCTCTCACACAACAAATTAAAAATAACTGCTCAATATTAGACTCAACTGATAATATTATTCCAAATTTTCCCAAAATTCAAAAAAAATATAATCAGGCAAACACTATCAGGAAAATCGAAACTAAAGCGAACGATGGCGATTTCAAGGGGGCAGCACATCTGCTATTTTCGAGTGATGTTGTCGCTGCAGACACACCTGAAACCCTGTCTGCTTTAGAATCAAAACATCCATCTCCGCTTTCAAATATAAACCTCCCGGATCCCCCATCTTTAGACCAAAATTGTCTAAATTGTAACGCCCAAGATCTTTTGAGTGTCATTATGTCATTTAAACCTGGTTCTGCTGGCGGCCTCGACGGTTTTACACCACAGCATTACAAAGATCTTGTCTGTGGTGCCGCCGGAGACGCTGGTACCAAATTATTATCAAAATTAACCTCTCTTATAAAGTTAATGTTGGCAGGAAAGGTGCCAAGCCCATTCACTGAGATCATTTATGGGGCCAACCTTTGCGCGCTATCCAAAAAAGATGGCGGAGTAAGACCCATCGCTGTGGGTAATACTATCCGTCGTATGGCCTCCAAAATTTGTTGTCGTCACATTCTCCCGAAACTTTCGGAAATATTTCAGCCCATTCAACTCGGTTTTGGCTCAAAGGGAGGTTGTGAGGCAGCTGTTCATGCGGCTCGGACCTTTCTTTTAAATAACGGAGGTGAAGTGCTGCTTAAAGTTGACATAAAAAATGCATTTAACTCTGTCGATAGGGGTGCTTTATTGACCCAAATTCGGGATATCTGCCCTGACATATATCCTTACCTTTGGCAATGCTATGGGCATCCATCAAAACTTTTTTTCAGAGAACACCCACTTATTTCCGCCATGGGTTGTCAACAGGGCGACCCTCTCGGTCCAGCTATCTTCAGTTTGGCCATCCATCCAATTATTTCCGGGTTACAATCAAAATTTAATGTATGGTATCTAGACGACGGTACGCTGGGGGGTGATGCGGCTTCCGTTCTCAGTGATTTTAAAACATTGACAGAAAATTTTAAAAAGATTGGCCTAGAATTCAATAGCTCCAAATGTGAGCTCCTTATTTTAGATTCTTTCCCAGAATCTGAAAAACCAGAATTAATTCAAAATTTTAATGTTTTGGCTCCCAATATTAAGTTACTGTCAAAGGAGTCGCTTCATCTTCTTGGAGCCCCAGTCTTAGACGAATCCATTCCTAGTTTCTTTGAGAAAAAGATTCAAAATTTTAATGACTCTTCAAATAGACTTTATGAAATTAATGCTCACTATGCATTTTTTATTGTTCGACTCTGCCTTTTCGTGC
Source organism: Polyploca ridens (assembly GCA_951394255.1). Taxonomy (NCBI): domain Eukaryota; kingdom Metazoa; phylum Arthropoda; class Insecta; order Lepidoptera; family Drepanidae; genus Polyploca; species Polyploca ridens. The sequence continues at coordinate 2,110,987 of OX596256.1, read as the reverse complement.
CAAAGTTTACCTATTTGCTCCGCAGTACGCACTTATTTAAATTTGATCACATATTAGATACTTTGGATAATATGATCAAAACGTCACTTTCCAAAATTCTAAATTGCAGTTTTTATGAAAACAAAGTGTGGTCTCAGGCCACCCTACCCGTGTGTTATGGTGGCCTAGGAGTGCGGAAAATTTCAAGCATATCAGTACCGGCGTTTCTATCCTCGGTATACAGTGTGGGCAACCTCGTCAGTTCTGTTTTGGACCCTTCTATTGGATCTGTTGAGGTTTCTTACCTGTCCGATGCTAGAGACGCCTGGCAGGCAGCTTGTCCAGGCACAAATATTCCGACCTTGAGTCACTCTCAGAGAGCGTGGGACAAGCCTCTTTGTGAAAAAACCTGGCAAAATTTATTTTCTAACTTTTCTATAGATACAGACCGCGCGCGCTTGTTAGCTGTCTCTCAGAGTGACTCAGGTCACTGGCTACAAGCTATTCCATCAACAAATACTGGAACAATGTTAGACCGTATAACATTAAGTCTGTGTATTTGTCTTCGTCTTGGTTGCAGGACCAATCAACCTCATCGCTGCCGCTGCGGAGATCTCGTCAACGAGCTCGGCCACCATGGGCTTTCGTGCTCTCTAAGTGCTGGTCGAATATCACGGCACTCGGCTATTAACGACATTATCCGCAGGGCTCTTGTTGTCGCTAACGTGCCTTCCGTACTGGAACCAGTCGGTATTGCGCGGGGCGATGGCAAGAGACCGGATGGTATGTCTTTGATCCCTTGGAGTGTCGGCAAGTCGCTGGTGTGGGATGCCACATGTGTCGATACACTCGCGCCATCTCACTTACCGGCGACTTGTAAAGCTGCAGGGGCAGCTGCGGCCAGTGCGGAAAATTCAAAATTCAAAAAATACGCATCGATTGGACCCAACTATATTTTTGTGCCTTTTGCGGTCGAGACCATGGGACCGTGGGGGTCCGAAGCTCGCCGTTTTGCTCGCACCTTGTCATCAAAATTGATCGAGACCTCCGGAGACCAGCGGGCGGGGAGCTTTTTCCGCCAACGCGTCAGCTTGGCTATACAAAGAGGAAACGCTGCCAGCCTTCTGGGAACCCTGCCGTTAATCGGAAGCAGCGGCAGGCTTGAGGAAATTTTCTATATATAGATTGTATTTTGTACATATTTGTTGTAAATAAAATTTGGATATAAATAGCAATTACTTAAAAAAAAAAAAAAAAAAAAAAAAAAAAAAATATAATGATTTATTTATATACAGTAATATAACCAGGGCCGTCTTTAACCTTCTGGAGGCCCTGCGCACTTTAGCATAATGGGGCCCCCTATGACTATGATAGAGGCAAAACGCGGCGTAGTTATGTAACATTCTATATTTATCAAACTCTTTTATTTCTTTACAATCACTTTCAATTAAAAGGTAATTACATATATAATTCAGAAGAAACTCTTTTAACTTTCATGTTGTGTGTGAAGAGGTACAATACATAGGTACTCTTCTAGCTTTGAAATAAGCAAAATCGTCAATCACTTCTTCAAAGTTTGAGCACAAATTTATCTGTAAAATCTGTTATCAACTGGTAATCGGGCAGGAATTTGGGGGCTTCCATCGATCGCGGGGCCCTGGGCACTTGCCCAGAGTGCCCAGTGGAAAAGAGGGACTAACACATAAACTCAACGCTGAAATATCAGTGGACTCCAAACTAGCGTAAGCCTGTATCTTGGAGTCCCCGTCGTGAAATTGGAAAAAAAGAAGTTGTATTACCTATTAGCATACAACAGTAAACGCATTGGCACAACTCGCAGCGACCGGTGGTCGCAAATAGTATGTCTAGATCTTCTGAATTTAAGTCTATTTGCTTTAGTTAAGGATGTCATGCGACCACCCGGATGCCTCGAGCAATATAAAAGAGAAAAAAAAACGAATTAAACATTAAAATAAAATTCAAGTTCTCTCAATGACTGGAATAAATATCGAAATCATTAATATTTTTTTATAAAAATGTTACAAATTTTAGATTAACAATCCTAAATAATCCTAACTCATATTATAAATGCGAAAGCGAGTTAGTTTTTTGTTTGTTTGTTACGCCTTCACGCCTCAACTACTCAACGGAGCATCATGAAATTAGGCATGCAGATAGCCTATGGTATGGAGAAGGACATAGGCTACTTTTTATCCCGGGAACGCGGGTGAAACCGCGGGGGACAGCTAGTAATTGATATTTGAGCACCTCCATATGGAACCACAAACTATCAAAGTAAATAATCAAGTCAAAATCATTAATGTTTTAAGTATTTGTTCAGTGATTTCCATAAATTTTATAGTAGGTATCTATCATGTATCAAAGTATGCCAGCCTACCTCAGCACAAGTCTAGCATTATCCTTAATTTTAGCATAATAACGCCTACACTAAAATCCGAAGTATTGGCTCAATATTACGGGACATAAAGGAAAGGTCGTCTGTCAACAACCTTAACCTTAGCCAGATAACTGATATAGGTACTACATACATAGTAATACCTATATCAGTTATCTGTACGTGGATTACGTAACTTTATTTCAAATTACCTTTGAATTGGTAGAAATATTACAAAATTGAAAATGGTTTCATTTCTAATGAACCACTGTTTGTATTTGCAGTTATCAGAACGTAAAAAAGTTATCAGAAAACTGCTATATTGAACCGATTTCAATCGCCCCACTGGTTTCAGTTTTTAGTATCATAATGCAGCTTATTACGCACTAGTGCTTTTTACTTTACATTACCGCACAGTTTTATGATATTATCCCGATTAAGTTAACATTGTACCTCAATATAATTGATATGTGTGTAGACGAAGCATTCTTAATTTAAACGGGTAAAACAGTTTGACTGCGCATAGCTGTCAAAAAAAATCCTGCGCGCCATATTTGTTGACGTTCTCATGTGGTTGATGATTATCAAAAAATCTACTTCAAAAAATACAAGTGGGTTTTTTCCTCGCAAGTCTGTTGAAAAAAGTCTTATGACACGCATAATACACAATGATCATTACATTCTCGGCTTAATAACCGCCTCGTGTGTAATTACCAACTTTGCACACATGTATCATAATGTACTATTAATTGAACATCATAATAGTAACAGATACATGATGATGTGTCTCAAATCAAAGTGGTAAACACTCAAAGCCAAGTACCTATTCTTACTCAAACATTCACATGGAATAAGAAAAATCATTGCCAGTAGCCAATTTATGTCAAGCCATGAATTTTCCGGGAAAACCGTTATAAAATAAGAAATGGGTTTAACAATAACTACATAGGTATACATAGGGACTAGAGAAGCAAAGCCTTTCTCATTGAAAATCTCACTTGGATGTGGATTCCATGGGAAAAGCATACGCGCATGCGTCAAACAGATGAAACCCGCTTCTCTCGCACTCCCTTGCCAGCAGTTTCCCGCCAGTGACGCGCGGCACGCGGTCTGCCGCCATACCGCTCAATACCTACCCTTGAAATAATTCTAATAGACAAAGACTAAAGTGACAACAATTAGTGATCGATAAACCAGTGATTATAAAAAAAATGTTCATTAATAAATCAATACAGAAACCATTAGAGCTAACTAACATAATAAAAGCGGCGGTAACTTTATTGCTTTTCATTTTGTGCCACGACGGAGAGAGCGAAACATTTTAAAATGAATTAAAGTTACCTATGTTTAACATGGCAATAAACTGATAATAATTAGGTATTGTAGTTAATATATTTGATCGAAAATGGCGAATACAGCACACTTGATGAGGCGGCAGAGTTCGCGGGACCTATACGCCCAACGCTCTATAGATCGTATGGAAATGAAGGAGCTACGCGGGCGTTTAGTGACCATGGAGAATGGACACCCATCCCATCGCGCGCACGTCATGTACGGCGCCACGAACGAGGCTTTCGAAGACACGAGCCCCAACAAACGGTCCGATGAAACTCCCACGAGCAAAGCGAGTTCCGTCGAAGACAAAGCCTTAAAGCCTGAAGGTGGTGGCGTAGAAAGAGAATCATGGGACAGCAAGTTGACTTTTCTCCTAGCAACAGTAGGATATGCCGTCGGCTTAGGCAACGTGTGGCGATTCCCATATTTAGCCCAAAAGAACGGTGGTGGAGCATTTTTGATACCATACTTCGTTATGTTAGCAATTGAGGGTATACCGATATTTTATTTGGAGCTTGCGATTGGGCAGCGGTTGAGGAAAGGTGCTATCGGTGTATGGCACCAGGTGTCTCCGTATCTGGGTGGGATTGGGATCAGTTCTGCTGTGGTATCGTTCAACGTAGCGCTGTATTACAACTCCATCATCGCTTGGTGCTTGTTCTACTTTGCCCAGAGCTTCCAGGCGGAGCTGCCGTGGGCCGAGTGCCCTAAGAAGTACTTCGTGAATGGATCTTACATCACTGAACCGGAGTGCGCTGTAAGTATTTGAGTTATGTAATCATGTGTGGAACCAACTACCTCTAAGTTATACCTATATTCGTGCTAGTTAGCTACTTATGTTAGATTGAAAAGGTTTCGACGATCTCAGTTATTTATTAGAAAGTAATTCGTAATATTTATAGAATAGCTTTGAGAAGAAGGAGGAGTTAGGACAGAAAAACAGCTTCTGAAAAGAAAAACCGGCCAAGTGCAATCGGACACGTGTACCGAGAGTTCCGTACAGAGTTGTAGATATGTAAATACTTCGTTCAACACGGCAATCGAATCTCGAAGATTTTCCCTTTTTTCCGATTGTTATTTTTTTGTGATGTATCTAAAAATGTGTGCTGTTCGCAATTTTTCCTTTTCCTGTGTTATAAGACGTTGCTTAGTACCAAATTCAAGATTCAAGATTCTGAGTTCACGGGAAGTACCTTGTAGGTTTTGATTCCCTTGCGAGTGTCGAAAATTTGCAGCATAAACTGCTGTATCTTTTGATTGCGTCGGCTTAGAAGTTTGATTTGTTCACAGCTCCAAGGGACAGTAGTCCTGAGTATTTGATATGAATTTCAGCTTGATACCTCCACGCGTTCCTGAGAAAAAGGGTCTTGACAGACAGACAGACGGACAACAAAGTGTTCCGTTCCGATCCTATAAGGGTTCCGTTTTTTTCCTTACGGAACCCTAAAAACAATGATTGTGTTGTGTATGTGACATCTATGTGACATCAGAAATGGACAGCGGCTCAGTTGCAAACTGTAAGCCCCGTACAGATACCGGGCTACAGCACAAATTTTTTGGCGCTGCCATAGTTGACATAGGTATCTAGTGAAAATAAAATACCTACACTCCTTTGCAAAAAAAACGGGCGGTTTGAATTATTCTACATTATTAGTAATTATTTAGTTCTAAAGTAGTTTTAATAGCTAAACTATGTTACTGACACAGTCTGGGCATGATAAAAAGTTAATTTCAAATACGAAACTTTTGTTTTTAAAAATAATGATCCCTTTTTCAGTTTGTGACTTTTTACTTAGTTTTCGCGGGTTCGCGGTTAAAAGTTTATCAGGCAACTTAAACTAACTTTTAGTAGAATAATTTATGTTTGTTGCATAATCCTGCCTTATAGTGAGTTAAAACAGATATCTTTGTGTCGATTGTAATGGCAGAGAAAGCAATAAGAGCTAGTAAAATTATAGCGCTGCTGGAAGAGGGGTGTAGCCAATGTTACGTCTCACAGCGGTTAAACGTGAGTCGTTCAACCGTCCAAAGAACCTGGACTCGATACCAAGAGATGGGTTCCGTTCAGAGAAGGCAAGGTTCTGGGAGAAAACGTCGCACATAACCACGAGATGACCGCTTCTTAGTGACTCAGGCGTTGAGGAACCACAAATGCAGTTACATAGACCTAAAAGAAACCTTGAAGAGGTACGAGGAGCACAAGTTAGCCTATGGAAAGTGAGGAAGAGGCTTTTAGCGGCTGATATACGTAGTTGAAGACCAGCGCGGGCCCCCACGTTACTCCGTGAGCACCGGATAGCTCGATTGAGGTTCGCTAGAAATTGCCTATCTTGGACACTAGGTAACTGGAGTAGCGTACTCTTCTCCGATGAGGCTCGAATTGGTCTGAATGGTGAGGATCGACGTCGGCGAATGTTACGAAGATCAGGGGAACGCTATGCCGACGTGTGTTTTGAAGAAATCACCCCTTATGGTGGAGGGTCCGTTATGTTTTGGGCGAGAGTAACTTCCCGCTATCGTTCCGAAATAGTATTCATTGAAAATGACTCATTCAATGCCTTAAGGTACACAACAGAAATCCTTTGTCAACATGCACAACCCGCACTGACTAATTGGTGAAGATGCCATTTACATGGACGATAATGCTTGGGCCCACCATTCTGGCGACGTAGATGCTTATTGCAAGAGGTCGGTATTAGTCATTTGGACTGGCCAGCACGGAGCCCCAACCTTAACCCCTTTGAGCACGTCTGGGACCACCTAAAAAGGCGAGTACGAACTGTCCAACCACTTCCACAAAACATCAGGGAGCTTAAACGTGAGATCTTGGCTGAGTGGGAACACATTCCACAAAATAGAATCAAAAGCCTGGTGGAAAGCATGCCAAGACGATTACATGCCGTAATAGCTGCAAGGGGAGGTCATACTCGTTATTAATTTTTATTTAGTATGTCTTTTTTTAAATAAAAATACTCGTAGTAATAATTTCATTATACCCATAAAAATGACCATTTTCTGTTTACATTGACTAAAAACCCGATTCCAGGATTTAAAATGTTAAAAACTATATTCCCATTGAAAATAAGAAATTTATAGTCATTTATGCGAATGACATACTAAAAATATTAATATTATCCATAGAAAAGCAAATGACTGTAAGGTGCCCGTTTTTTTTGCAAAGGAGTTTATTTGGATGGTTCAAATGAGGGTTTAATTTCAAAAACCCTTCCTTACCAGATGCCTATGTTATTTCGCACCCTGCGGTATGCAGGGTGCGTTGCTATGTCAGAAGGCTACACGTCCCGGATTAGCTCCGTATATCGACAATATAAACAGATTGGGCAAAAAAAGTAGCTACTTTAAAAACGTTAATTACGTAAAAAAACCAAAAAGTTTAAAAGGTAAATTACAGTAAAAAAGAAACTATTCTAATTAGATGCGAATGCTACCGATGGTTATATCTGCTCTTCATACAATTAATTAAAATTAATATTAACTCCAATCGTGGAATTGGGTTGCTAAAAGTTTTCATCGATATTGCTGACTCCACGTCTCGTGTCGTGACGCGCGTATCCTCGTTGCTAAGCAGGTATCGATTCTATGCACCCTTGATCAGCATATACCATGAGGTACTATTTCGTAACACGTTGAGTGAGATAATTGTTTATGTTTTATTTCATTTATTTGATAATTTTGTTGAGACCAGCAGGGCTATTTTACAACATCGGATTCGATATCGGAATCGGATTAAGAAATTTCCAAGGCGAATTTCAGCAGTTGCTATTTTAATTTCCGAAAACTTTTCGATGAATCGAATTGATATTTCCGTAAAGAAACATTAAAAATATTCGAATTCGGAAATTAAAAAAGCAATTGCGGGATATCGCCTCGGTAGTTTTTGAATCCGTTTCCGATATCGAATCCGAGCGTTTTAAAATAGCCCTGCTGAAGGTAACTGTTGGCAAAATGTGTAGTTTGCCTTCACTTTTGGTGTAGTTGATGCCCGCGTAAGGGTCAACGCTACCAGAACTAAAAGTTTTGGGCATCGAAAGTGTCCCGTTTTGGTTCCTATAAATTATATTTATTTATTTATAAGTATAGATAGATTTTGGTAGGATGCATCGATTCCTTGGTATGTATCCTACTCAGTAACTGCGCAGCTAACTGAAAAAAGATCAATACTCATACACGCAAGAAAGTGTAAACGAACACAAAATGATTATTATACAATGTTATTGATGATCTAATAATGACAGGCGTGAACTTATCGAGTTAAGCCGCGTAATGGACGCTGGCTTTGAACAATAACGTCGAACGATCGCTGACGAAGATTTATTATAAACGCTTAGCTACCATATTATCTTTTTTAGTTGCTGAGGGAGCTTGCCCTATATGGATGGGGTTGTATTTGACCTGTTGACCTCTATTTCAATCTATCCATGGTCTGTGATGAGGCCGATGGTGGCTAGTAAAAAATATGATAGCACTGTGGTAGTGATCAAATCAAATCAAATCAAAATAATTTATTTGCAAAACACATGGTGTTACAGGATCTTCAATTAAAAACAATAGAGCTTACACATGTCACCAAAATTATTAGTATGCAAAAATAAAATAAATATTACAAAATCCATTTTTTTTTAATATGTTTAAATGTCAAAAAATTAAATAATAAAAATTCAATAGAAATTACATGATCAAAACAATTAATTATTATTAGTAATTAGTGATGACGTATTCTTGAGCTTTCGGTGAAGGAAAACATCGTGAGGAAACAATATCACAGTGGCAGGGCACTTTGTAGTACCCATCTGGCTGGCTACCACCCTCAAATTGAGAATCTGTGGCTAAGCATCTATCGGTGTTTCCCGACAGCTGCACTTGAGGGCCAGTTCCTTCTAGGCTTGTGTGTGTACCAAATTCGGACACATCATCGTTTACTATGGTGAGATTGTGGTCTAACACAGGTCTGTACATAGAAAAAAATGGCTGTTAAGTGCAGTTACTGGAAACACCAGTGCTGGGTAGAAACTATAAGAAGCTTGCTAGAAATTTTGCACATAAGTTCTTTACATAACGTAGGGGATCCTATTCTATCTATCCCATTTTTAAATATTCCAAACACTCACCTTATTACGTGAGATGTTTTAAAGCAAGTCGAGAAAATCCAGGTTTTAAGTATTACGTCACTTTCTGATGTCATATAACAAAAAGAGCCGGGACTATCCTGGGTTTTACTAGACTTAAACCGTATCATACAACGGTTGGAAAGCTAGTTTAAAGAATAATCGAGGATCAATATAAATCTACTAGATATATTATGTATGTACCTCTACAGGTAGGCTTAAAAGGCTTTCGTTTACATTATATACCTACGAGTACGTATAGAAAGAAATTGAATGCCTTTTAAAAGAGAATTAAAAAGAGATCCAATTCAAACTGGATTGTAGTGTAGGTCTCGTTCGATTACTATGGTTAATGGTTTTTACGCAGGCAAAAAGCTCTCAGACTTCTTTCTCACTAGAAGTATATACATATCATATACAGGGTGTTTTTTTGGTCAGCGACAAGCGACCCAGGATCGGTAGTACAAAAAATACATTTTCCAAAAATGGAATTTTTTCCATTATATACTGTAAATGCAAAGCATGGTCACTAGCCACGTACACTGACTAGAACTAGGCGCAAGCCGCCATTGCCCTTTACTCCCTCGCACTCCCGTTGAGTATTACGTCTATATTTTAGCTTATTACATGATTTTCAAATTAATATTATTTTTATTTTTATAATTATAAAAAAATAAAGTTCTTTTTAATATTTTTTTTAGCACCAGTATCAGTTGTATTATCGACCCTGAGTCGCTCGTCGCTGACCAAAACAACAACCTGTATATGATATTATACTAAACACGGTTATTGGTAAAATATTAATAACCTCTCAGGACTATATTGCTAACATCATAAACAACAACTTATGATCCATGACTTATAATAATTCATGAAACTTTCATACACTAATAAAATTGTTAGTTACGAACTCTACGCGTAGTAAAAGACTGACCCCCTTATTCATAATGAAGTTATCAAACGTTGATTAGCTAAAATTCCGAAGTCTTTATCTGACAGGTGACATTTGGTGATCGAAAGAGTGAGACGGGGCACACTATTACACTGATTTAGTTAAAAAGCGATTATGACTAAGGGAGTTAGTGTCAGTGCACGGGAGGCGTGTGTGCAACAAAATACAGAATTGGAACAACAACGAAATCTTGAAAGTTTGTTTTCGGTAAATGTATTGTAAAAAGTCATAGAAAAAACAGTCATAGTTTTCTTGCGATTTCTGGGGAAAATTACCTTACGGTAAAAGTTGATCAGAATCAAATCAGACGAACCGAACCTCTGCTCAAAAAAGGTATCTTCAATCTCAGATTGTTGTCAGAAGTTGGTTCGTACATTTCGTTCGTGCGTTTACGAATTTCAGTGAATCAAAGTTGTTTCATTATTATTTTTAACGGTTTTACAAAATCTTTTTAATTAATCTTTCTTTTAATATTCACTTTTAAAACAAAAGTACAAAGCGTCTATAATTTAAAAAGAGATTAAAATACGGCGAAGCGGAAATGAAAGTTAAAAAGCTTTCATTTAATTGCAATATTCTTGATTGTAACTTTAGGTTTATAAAGGAACTATCTTGTGTCCATGAATTCTTATTTACCGTGGATATGGCTGATTCTTTTGTATTAGTGTGTCATAGTGTGCTGGTGACTTATTTCTGAGGTTTTTTTTTAAAAAAGTTTGAGTGTATATTAGTCACCTGCGGGTTATCACATTCTAAGCTCTGTTTAAATTGTAATCAGATGACATGGGCATATTAATGATTGTAAGTAGGTATATATATTTCTATATATATGGGTAATAATGGTACTTTCTACTTTCGTGCAGTAGTACCCAACTGATATGGCTTACCAATGTACCTGCGCAGAATATTCATTTTCAAAGCGCGGGAAACGCTGTTGGTCGGCAAGTGCCGCCATGTTAGCGCGCGCAGTGCAGAGGGGCGTGACTTGCGTGTGAGACGGAACTAACAGCTGCACTGTATTATGAACCTTATAGTAGTGATCTAAGGTTGATTGTAATTTTTAAACATTCTTTCGTTAATCTTCGGGTCCATACTTTCTTTTCTGTGCGAACGAAGATTCACGACGCGCCATATCAGTTGGGTAATACTTGTACGTAGTATTTATATACTCTGAGGTAATACTGTACTGAAATATTGCGCTGTGACTGATGGACAGATAGACAGGCGGATAGACAGATGGACAGACCGACAGGCGGATTGACAGACGGACCGAGTGGCACCATAAGGGTTCCTTTATTCCTTTTTGGTTCAGAATCAGAACCCTAATTACATATTTTCATATAAACTTTCATCTCTATTTTCCCCTATATGGGGCGAGTTTCCATAACACTACGTTACGCTTATATTTATTTTGAGAAGTAAGAAAATTAAAGTACTGTAATATACAGGGTGTAACGGAAACTGTATACAAAAATTTGGTTTGAATTTTTGAGTACCTTATTTTGAGCTGAAACTTTTTATAGAGAGTCTGTACCTGATGTAGTTTTCACCCCCTTCGGATGTATATACCCTTTCCGTTACACCCTATATAGTTATTTGAAAACATCATTAGCTTTGACCTTCATAAGTCTACCAGGGCCTAAATTGAATAAATGGCTGACTTTCACTACGGCATACTCTTCATAAAAGCATTTTAAAAGTGCAGCTGGAAAATAACTGGTCAGGAAATTCATTATAGTACAAAAAAGTAAGCAATCTACACGCAGAAGTACGCCTCATTCCCGTAGCTGGTACGTCGTAGTTCATGCTACGAGCCGTAGCGCGTAGGCGAACGCTACGATAGACACAAGCTCAGAGTATATAAATACACAAGCGAAGCGCAAGGGCACTACCTACCTTTTCTCGAAGCGCTTCGTCGTTTTTTTGAACCCTCATAATGATACTTGGCTCTACATGAGATCTGATAACTTTTTGATATTGCGATCCATATGGTCCTGTCTTGGCAAAATTTTACATGAAAATGTTTTTGATGGGATTATACTTACATAATAGCCCTGATTCTGTTGTTCACAACTAAACTAATTTTAATCTCACTATGTCTCTTTCTAACAAAGAACATAAGAAAAGGATATAAGAAATTTAGTCCTGTCAAATTAGTCCAATGCTTGTTTTCAATATAAATTTAGTCGCCATCAATCGCGGTCACACCTAAATACACGCAAAATAAGACGGCAAAGATTGATTTGACAACTTAAAATATGTTCTATCCTTTTTCAATAATGTTCGTAAGAAAGAGATGAGATGTGACTAAAATTAGTTTAGTGCGATTTACAACAGAATCGGCACCATTATGTTCATTCAATTATCGGTCTTCGAATTAGTTTGAAAATAACCTGTCTATTGCTATATTTAAAAAAAGAACGGTGTTATTCTCGATTGAATTAATCGATGATTGTTTAATGTTCAGATAAAATATGATCCGATTTGTTGATCCAATTAGGGCTACACGATTGTTATATATTTGTGCGTCCGTTTCAGAAAGAGTATCAGACTATAAGCAAAAAAACGCAATATTTGATATCAATAAAATACATTGTTATATCACAAAGTTACGTAAATAGTTTTTAAATTACGTTACATTATTTGTGTTAACATTCTATCATAAACGAAATTATTGAAGGTTGATGGAAATTTTCAATGGGCTGTCATTGGCACAGTCAAATGAAAAGCACTTCGCTTGATATTGGAAAGTATATTCTCATACTTTATGAAATATTTGCGAAGGTATTTGCAACTTAACACTTTGTTTGGGGACTTTAAGAGGTCGAAAGTTTATGAACCGAGATTATTTTTATGAATTAAGTATATTTATAAACACGTCAAAGCCATTCATCGATTTAGGCCACAGGACTTATGATAGAAAGACAAGTAAATATTACAGTAGTACTCAACTGATATGGCTTACCGATGTACCTGCGCAGAAGATACTTTTTGTACATTTTGAAAGCGCGGTAAACCGCTATTGGTTGGCAGCTACCGTTATGTTAGCGCGCGCCGTGCGGTTGGGCGTGACTTGCGAGTGAGACGGACCTAACAGCTGCAGAGTATTATGAACCTTATAGTAGTGATCTAAGGTTTGTTGTAAGTTTTAAGCATTATTTCGTTAATCTTCGGGGCCATACTTTCTTTTCTGTGCGAACGAAGATTCACGACGCGCCATATCAGTTGGGTAATACTGTACAATCTTTTTATTTCACTGTCAAGTAAGAAAACGCCTTAGCGGAAGAAATACGAAGAGATAATACAATTTTCAGGAAACATAATTCACGTGGGTAACCTGTTGTCGTTGTGTAACCCAGTAAATAAGAGTTATTACACAGAACTGTCGTCAAATGATAACTAGGCGGCTCGCGCTGTCGCCGCCCGCCGCCTGCCAGCTACTTTAACAGACGCGACCAAATACCGTCTCAGCCATCAGGGATGTGACAAAAAGGAAATTAAAAAACATAAAATAGAATATAATTTTAATAACATACAATAAAAAACTTTTTACTAGAAGTTAAACCGGTATCAATCAAAGTGGGTTTACTCTAAAAAGTTTAAAAATAAATAATGACATAAGAACTCTAATCAAACACTGTTTTGAAGTCGTATTAATACATGTTTTTAATACTAAAATTATTCTACTCTTCCCTTCTGTACCTACTCTATTCTAATCTATTTTACTTTATTACACGACTGCCCAAAAAAGGAGTGTACAGTAGTACCCAACTAATATGGCTTACTGATGTACTTGCGCAGAAGATACATTTTCAAAGCGCGGGAAACGCTATTGGTTGGCAGCTGCCGCCATGTTAGCGCGCGTCGTGCGGAGGGGCGTGACTTGCGAGTGAGACGAAACTAACAGCTGTAGTGTATTATGAACCTTATAGTAGTGATCTAAGGCTGATTGTTAGTTTTAAGCATTCTTTCGTTAATCTTCGGGGCCATACTTTCTTTTCTGTGCGAACGAAGATTCATGACGCGCCATATCAGTTGGGTAATACTGAATGTTTTCCGGCTAAAGAACTCACATGCATACATGAAGTATGAAGTTTGAAATGCCTGAACAGATTTGGATATATCTATATATTCCCGAGTGACACTGGCTATATTTCTTAGAATTATTAAATTTAATTAAATGTTTTGCAGGGTAGTCGTGTTTTATTAAAATTAATAATCTTGTTCTAATATAGTTTAAGTACTTTTTTCTACTCCACTCAATTTTATTATAAGAATTGATCGCAGAATACTAATTAGTTCTTGTAGTAGAGTTTGCCATCGTAAATGCTATGTAGTGATTGCTCCAAGTTTATCGTAAGCATAAAAGCTTTAAACACACACAAGTCAAACATTGCATAAGTGAAAATTCATGTTTCATTATCGCGCCATCCTATACTAATGCCAAAGTGAGTTAATTTGTTTGTCAGCTCTAGACTCCTCAACGGTATTACCAATCGCAACGAAAGGCACTCAGACGGATTAAATAAGATACTTTTATCCCGAAACGCAGGTAAATCCGCGGAGCTAAACTAGTATTTTTTGAAAAAGAAAGAAGTGTATAATCATGATTCATCAAAAACTAATAATTTCATAAAGAATCATAGCGAGATTTGTACAAAAAATAAAGTTTTTTAGAGACGTTAGAATGATTATACAATTGATCTTTGGTGCCTAAGGAATAACTTGAGGCATTTAAAAATATTTTTTACAATGAGGAATGTTACTAGGTATGCAAAATCGCTTGAAAGTTTGTAACAGTAGAGCAATTATGTATACAAATACACTGGTTTTTGTTTAATTAAAAAAACCAAGTAGTTTTGATTTTACAGACGTTTGAAATTTCCCTAAATATCGAGGCCCACTAGCAGTCACGTGACCCCAGTGTGACGTCATCTTGCAACGCTCCGCTCACTTGCGTTAGTCGCCAGCGGTCCTTGCGCTATAATATTAGGGGAAAGTGTTTTGTTTCATCCGTGAATTATTCTACTGTTACGTTCATAGTGTGTGTATTCTTAATCAAGGTCATTACAATACAAAAAAACCTTTATTAAATCATGAAGGATTAAAATAGATAGCCTTATAGTTGCCCATTAATTTATCGACGAATAGTGATTCCGTTGCCGCTCCGTGTGTGTATTTGAATTTGTTTTTTTTTTCATTATTTACCTAAAATAATTAATTTTAAGTAGGTACTTACCAAACCATTTCCCCCTTATTAATATATAAGGTGTAAGTCAGTCTTGTAACACCCAGGTATTAAGATAGCTTCAGCCCTTTTTGTTTATATGACATTAGAAAGTGACGGATATATTTTAATCCTAGGTTTAACTATACTTGACTTACACCTTAGACGTTTTAAGTTTACGTTAAAGATAACAAATAAGTAGTAATGTTTTATCTGTACCTATTTATACTTTTGTTATACGGGCCAGTTGGCGCAGTTGGTTAAGGTTCACCTTACGCGCCGCAGGTCGTGGGTTCGATTCCCACACAGGACATACATTTGTGTGCATGAACATGTCTGTATGTCCTGAGTCTGGGTGTAATTATGTATATTAAGTATGTATTTAAAAATAAAAAGTAGTATAAGTATTATATCAGTTATCTGGTTTCTATAGTACAAGCTCTGCTTAGTTTGGGATCAGATAACCGTGTGTGAGGAATGTCCCAGGATATTTATTTATTTATTTTTATAGTAACCGTCTTCGCATGCGGATTAAACATTTGACACAGTTTGTTCCGGCCTCCTAACTTAGTTAGTAACTATTTAGTAATCTGTGTCCTAACCTCCGGAACGGCTGGACCGATTTTAAGGAGACTATCACAGGTAGATAGCGTATGTTATAAGAAGGAACTTAGGCTAATTTTATTTTAGAAAAATAATAACAGTGTTCCGCGCAAAAAATTCAAACTGTAGTTACGCGCGGGTGAAACTGCGGGGGTACCAAAATAATGCACACTATAAATGAATAATGTGTAGAAAGCAGACTCACTATACTGACGATCTTCAAAACAATAAGGCTTGATTTTATCTCTAAACTAACACTCCGCCCCGCCGTTTTACCTGCGCCCTCTTCTTTACCCACTGGATGGAGGGATGGAATTTCTAAAATCCTTTCTTAGGCTACAAAAGGATCTAATGTATTCCAATTTTTGAGTTAACAGAGACGTAGTAAAATCCTCCCCTTAAAACATTATTACCCCTTTTTGCACTACTAGGGGTCGATTTTCGCGAAGCCCAAAAACACGTGTTTCTTTATTTTTATACGATGTATTAAAACCGTGTTTCAAGTTAATCGGACCGCGCGGTAGGTTTATTCCATACAAACTTTAACACCTCCTAAACCCCCTTTTAGGGGTAGTTTTAAAAATCGAATAATGAGAAGCTGTATTATTTGATTAGATAAGTAATAGTGCTAAGTTTCAAATTTATAAACCCAAGGAATAAGATTTTTCAAGAGAAAAAGAGCGCGACGGACTGAGCGAGCGTTGAAACATGACGTCACACGCATCAAGTACAGGGCGGTAGAATCCCGCATCGCGCGCTCATTTAAAAATTCTATATCTCGGAAAGTAATTGTCGTATTGAAATAATTCTTTCACGTATATTTTTTATTTTCTACAGAAAATGCAATGAGCTAAAATTCAAAATTAGTGAACATTCTTCATTCCGAGATATTTTTTTTTTCTTTATTTAAAGAGGGTTTGATCACACAGTGATCATGCCACCCCCATAGGAAATCAACAGTAGGTAGAGATAGTTATCTCGAGATAAAAATGCGAATTTCTACGGCACGCCGGCGAAACGCGACTATTCGCGACCAAAACCGTTAGGTATGTTGTTGTTATGTTTTACGGGGTTTATAAAATATTACATGTTGTTGGTAATGTAATCTTAGGATGTGGTTCAAAACTCTCTAAAACGCCATGATTGTTTCGGCAAACGATTCATGGTGATTCCCATGTCAAGGATCAAAAAAGTTTTTAACGTAGAAATTATCATGGAATAAAATGTATACTGAAGAGTATGTATAGTAGTACCCACAAAAAAATTTGTAAATTGCATATAAATATTTATAAGTAACAAAACAAATATTTCTTGCAAACATTGCATTTTAAGCCGGCGATAGCCCTACTAGCGACCCATAAAATTCAAAGGCACTCTTTGCATTCACCCTTTTACGGATTATTACGAAGGCGGGTCCACTCGTATGCTACACCCGCTCCCCCTAGCGGTCTTCAAAACTCGGTTAAAGGACGAGAATATGACAATGTGGCTATGATTAATGCGTTTGTTAATAGTGACTTGGGTTTGAAACTTTTTATGGTTAGCTAGTGTTTTTAATTCAATAAACTGAAATGAAGGTAAACTACGAATATCAAGGATGTAGGTATAGTCTGTCTATAGGCAACGCAATATCAGATTGATTTTTTTATACTCTTGGTTACAAGTCAAAATTTAAATGCAAAAGCGCTCCAAAAAAAAAAAGATCAAACTCATTAGAATATTTTCCTCTTCGACTAACTCGCGAGTTTCAAACTTAGGATGAGATTTGAAGGACGCTTGTGATTCACCTGATGGACCTATTGATCTAGGTTTGCAGGTGTTTCCAGCGTGGTGGATAAGTTTGTGGCGGCAGACAGCGGGTGGAGGGGAGTGCGGTACAAGAACACCCAAAGTTATTACAAGAACACTTTATTGTTTAGACAATAAGAAGCAGTTATATAGATTGTGTTTTATGTTATAGTGTCAAACGATACAAAACTAATTAGTAGCTATTTATGGTACCTATAGTTAGTACCTTAAATTTTTCTTTAAAAGATGATGTCTTCTTATTGATTACATCACGGACATAGCTATAGAACCTATAGCTTTCATATGGGGACAGGTGTCCAAGAATGCACAAAAGTTAACTAACTTAGTTGCCCGTGACTGTACGCCATAAACACGCATACTTTAGATGCGAATAAAATAGAAAATCGTGTTCGAAAATTGTACAACTATACTCTATTTCACATAGGATGAGTCGTCAAGGTCAAGGGTTTTTTACCAATATCTAGAGAAATTCCATTTGATTACTCTGAAATAATACTCACAATATTTCATGAAACTTCGATCTATCATAGTATTCCTTTATTATATCGAAATGAACATTAACCATTGAGAAATCTAATAAAATACCATGTGTCACCGAACTCATGCTATTTGAAATCTACTATAGTCGAGAAAAACGTGGATATTCAGCTTATAAAACGTGTAACAGATTTGAATGCTAAATAGTTGAACGATTTGTTCAGAATCGCCTACTTAATCACAGATGTTTTTGCGTATAGGAACCAGGAAGGTACCGGACCTCCTAAGTACTCCTAATTCCTCACTTATACAACATACTACCTACATAAATACTATAGAATACCTACATACGGTACGTATGTGCATACAAAGCCCGCCTATTAAAATTGCAAAGCAAAGATTCAAGTAAGATAGAGTAATATTTTCTGAGAAAACGTTTATGTTAGGGAAGCCGTTTATAAGTTATCTTACTGGCTGCACCGTAGGGTAACCCACAGACATATAATATTATATAATATAATAAGGGGTAACCATACCTTTTAGATATCGATCTTCATTCTGCCAATGTCGAGGCATAGCTCGGCTACACATCCGGGAAATTGGGAGTCCTTTTTGTGTAGTTCTACGTGCCTATATATTTATTGCATTGGTTATTGTTACACCATATGGTGGCCTGTGGTTGTGTGTTGATTTACGCTTATTGGTTGTTTTATAGGTAATCGATGTCGAATAGTTTTTTTTTTTTATATCACTTAGGTGGCAAACAAGCATACGGCTCGCCTGATGGTAAACAGTTACCGTAGCCTATGGACGCTTGCAACACCAGGGGTATCACTCGCGCGTTGCCGACCCTGAAGAAACCGCTTCACACCCTTTTCGAAAATTTATTTCAAATTAAACCTTTATTTGGCCGCGAAAGGGTGTAAAAAGTTTTTACATATTAAGGTGAAAATGCATAAAATACATTAAAATTACAAAGATATATGGTATTTCAAAGAAAAAGTGTCATTAAGTTTTATCATAAAATAACATGGCTTAAAACTCCCGAGGGAGACCTTGCTTCTTGACATATTTCATGATTCTGAGTCAACAGGAGGCGTTTTCCTGAGTGAATTTGCGATTTGCGGGTATCATGTGACATACATGGTCGTATCTTTTGATTTATGTGTTTGATATTTTTAATAACTCCAAAGTACCATGATGTGAATTTCAACTTGGTTGCAATGCGAATATAAACAACAAATCCTACGAGTATCAGGGTTCAGTAGTCTCATTTTGAAGTACGGATCCTTAATTTTGATTATCAATATATGATTGATAAAAATATAAATAATTCATTTACAACAAATATATACAAAATACAGTCTATGTGAAGCGCTAGTGGTGAAGCATGATTAGCCGTTCTTATTCGATCGACAAGTTAAGCTACCACCGTCGTGGTCGGTACTTCGATGGGTGACCGCCTAGTGGTATTTCAAATCGAGCGTTTCCGTGCTTCGGAAGGCACGTAAAGCCGTTGGTGCCGGTTATCACTTAATTGTGATAGTCGTTAAGCTAGTTGGAGGCTTTCTAGGCGGCTTGAAAACTCTAACAGTAGGTTGATTACTAGCCTACCTCCACCGAACCGCAGTGGGAACGCATGGTGGAGTATGTGCCCATTCCCTTTCACCCTCATTTGTGTGCAGGAGGCCTGTGCTCAGCAATGGGACATTATAGGCTGATGATGATGATGATGACAGTCTATGTATCGAAAATTTCCTCGAGTCTGCTGCTGCTTCCTATTAATGACAAGGTTTCCAGCAGGCTTGCACCGTTTCGTCTTTTGATAGCCAAGCTAATGCGGTCTCCGCATGCTGGTCTCTACTGATCTGCCGTAAAAATTCAAATTCAAATTATTTAATTTTCTGCATATTATGCCTATTTGGTGTACAAATACATTAAATATCACACATTTTAAAAAAAAAAATCATTAATACATTCCATAATTAATTGGGAACATTTAATTAAGTTCAATACACAACCATAAAATACAATGGAAAAAAAAGTCCAAAAAAAAGAAAGATTTCACTAAAATAGAATCAAATTAAAAAATATGTTAAATACTGAGACTTACTACTTTTAAAATAATCATCGATGGTGTAAAAACATTCCACTGCTTGCCAGTCATGAAAATTACGACAAAACCTTTACTTGCATATTATGGCAGATCTAAAAATTCTGATGGAATGGAGCATGGGCGTACCCGGGGGGGGGGGGGGGGGGGCAGGGGAGGGCAGCTACCCCCCCCTGGATTTCGTATGCTTACGTACCTACTGTTGTCGATAAAAGTTCTTAATTTACAATAATATATTATGCGTTAACTTTTTAAAGAACGCTGCGCGTCCGATTAATTTGCATTCATGCATAACATAACCATATTTTTTTTGGTTTGAGCGGTTTTGATATTTTATTAGAAAACTTCGAATTATTTCTTTGTATCGTTATAAGTACTTAGTTTGTATTACATGTTAGCCTTAGTGACTTGACTTCTAAGTTCTAACAATTAAGCGGTTGTTTCGCATTAATATGCAGAACAAATTAGTTTCGAAATGTAGGGTCTAGTTTTCAAGTAAAGTAGGAAGTTAATTAGAGAAAAAACTTCTTCAGACCGAAAAATACCTACCTAAATTAAATTACCGTTTGGTCTGTTTTTGACAGCCTGAAAGCGGGACGTCCCGTCTGAAGCGTAAAGTATGTGTCCCCGTGATGTGTAAGGCAAATCAAGCGCGGGAGAACTCGGCTTAAAAAATCTGATCTGAATTGCCCCCCCCTGGTTCAGAAGCTGGGTACGCCCATGGAATGGAGTTAAATATTTTTACAGCCATATAAAAACAAACAAAATTAAACCAATCAGACATAAATTACAATTGCCATAAAAGAAACATAATTAATTCCAAATTACAAATCATTAAGCTCATTGTATTGCATAATGAAGTCTTTGTATTTTGTAAATTGTGGAAGCAACGGGAAACCTGTGACCCGTTTCAGTGACAGATTGTTTGCTCGAGGGGCCCCTTCCGCCCTTTCCCGCCCCTCTTCGCTAATCGGAACAAGATGCTATGATAGTGTTGCGGGGCTGTCACAATCAATGTTCTCTATTTATTACAGTGATTTCGGAAAATCATTTCTTAGCGGATGCTTCCTATAAAAACCTGCCTGTAAAATTTTAAGTTTATTGGCTTTATAGTTCTTGATGATTTTAGTTAGATGTTTAATTTCGTAATTAATCAGTGTATTTCTCTTTTATGTGAGGTAAAGACTCGGCTCAAAATTCATACCATGCATCCAAGTTTATTGAAATAAAAAAAACTGTTTTACAAAAAACTTAAACCGACTTCAAAGTACAGTAAGAAGTTATCAAATCCTGATCTGTCAAATCTTAATTAATGACGGAGTTATGAGGTAACAAACATTAAAAAAAATACAACCGAATTGAGAACCTCCTCCTTTTTTTGAAGTCTGTTAATTATTACCAACATGTCACCAATCAATGAGGGTCATTATAATTTTGCGTCACTTGCTAATCTATACCAATATAAAAATGAATTCCTATTTCCCTTGGTCACGCCATAACTTGAGAACGGCTTTACCGTTTCATCAACCTTTTTTTTTTAAGTTTTCAAATACTTTGCAAAAGGTTCTTACGGAACAATAAATTAAGAAAGTTGAGCAGAAAATTAAGAAAACTTAACGACTATATAGGGTGTTACGGAAAGGGTATATACATCCGAAGGGGGTGAACACTACATCGGGTACAGACTCTCTACAAAAAGTTTCAGCTCAAAATAAATTATTCGAAAATTCAAACCAATTTTTTAAATTCAAGTTTATTGAATTAAAATCATAACCAACATGTCACCGGTCAATGAAGGTCATTATCATTTTGCGTCTCTTGCTAATATTAATATAAAATGTTATCTTCCGCGATCTGTGTGCCTCGTACCAAAAAAGTGGATTACTGTACTGTATATATGTCACCGTATTTTTGTGAAAACCGTTAGTTTATAATCTCACTAGCGAGATTGTAAACTCCCCGATACTTTGAGAACTGTACCATACTGCTGACAATATTACGTATTCATTTCCGATAGTTTATAATCTATCCATGTCAAACCGTCATATTGCAAACGAAACTGCACTTGCCGACAGGGTTCACAATCTGTCCGATTTTATCACTCGTAATATTGTGAACAGAAATTTGACTTATTATTTAAATCCTAGTTTATTTTCACTTATTATTGTAATTTTATGATAACGTTCACTTATTTTAAGCACAAAATCTAAAAAATATGTTTGTTTACGTTCTGTGATAACAAATGACAGGTAGGTAAAAATGCCGGCGCGGGACACATGACGTTCAACCAATCAGCGCGCAAAGAGCATTCCGTCAGGTTCAAGTATGATGCCAGTTTACAATATAACGGTTTGTTGCGGATAGATTATAAACTATCGGAAATGAATACGTAATATTGTAAGCAGTATGGTACAGTTCACAATTTATCGGGGAGTTTAAAATCTCGCTAGGTAGATTATAAACTAACGGTTTTCACAAAAATACGGTGACATATACACTTTCCGTTACGCCCTGTATAATCTTTTCTAATGTAACCTTAGCGCGGAGGGTAGGGTAGGGTAGACCACGCAAATGAAGTCGCGCCGGGCAGCTAGTATCTGTGCGCCTAGTAACAAAAAGGTGGATTACTGTAATGGATGGATATACACTTTCCGTTACACCCAGTTTAATATATTTACAATTTCATTCTTCATCAAACTGTAGTTATATTGCAATATAACTCCAAAAACTTAAGACGTAAAGAAAAAAAAGGCTGTCATAACCATAACTCACGGAACAGGGTTGGCGAAGATAAATCACCCTTCATTCGGAGGATGTAATTCTTTGCATGACTGCGCACAACCTGAAGCGTCCTTAATGCCTGAAATTACTTTTTTAAAGTCAGTCTTGTAAATAATGCGCAGAAAGTTATTACGCAATTATTTAAATTTATTTATTGCATACACGTCTAAAGGGTCCTAAGGTGGATGGTCCCATTTTGATATAGTTACCAATAATAATTGCGAGAATACGGTAGCGGCTTAGTCACATAAGTATCTAGGATTCATTTATCTATACGATTTAAATATTATAAAGAATTGTGAACCACCTAATTCAAACCACGTTTTAATTATTTATACTTAAACTAGCAGACCCCCGCGGTTTCACCCGCGTACGGTTTGAAT
Organism: Polyploca ridens; assembly: GCA_951394255.1. Lineage (NCBI taxonomy): Eukaryota > Metazoa > Arthropoda > Insecta > Lepidoptera > Drepanidae > Polyploca > Polyploca ridens. The sequence goes on along the minus strand of OX596256.1, from coordinate 2,087,807 downwards.
TTTTTGCGCAGAACACTTATTATTTTTCAAAAATAAAAGTATCTAAGTTAGGTACTCCTTATAACATCAGCTATGAACCGGAACAGACAGACAAAAATGTTTAAAACTAAATCCGATTTTATTAAAAAAAAGAACTCACATAAAAGCTTGGTGCAATGCAAAACTCTTTAAAACTGGAATGTCAAATATAAAAGAATATTTAAATCAAAAGCACTAAGGAGTATTGCTATCAACTTCAATGCAAATCAACCCGAAAAATCAAACACGGATATTTTTACACACACCACACCAGGGGTATCACTCGCGCGTTGCTGCGCGTTGTTGAAGCTAAAAACCAATATTATACACTAACAAATAAAACTCAAAGAATCTTATTTAATTATTATAACAACAAATGAAAAAGAAATTAAATTAACTACACTCAAAATATTCTAATGAAATAGTGGAAATGAACTTCCAAACAAATTAGACAGCAATCACAAATATTCGCTAAATAGGTACAGTAGTACCCAATTAATATGGCTTACCGATGTACCTGCGCAGAAGATACATTTTCAAAGCGCAGGAAACGCTATCGGCCGACAGCTGCCGTCATGTTAACGCGCGCTGTGCGGAGGGGGGTTGCGAGTCAGACGGAACTAACAGCTGCAGTATATTATGAACCTTATAGTAGTGATCTAAGGTTGATTGTAAGTTTTAAGCATTCTTTCGTTAATCTTCGGGGCCATACTTTCCTTTCTGTGCGAACGAAGATTCACGACGCGCCATATAAGTTGGGTAATACTTGTAATCTAAGAGATTACCAAGGAATTTTCGAAGGAACTTGATTTTCCTTCGAAAATTCCTATAGGTAAGTTTTTTATTCAAATATCCAAGAACAAAAAAAAAATAAGTTTCGAATTCTAATCCGATTTAAATATTCTTTTATATTTGACATTCCAATTTTAAAGAGTATTGCATTGTGCCAGGTTTTTTGAATAAAATCGGATCATATTACAGAACAAAAGGCAGATAGAGCGCGCGAAACACGAGAGAGAGGCCAAAAAAACCACAAAGCTTATTTAAACGAAAGTGTTTTTCGTTAATCAAAATCAAAATCAAAAAGTCATTTATTCAGTTTAGGCCCTAGTAAGGCATTTATGAACGTTAAATTGGTACATACAGTTGAATTTACCACCGGTTCGGAATACACTTAAACTGAGAAGACTCCGTTAAAGAAGACTCAGTAAAATTTATTATACAACTTTAATGTGTACTGTACTTCTTTTAAATATGATAAAACTGTCTCACTCATCACATCACATCACAGAAGCATCACGATTGTACCTATTCTATTGTTTATTATTAAATTGGCTTAATCAAAGATGGCGGAAGACTTATGCGGTGCTGCCACCTGTAATTCTCGTGGTAGCTAAAATAGTAGCCAATAACTTCTATGTTGTGATTATAATGTTAATACTTATCTGTGTTTTAGTTAGTTCTATTTGCGTCGAATGGCGCGCAATAATAAAATATTTTTCATTTCATTTCAAATAATGTTTTTAAACAAAGCAAATACAAATTCAAAAGCGAATACCAAGTATGTGTTTTACAATTTGTATTTGCTTTTTTGGCCTCACTCCCGTGTTCTGGGCGTTCCATCTGCCTTATTTTGCAATCTGTGAAAATCGGATTGAGTTTTCAAATATGTGTCAAAATAAAATGTAATTTAAATCAAAAGTACTAAGGAGTATTGATATCAACTTTGATGCAAATCACCCCTAAAATAACTTTCTACCCCTTTTTGACCCCGTTAAGCGATGAGGTTCAATAAAATACGAAACACGTCTTCCATCCAAAAGGAAGGGAAAGGAGTGTTTATGCAAAATTTGAAGTAGATCGGACCAAGGAATCACGTTGTCCCATACAAACTTTGCCCCCGTTTTTCACCCCCTTAGGGGTAAAATTTCGGAAAATCCTTTCTTATCGGATGCCTACGACATACAAAGAACACACCCTCCAAGTTTCAGGTCTGTATTGTCAGTCAGTCATTCAGGACAAAGCATTTTATATGTATAGATAAGAAAGTCTTCTTATAAAAATAAATAAGCAGCGATTTATAAATTTTAATGAAGGGATTTATTTTGAGAATTGATCGGGTCGCGTCTGGCTTCTTGATTATTTTAGCTCAAAACCCTAAGTATAATAAATATGTATTATACTTAACTTTACAAAAAATATATCTCTACGAAGATATTTCGAGGTTTACATAAAAATTAAGAAAAGTGTGAAGTGTTAGCGACTGAAATGTTGAGGGGGAATAATTTGTCGTGGCATGGACATGTTATGAGGAGGGATGAAGGCCAATACGGGAAGAAGAAGACTGAAAAAGAGAATGAGTAAAAAGAGTGTATGCTGATATGGCGGATAGAAGTGCCGAATGGAAGAAGCGTGCATATTGTGCCGATCCCAAATAAGTGGGAACAAAGCAGATGATGATAATCTCAGATTATAGAATAAAAGGCAGATGGAGCGCGCGGCGGCGGAGCACGAAAGTGAAGTCAAAAAACCAAAAACAAATTCAAAATCAGATACTTGGTATTCGCTTTTGTATTTGTATTTTCTTTTTTTAAATAGTTTATTAAAAAATAAAGTGATAAAGTAAATACAAATTAATCATAATATGATGATTGATGATGCAAATGCAATCTGAGATGATAATGATGAAATAATAAATTCTAAACACAAATTACAATTTTCGAGCATTTGTAGTTACATATATGTACAAATGTTTTTGTCGTCAAAAAGTATTTCAATCTCATTTTCTATGAGCAATATAAAAGCCCTTTAAAAATCATTTAAAAGTCATTTAAAAGCCATTACTAAAATTCAGTTTGAAATTGAAAATAAAAAAGGCAGTAGGTTACCTAAATAAATACAGCAATCCATTAAATGAAATTGAGTACCCTTTTCATCACAGCTGAATTCAGTTAATATTTTCTAGACACCATTTCAGGTTGTAGATCCTTCTTTTTATCAATAAATACTGATATTTATATTTTATTTGACGAACATTTCTTGATTATTCGGAAATTTTCTTGAATAATACGCCGTAACGTACAAGTTACAATATAATGTATTTTATCTTGATAGATATAGGTACCTATACATCATACTCTGTATACATTTCTGATTGCGGTTTCTGCAGATTACTTCCCAGCTTTGCTCTGACCTCTTTTGATGGCTGTTTTTGCTTCGCTCCCTTCTGTAGAATCTTCAAAGCTTTGATTTAAAAAGTATTTAGCGCAAACTTTAATTATTTAGATATACCTAATATCCCTAATAAATGCACCTGTGATTATTTAGATATACCTAATATCCCTAATAAATGCACCTGTGATTATTTAGATATACCTAATATCCCTAATAAATGCACCTGTGATTATTTAGATATACCTAATATCCCTAATAAATGCACCTGTGATTATTTAGATATACCTAATATCCCTAATAAATGCACCTGTGATTATTTAGATATACCTAATATCCCTAATAAATGCACCTGTGGGAAGTTAAATAACTTCTTATAACCATAGAGTAAATAATATACTACGTTTATAACTAACTAACAACTGCCCCCCTAGACAAGATGGCTGTCGACAATCGTCATCGTTAGTAAACGATCAACCTTTGTATGGGACTGACAGAGATTGTTAAAAAGCACGTGATATTTCGATTTGAAATATATCCTGTCTCCTGGGGCCCAATTCTCACTTCCCTCGAACTAGCCTTCGAATCGAACTTACGGTTCGAGTCCTATTCGACTGTAAAATTTCGAGGGGCGGAGTCAATTCGAACGGTCCCGACCAATCAACGCTCTAGCTGACTGGTTTCCCTTCTAAATATGCCGGCCTTGAAATTGCCAGAATAACGTAACGTTCGTAAAAGTTAGAATTCGTGCTTTTTTCGATCGAGCGATCAGTTTCTATTGGGTGAGAATTGGGCCCCTGGCCCTGTTCATTATATTGGTAAAAAAATAATACAACTACACTCTTTTTAAAATTCAGTATCTCTTGTTCCAGGTAAGCAGTCCAACACAATACTTCTGGTACCGAACAACACTACAGATATCCGAAGATATAAATTATCCAGAGACTTTCAACTACAAGGTCGCGTTGGCTCTCGTCATAGCCTGGATCCTGGTCTACTTGTGTATGATCAAAGGAATTGCGTCATCAGGCAAGGTCGTCTACGTCACAGCGACCTTCCCCTACATAGTTCTCGTCATATTCTTCTTCAGAGGCATAACCTTAAGAGGCATGAGCGACGGTCTCATTCACCTATTCACACCCAAATGGCACACGATTTTAGACCCTGTCGTCTGGTTAGAAGCAGGCACACAGATCTTCTTTTCCCTTGGCCTAGCATTTGGGGGTTTAATAGCCTTCTCATCGTATAACCCTGTGGACAATAATTGCTATAGAGATGCGATAATGGTTTCTATGACTAATTGCCTAACGTCGATGTTCGCTGGGATCGTAGTGTTCTCGATAATTGGTTTCAAAGCGACCATGGTTTACGAGAAATGTTTGGAAGTGCGGAATGAAACTTTGCTGGAGGTATTCGGTTCGGGGTACAGATCGATGATGTTTCCTGAGGCTGGGGAGTGGGTGACCGTTGATCTCAATGGCAATTTAACCAGACTAATCATGCCGCAGTTGCCGGAGTGTGACCTACAGAAGGAATTGGATAATGTAAGTATTTTATGAGATCGTCAATCAAAGAATAAGTGATTTTTGAATCGAGATTAAAACAACTGAATTTGGAAACTGGCTTAATGGCATCACATTTATTTTCCATTATCACAATTTATTTTTGTGACTTGTCTATCTTCTCTATAATACGTTTTTAATAAGTATTTCCGCAAAATTTCCAGTGTTTCCTTACCTGCGTTTCTGTCTTCTGTGCATAGTATAAATGGCCTTTATCGCAAAATTATTGATAATTCCTTAGGTGATGTTCCTATAATGTACATGACAGAGGCCAGAGACGCATGGAAAATGGCCTGCCCGAATGAGGGCTTCCCAAAAAAGCCTCCTTTCGCAGAAGCAATGGGACGAGCCTCTTTGCAAAATTGATCAAAAAACATTAATAGACGAATGTGGCGATATTAGAAATCGGGCTCGTCTCCTTGCTACTAGCGAACGTGAGTCGGGCTTCTGGCTACAGGCAACACCTTCGGTCAATATAGGTACTTTACTTGATAATATAAGTTTTTCCATTGCAGTTGGATTGCGTCTGGGCATCTCAAGAACTGAACCCCACATCTGTCATTGCGGTGGCGAGGTAGATCGGTTGGGTCACCACGGTCTATCTTGTCGCCGTAGTGCGGGACGGCTTTCGCGCCACGCCACTCTAAACGATGTCATCCGTCGGACCCTTACCACCGTCAACGTGCCGGCTATCCTAGAGCCGAACGGTATTTCACGTGACGATGGTAAGAGGCCCGATGGTATGACTTTGATTCCATGGAGTCGTGGGAGGCCGCTGATTTGGGACGCAACATGTGCTGATACCCTGGCGGCCTCTCACCTCCATAATACATCTCGGGTGGCGGGCGCGGCAGCCGAAGCTGCGGAAAGCCTCAAACGGAGGAAATATGTAACTCTTGGAGACGGTGACATGTTTCTTCCCTTTGGGGTCGAAACAATGGGTTGCTGGGGTCCAGAGGCGCGTAGTTTAGTTAGGGAGCTGTCCAGACGCCTAATTGATGCTACAGGGGACCAAAGAGCTGGCGCTTACCTCGGGAAAGGCATTAGCCTTGCAATTCAACGAGGTAACGTCGCCAGCCTTTTGGGAACCCTGCCTGCAGGCGGCGATTTAAACGCAGTTTTTTATTTATAATTATTTCCTTGTATATATTGCCTTTATAATTTTAATGTAGTTTAGTTTGTCATATTATTATTATTATTATAACATTCTAGACACAAAAAAAAAAGTATTTACTTGATTATATTTTTAAATGTTGGAAAGATTCAATTATGATTAGAGATTGAATACAATATTTTAAAAGACTAACTCAGCAATTTGATCAAATTGATTGAACATTGGTATTTTAAGTAGGTATTTGGGAAGCACTGTATTATACCGATAGTAATATAAATACATTTGAAAAGCTAGACTTCATAAAAATTTGAATTCAGGCAATTATTTCTTTCTTCTATACTGTGGTATTTAGTTTAATTTTAGATTTAGTTCAATGCCTAATTGCTCTCTGTTGAGAGCCATAAATCAAAACTTTGTATTCGAAGAAAAGTTGAAACTGCGCAATGTTTTTTTCCGAAAATAACTTTTGATGAATATGAACAAAAAGTACGCCAATTAAAAAAGTTTTCAATAAAATATTCAATTGGAAATAGTACTTTTTTGTTTATGGTTTTATTGAATAAGGCCGGTTCACAACAAAAAAATATTTGCCGCCATTTACAAAGAAGAAAAATATTGCTGTACTTTTTCATAATTAATGACATCAAGATATTTTCTTCTTGGACGTGCAGCCAGTGTTATTTCGATGTTTGAATTATGAACCTATTGCAAAGAGGTTTTATTATTTTATTGGATAGGTGGTAAACACGCCTAAACAGTGATAACAACTGTTATGGAAGAGTAATTTAGAGATCATTACGTAAAACTGAAAAAAAATATTATCATTACAGACAGCGTCGGGCACCGGGCTTGCCTTCATAATCTTCACCGAAGCTATAAACCAGTTCCCCGGAGCTCAGTTCTGGTCCGTTCTGTTCTTCCTAATGCTGTTCACGTTGGGAATAGATTCCCAGTTCGGGACCCTAGAGGGAGTCGTCACATCTATAGTCGACATGAAGTTATTCCCCAATTTGAGGAAGGAGTATCTAACGGGAGGTCTATGCCTGCTGTGCTGTATTTTGTCTATGGGTTTCGCCCATGGTTCCGGCAGCTATATATTCCTGCTGTTTGATATGTACAGTGGGAACTTTCCATTGCTGATCATTGCTTTCTTCGAGTGCATTGGGATCGCCTATGTTTATGGTGTGAAGAGGTGAGTTGTTTTGTATACTTACTTTGTGACCCGTCTTTGCTCGGTATCTATAGTAATATTATAAAGTTGAAGTGTTTGAACGCGCTAGTCTCAGATCCAGTAGGTAAGATTTGAAAAATATTTTTTGGTTTTACATAGCTCTTTTATTGAGCAAGGTTTAAAGGATAACTTGGGTGAAACCGCAGGGCACAGCTAGTATTAAAGACTCATCAAATCTTACGGAAGAAATTCTCTAAATTAGAGTACTTATGAATTTTATGTTTTGATTCACATTTACGGCAGTTACGAACCACAGACTGATTTTACCAGTTTCCAGGATAATGTTGTTTATATTGATAACACTCTATCAAGCTACGAGAAGCACATTCACTCGGAAATTAATTAGGAACGCTAATTAAGACGAACATAACAAGGTACAGTTAGCAACATAAGTAGTTAAACAGATTAAAATTTACAAATACCTGCATTCTAAAATAATACACAATATGGGGAGAGAGTAGACAGGTATCTTGTAAAGTACCTACGTCATTCAATTTGGGCCTTTTTAGAAAGTGCCGGCCAGAAGATATTGTTAGATAGAAGATATTGTCTGGTCATTTTGAATAATTTTTGTATAATACGAAAGTTCTGTGAGCGGTTCGACAAAAAACTCGTAACTTTCATACATTTTTGTTCTGTTCTGTGTGTTTTTGTGTTTACATTTGTTAAGCACTTACTTTGCTGATCGTACTTCCAGATTTTATATTTCAATTTGGATAGCATACCTATTTCGCTAATAAATTTTATTAAATCTCAGAAATTAAATGTCATTGATTAATTTCCAATAAAATATTACCTACCAAATAGATGTTCGTGCCCGGCGTCGCCCGTACATTTATATAGAATTATAGATAGATTAGACAGCGTCGCCTAAAGAAATCAGGCATTATGCCCTTTTTCTCTAATCCGAGCCTCCTCTGACGAAAATAGTCCTAATTAACTAACAATTGCGATGAAAAGCTTCGCATTCTATTATTTTCATTTCAATGCAATGCAATAAATCCCTAGATATCTAAACACACATACGTCCACGCTAGCCTTCCCTTGTATATACATGCTCTGTATAGCCTGTGCTCTGAATGTGTACCCAACCGCTCCCCGTTTTGACATTCGATATTATATCGAGGGAAACATTAGCAGCAAGGATTTTCTAATTAGGTCACTTTAGCAGAATTAAATGCAGATTGATTAGTAGCCCTTTTTATGTACAACTAATGAGCAACCTCCTTTCAAAAATGAGGGTGAAATGGAATGGGTACATACTCCACCACACGTGCCCACTGCGGATCGGTGGAGGTAGGCTAGTAGTCAACCTACTGTTGGAGTTTCAAGCCGCCTAGGAGGCCTTCACGACTATCACAATTGAATGATAACTGGGCAACGGCTTTTCATGCCTTCCGATGCACGGAAAATGCTTAAAGTTGAAATAACCACTAGGCAGTCACCCACCGGATTCCATCCTCACCGGTGATTGCTTAACTCTGCCTATGAATATACTTTGGCTCGCGGTTAAAAAAATATCAATGACATCAATTGAGTGAGAACCCACGGGTTAAGAGGAAATTCTGGTGGCGTTTGTTCCATACAAACGTAATCCTCAGTCTCCTCTTTGGATAATGACACCAGAGCAATGATTATTTTACCATGCGATCTGTAGGTACCAATGTATGTCCCTCGGTTGTGTTTTTCTCCATACATCGGGGGGCACGGCAGTGCCCCCGCCGAGTCGAGCGCGAAGCAAACACTGCCGTACCATCCTTTACTGGAACCATTTCGCCGCATTTTCAGGCCCCTATTTGAGAACCTCTGGATAAGACCCGAATGCAGAAATTTTCGTCATCCAGTAAGCTATAAGCACATACTTAAAATCCAAAATTTCAAGTCTGTAGGTCATTTAGTTCCGAAGTTAAGCGAAAGCAAAGTTTCACATTTATGACACTCACTCACTCACTCACTCATGATCATCAGAATAGAACTAGTACTTCCCATAAACTCAGAGAGCTGAAATTTGGTACAGAGTTAGGGTTTAATGACCACATAAAGGGAAAACTATAAAAATTAGGATAATCGAAGATCTGGAGTACCTGGTGACCCTGATTAGAAAACACAAGAGCCCAACCAAACTATTAAAGATCGACATACCGCCTTTACAAAAAATATACAACTTGGTGGGCCGCTTCATTTTCTACAAAAAGAAGTGAAATCCCATCAAAAACATTCTGTAAAAAACTAGCCAAGTCTCGATGGAGCTGCTTGTTTATCTCTAAAAAGTAATGAAATCTAGACAAAGTCGTGCCAAGTCTAAGGTTCCTTACTGCGATTTCTTTATTATTATAGTTAATGTTGTTTGACTTGGCCGTTGAAGGGAACACAAGGGTACAAAACCAGGTGTTCCATGACACCATTGCACCAATCTTAACTGTACCCACTAACGTATAAAGAATGTTCAACGGCCAAGTCACACAACATTAACTATAATAATAAAGAAATCGCAGTAAGGAACCTTAGACTTGGCACGACTTTGTCTAGATTTCATTACTTTTTAGAGATAAACAAGCAGCTCCATCGAGACTTGGCTAGTTTTTTACAGAATGTTTTTGATGGGATTAATTATTATAAGAATTAGGAGCCTTCTTAAATTCACAAAAAATAACCATTTTTAACGCCCTTATCAGACGTACACCGAACAAATTTGACGAATATAAAATAAACAAAGGAAAACCAACAGACGTAGTCAAAGCCCTTCTTATTATGATTCTTGTTTTGTTTTTTTTAAATCGATCCAGTTTTGGAGGAGAAAACCGGGGATTACAAAATAGCGATTTCGTCTAATTCAAATAGGTATAATCGGTCCAAGATGTAGTTGTCTCTACCGCCCTCAGGCGGGATAGCTCAGGCATATCGCGATAGCAATAGATATGTTAAAAACCTATTTTTCAAATTTCTTGTAGCCATCCTTTCCTATAAAGCTCCACATGTCACGAGCAAGTGGATGTCAGAAAATAGCACAAATATATAGTACAAGTACTAATTACAAAGTAACACAGATAGGTGTACACTACTAGTAATACTAATAGGTATGTAGACAAAGATATAGACAAAAGGCTTGCCTAAGTTGAAGCGATAATCGCTAAGTCAGTAACTTACAGGGATGTTAGCTTAGGTCGCCATGTGTGTCTTCAAACTGCCATATAGACGGTTACTTAGGTAAACTTTGTGATTTATAGAGTCAATCTGTTCCTACCCCTTTCCATGTAGGTTGTAGGTTTGTCAAGTGTTTTGAAGTAGAACTATTAAATTGGTAGGTATTAGGAAATCTGTTGGTTGATCATCATTTATGGTAAGTGATAATGTGGCCGAAAGTTTTAATAACAAAACTGTTTTACAAAAAACTTAAACCGACTTCAAAGTACACTAAGAAGTAATCAAATCCCGATCTGATGACAATGGGACCAAACGGGAAGTATACCCTTTCAAATAAAAAAGAATTTTCCAAATCGGTTAATAAATTACGAAGTTATGAGGTAACAAATATATAAAAAAAAAACTTTTTTTGAAGTCGGTTAAAAACACACATAAAACATATTCCCATTAATATTATTAGCAAAATATAAATCTATCTATTTTAATATGACCGCAAAAGAAGCTAAGTCCCAGACACACACTGCCGTGCAAATCCCGCACAGAACGCGGGATATTGTAAAGCTTTCTTTTTACGAGCCGATTTGTTCGAATGTTCGCGTTTTATCCCTTTCTTATCTCTGTAAGTTGGGAGCATACATACATATTCGTATAGGCTTTTATGGCACGGTTATCTATTTGTCGAGATTTTAGACCAAATTAAAAAAATATGTTACGCGGCGAATGCAACGCTCCAGCAATGAGCTCCGCGGTGCATGTTCTAAAGTCGTTTGACGTAAGCTTCGCAGGTGTCTCACGGCACGTTACAATTATTTTGTTCTAAAGTGAAAGTCAAAGTCATTTATTCAACATAGGTCATAGAAGCTACTGAGATTACTACCGTTTCGGAAACGGCCTACAACTGAAAATAACAGGCCAGAAACTCGGCAGCTTTTAGCAATCTGATTAGATAGGCATTTTTTTCAAAATAACTCTACAATGAACTATCAGCGTCTATTTTTGGTCACATAATAGGCCAATTGCCAATCGAAAAAATTCCCGCAACCTGGGATTGTGTCGGGATTCCAGTATGACCTTAACTTGACAATAGTTTTTTATTTACCGGTTAAGAAAACATAAGTAAAGTTATTCAAGTGAAATTCCAGGTAAATGGTATTTTTACGTAAGGGTAAATATTAATTGAAGCCAAACGTCCCGTGAAAATGTGAGATTGCCAAGAATAGGCCTTGGAAGTGCGCTCGAATAGAAACCTTTGTCAAGGGCAAGGCTAAGAGGCTTAAAAGCTTTGGTCCAACGTCAAATTACAAAAAAATGTGGAAGAAATTCCCTTTTTTGGGACCTGACTTGTTTGGAGATGTAATTATGTTTTTAACACACTCACTCGTTAAGTAAGTTGCAAAATACAAGTCTGTTTTTTTCCTCGCAAGTGTGTTGAAAAACGTCGTATGACACGCGTGTGCATTGCTCATTTGTCTTTTTCTGGCTCCGTGCCATATCCGAGTGCTTAAACTTCATAAATCCTCAACTTAAACTTAAAGTAATGAAGCTCGTAGCTTTAAGCTACGAAATCTTCAACTTTCAGATGGGAAATAAGCAATTCATGAATAACTTGAATTTAAAATTAATATATATAATATATAAGAGAATATATATACGCGGTAGGTAACGCAGGACTTCCTGAGGTAGTCTTGGCACTGAGTAGAATATTTTACTTGGCTTGTAGCTATCGTGCGTAGCGACTCAGTGGGCGGGCGACTTTGGCGTTGCCCCAATCCGGCATGAAAATTTTCACCTTTTGTTGGAAAATTCGTTTGTGGAATGGAAAAAATGCTATGTTGGTTTCGTTTCACTGGTCTTGTACGATCGCTTTTTGTGAGTTTTGGGACTGTGGGAATTTTAAGTTGCTGGGTGATTAATTTAAATTGTTTGTCGAGTTTTTATAGGTATGGTTTAAAAGATTTATTAGTTTTGATAAACCTGTGTAACGTATATACAGGTACACTAGGGGATCAAGAAATCAGTCTAGAGTTCTGCGTTCCGCGTTCGTATAACTCTGACCGCAGAACTCTAGACCGCTCGCTGTGGGATCGGCGCCTTATGATTTGTCATCATTAGTTCAATATATCGGACTAGTTTTCGCTCAGGGTTTTACGTTCGTTTCTGAGGTATCCAATATTTTCTCGGAGTAAATAGCATACTATATTTTACTTCAACGTATGTCACATCACTTATCTACACACGGCAACACATCAAGCTATACATTTCCAGTATAAGCTGATCTCGCATTGTATAGGATTTCCGTACAATGAGAGGTCAGCTTATATTGAAAATGTATAGCTTGATCTGTAGCTGTGCGTACCTAATATAGTAACTCTGTTACCTTTCATGACTAGGCGATAAAATTTAGCACACAGATTGCACATAGAACGGAAAGAGACATAACCTACCCTTAGCTACCTTTTATCTCGGGGACGTGGGTGAAGCCGGGGTAGATATATGATATAGTTAGGTTTGCCATCTCTAATATCTGGCAACCAGGACAACCCGGACATGTGAAATGTGCTTTTTAAATTACCCAGTAAATTAAAAAATAGTTTTGATTGTTGTGATTTGAAAACCCGGACAAAAAATGAAACCCTGCCCGGCTGCTCACCGGACGCCCTCTAAACTAGGACAAATCCGGGGAAACCCGGACGGATGGCAATGGCAACCCTAGATATAGTTATAATATTAGTATTCTTAAGATTAAGTATATCCCACCAAAAAAAAATTTATGTAAAATGTTGCCGCCAAGACATATAGCTTGCACTGTCAAAAAGTTATCAGATCTCATGTAGAGCCAAGCTTATAACTCTACTTGCCCTTACTCTACAAGCCCTAACTTCACAAACTCTACACACCGTAGTCAAAATATATGGCTTGGCCGTTTCGCTACTATCACATGGGAGTAAGGTGAAAAATGTATTCACTGTTATTTTTTTGTTATAGAATAGTTCTTGTAGTAGTCACACAGATTTTTATTAGATTAGCAAGCAACATAAGTACCAAGGTTGTATGCGATAGTAAAACCTTAGTAGTAAGTCTTAGAGCTTTGTTTAGATTGAGATTACGTTTGATAGGATTTAGCTCGGGAAATGTTATCATTTGAAACGGGTAGAGCCTTTGTTCTACGCCTTGTAGACATTAATGGTATAGAGACTTGTAAAGTGTTTAATTAACTGGCTGAAATTATGGTTGGTTGAAGATTAGACTAATTGTCATAAAAATAGATGCTTTCGAATACCTTTAATTATGTTTTTTTTTATACTGTGTAGGCCTGTCACAATCTCACCATAAGTGATGATGTGGCCGAAGTTGGTAAGCATACAAAGTCTAGAAGGAACTGGCTCTCAAGTGAAGCTGTCGGAACACACCGATAGGACCTTGCCGACCCATTTTCAACTTGAAGGTGGTAGTCAGCCAGATGGGTACTATACTGTACCCTACCACCGTGCTATGGTTTCCTCACGATGTTCCTTCACTGAAGGATCCAAGGATTCGAACCCAGGACCTCGTCTCAGTATCCGACGTATCTATAGCCGCTCTTTTGTAATTGTATAAAACATAGGAAGCCGCGTAAACGTTACCAACATGTTGTAGGTAAAGAATGTCGACGTTTCTTTGCATTCAATTTACGTGAATTTAAATAGATTACCGACATGAGAGGCGTGAAGCGATCATTCTTCTTCCCGGGTGACGTAGTGACGTATGGCAAGCATCGGATACAAAAGAAAAGGCATTTACAAAGCCTCCTTTGAACAATTTACGAATACAACCGAAAGACTGGTAGGTACATTAGCTGACGTTTATAATTTATTCGATTATCAAATCGTATAAAAAGTAGGATATTAATGCACATGTTTTTTTGAATTGTGAAACAATTCCGTTCTTTATTAGACGCCGACCCCATAGAGTTCTAGATCTAGAGTTATGCGTAAACTATGCGGCGCCTTTAAGAAAAAAAGTGTATGACGAGTGATAGGTAGCAAATATTGTATAACTCTAGACTGCTTGTTGTGTGCACAATAGTGAATGCGGAACGCAGAACTCTAGAACTCTGTGTGTTCGGCGCCTTAGGCGCCCGGGCCGTTTCCCACAGCGAGCAGTCTAGAGTTCTGGTTAAAGTAAGGCGCCGATCCCACAGAGAAGAGTTCTAGATTTCTGCGTTCCGAGTTCTGCATTCCGCGTTGACTACTAGCTATGTGGGGCCTTTGAAAGTAAAAAAAAGTGTATGATATGTGTAGCGAATATTGCAGAACTCTAAAACTCTAGAGTGCTTGCTGTGTGCACAATAGTCAACACGGAATGCAGAACTCGGAACTCTAGAACTCTCTCTGTGGGATCGGCGCTTAATCTGTGGTTCTGCGGTCAGAGTTCCGCGTTCACTGTAATCTATACGGGCATCTATATAATCCATGCTCAAACATCTGGAAAAAGATCCTTGATAGGATTAGGAAAGATCAGTTTTATTAGTAGAGCCACGGATATTTTATCAAAGGTCTAATCTCGGAACCGGGAGGAAAGTTTTTTGCTTAAAAGGATTTTATTTTTGTGTACTTTTCGCGCCGTGTAATAATAGGTAGGTAAGTAAATATGGTAAATACATTTAAGTATCTAGATGTGCAAGTATTTTATGGTATTGACTCTTATTACACAACTTTAAACTTTACCTAACGTTTAACCATAATGTTTTAAAACATAATGAGGTGGGGGATGACTTAAAAAAGGCATTATCGGTTGAGCTTGAAATTACGGAAAATCCCATAAATCCCGTGGAGCGTACCATAGTTTTGCGACTCCAGACATGTTCTCATAGTACCTACCTAATGATTTTCATAAATGATTTCCAAGGCTGGCATATATAAAAAAGAAATAGCGTAATTTGATACAAACTGTATGTAGGTATAGACTTGATAGATAAATCGATGTATGTCTATGACGTTCCTCATTATTTCATTCATCCGATAGAACCTGGTGAGTTGTTGTGCAATGACCGGGGAAGAATTCTGAAATAACCGTTTACAGAGCACGCTAGCTTCTATAGGTTCCTGTGCAATAAGCACTATTATCTGATCATGTATGTGCTGTTAGCCGGATACTCGCATACCTGCCGCAGGGGCAATCTCGGAAATAGACTCATAAATTGCGATGTGTATAAGCAAGCAGGGGCAATTTTGTAGATTGGCGCGAGACTTTCCTAGCTCCCTTAAGCCGGCTACTCACACAACCTGCTGCAGGGGCATTCTAGATCGGAGCAATTTTGGAGTTGTCTCTACACAAATGCCTGCCGTTCAGTATGAGACTGAACGTCCCGCTGAACACACGCGTTAAGAATGGCGCCAGTATTATCAAAACCTCAAAGGATCTGTCTAGCCTTGGTCCTTCCACCTTGTTTTTGTAATAAAGAAATTGGTTACAAAACAAGACTACTTTTTATAGTACCCGGCTTTAACGTTCACTCTCATACTGAACGGCAGGCATGTGTGTAGAGAACTCCAAAATTGCTTCGACCAAGATTAACCCTGCGGCAGTTGTGAGAGTACCCGACTACACAATTTTAAACCAAAAATCTTCATGTCTTGTTTCTAATTAATGTTGGTATATTTCAGATTTGCCGACGACATAGAGCTGATGACAGGCCAACGTCCCGGCATATACTGGCTGATCTGTTGGAAATACCTGTCTCCACTGGCCATGCTTTCCATTCTGATCTCTTCGTTCTTCGAGTTGGCCATGGGAGGTTCGGGGTATGACGCGTGGATCAAATCCGAGGGTGATACGGTGAAGAAACCTTGGCCAATGTGGGCCGTTTTGTTGGTGCTCGTGTTGGTATTGGCTTCTGTGCTGTGGATACCAGTGTTGGCTATTTGCAGGTAATGTTTCTGGTGTCCCTTTTTATACTGAAGGTTCTGGTTGCATGTCCACTGAACATAGTCCTCGCCCATTGATTTCCACAATGAACGGTTTGAGCATGAGCTCCACATTGTCAGTGATTGGAGCTAAATGATGGTACCTCCACCGCGTTCAGCTAACTCTTCGGTTCGCTCATTAAAAATGATACAGTGATTGCTCGGTCAAAAAGAAGTATCACGAACAAGTGCAAATAGGTACATACCTACTATGAAAATGAATAATATGAAAATTTGATTAGGACAAAGATCGTGGTGAATAATTGTGTGTAGGTATAGCCACATTAAGACAGGTAGAGTGTAGCGTTTATTCGCTCAAAGAGCAGCTCGAATGGGGAATTACCTACCACCTCCTCACAAGGGAGGGGAAGGGTCGGTGCCCCATGTGTTGCAGGCGTCCATATGGCTACGGTATCCGCTTACCATCAGGCGGGCCGTAAGCTTGTTTACCGACTTATTACTTATTAGTGTAAATAAAACAAATTCTTTCAATTCTAGATACTTCGGCATCCCAATAATAGATGACGAAGAACGCGCCTGGTTCCCAGCTGATGATCTTCGAGACTTCCACGGCATAGAGCCCAGGGCAGTCTCCACAGCGGAGACCTTACTGTTCTGTACTCGGGCCGATGGCACTGAACGCTGCTGCTGGCCGGGATGCTGCGAAACTGACGACGAAGAGTAAACCTACCGGCAACGTATTAAAGCTCTCTTTTGAGTAAGTTTTTAATATGATTGATGCGGTACATAGATGGCGCTAAAATAAAAATAATGTCTGTCACGTAATTGGTCAAGCATTTGTATGATGGTTCTAAATCGCGCTATGAAAATTCCAGATGCAGGATGGTCTTGAAAAATAATTAGATAATAATAAACAATAGCATATCGAATTATATCTATCGAAATATTTGATACATATCGCAACTTTTAAGGCCTTCACATACGTTGCAGATATTATTATCGATACTAGGAAAAGAGAAGCAACTACCTTCCCTTTCTTTCTCCTTTAGCGCGATGACACACGCACCGGGATTTTCGACTGGAAAATTCGGACGGTGCTAATTCGTTCGTCCAGTGACGGACTGGAATCGCTTTGCGTGTGTCAACGCGCATATTAGCACCGTCCGAAATATTCCGGCCGGAATTTCCGGTGCGTGTGTCATCGCGCTAGTACTGATTCATAGACAATATTCTAACTCTATGGTCTCATTGATGGAGATTAAATATATATTGTAGGCATCTTCATCGTGTGTGACGGCCTTTATAATAATTCAAACATATAAACATCGTCTAGTTTATGATAAACCGTTAATAATTTGTACTCTTTGTACTAATGTTTATTAAAGATTGTAATATTAAAGATTTTTATGACAATAAAAAATACAATATGTTGCCTAATAAAGAAAATAAGGTAAAATCAAAAAACCTTGCTTTTAGGTAAAATGCATTGATGTATTTTATGATATTTGCCAAAAGGGTATACGAAAATATTCTTCGTTTAAAAATGATCTTTATGAATGTGACAATAAATTGAGTATTTGAAGAATCTTATTCTTACTTCAAATACCATGATATACTATACTTATTAGGTATCCTAAAATATTATTTGTTTAAGAACATATTTCATTATAATATTATTATAATGTAATAACAAAATCATAATAATATTATTGTTTTGCTACGTAGGTACTTGTTATCTTTGTAATCATTATACATTAATTTTAAATAAATATTAAAATTGACAATAAATAAATATAAAAAATGGCACCTATACGTTTTAATATATAAAAAGTATATTTGTTAAAGATACCTATTATATTTATGCATGTTTTAGACAAAAAAGTAATTTTAAATGAGTTTTGACAATAAAAATAGGTAAGTTCTTCAGCTCATATCAGGGCTGATATGAGGGCGCCACTTGTGAATTTAAAGAACCTCTCATACCTATATATAAACTAGGTACATACCTAACAGCCAAAATAAACTTTGGCTGTTCTATTGAGTTGAAGGCAGAAACAGCTGCTAGAAAGCTGGGTATCCTCTCTAAGGTCAAGCGGTACTTCACGCCTGGGCAGTTGCTTCAACTTTATAAAGCACAAGTCCGGTCATGCATGGAGTAATGCTGCCATCTCTGGGATGGATCCGCTAAGTACCAGCTTGAGACCCTCGAATCAATAGACCGGCAGTCTATTGAACCAGGAGACTCATTGGAGAGTCTTTAAGGCGAAACTCACGAGCCTCTACCATCGAAGAAAGGTTGCTTGCCTTTCGGTTTTCTACAGGATAGTATATTTTGGAGAGTGTGCGCAGGAATTTTTCAACCTCATTCCACCTTCCCATTTTTTACACCGAAACACAAGACGCCGGGAAAATTTTCACCCGTACGTTGTAGACATACTGAAAATACGGAAACAGCGTTTTGCATCCTCATTTATAACGCGTACAGTAAGGGAGTGGAACTTACTAACGGCGTCTGTTTCCCGACTCTTACAATCTAGGAACTTTCAAGGCCAGAGTGAATAGGTTTCTTCTGGGTAAGCGTTTTCCATCTTAGGCTTCGTCATTGTCCCTTATGGGCGGGTCAGTGGCCAAACGCAAAACCCACAAAAATTAAAAAAAAAATACCTATTTACCTCCTTGCTTTATGCCTTCCTGAATTTAGTTCTCATTTTTTTCTGACTGCTGTCGGATGTAATGATAATAACAAGAATCTTATTCTTGGACAATAATAATTGACTGCGACAAAATGCATCTGTAGATTTTAAAAACTACTTATTTGATACTTGAACTAATAATATTTGATGTGAAATTAAATATTGTTTTTTGTATTCATTAATATTGATACTAGTTTATGTTTTTTGAACTATAATAACTTTTTTATAATTGTTTAACCCCCTCCATAATAATGTTATGAAACGTTATTCTGAAGTCTCTGAAACGATAAGTTTGCATGAAATGAAAGCCAATGATACTACGGGGCTACTGCATAAGTCTATCCTAATGAACATTAAGCTGGGTTTCATTGAAATTCCATAACGTGGAGTTGACATTTAGACCTCAAGCGACCGCATGAGTATAGATGGATTTCTTATTTCGTTTGATTATTCATTTGTTACATAAACTGTAGAAAAAGGAAGACTATTATAATCAATTTTAATGAAGTTCATTACATTACTTATGCGGTAGATCCGCTACACTTTGTCCATTATATACCTAATAATATTTATTTGAATATTTTCCAAAGACTTTTGTCAATTAGCTTTGGGCCCGAATTTGACTTCTGAAAGAGAAAATTAAATAGGTAATAAAAGAAAATTGTTTATTTCGAAATCAAAGTAGTTAATACGAGATGAGGGCGCCACTTACCTTCTTATGAAATTGTTTTTATACAGATTTTAAGGATAATTAGGTACTTACTCTTGGTACCTGAATTTATATTATTGTTTATAGATGACTATCATCTGAGAGTTATATAAAATATTACGCAGCTCCACCGTTTAAGTGCGGCCGTTCGCGGATGTATGAAGTACCGAATTTTGCCGCAACATGGCGGACTAATTGTTTTTTTTTAACACTTATTGTAAATTAAGGAAATGTATTGTTGCGTCCTAAATTAAAAATATTCGAATGTTTGAGAAACGCACAACGAACGATGGACATTTGTTATGATATGGCTGTACAAATAATTTGTATAATAACTTTACAATACTAATTTTATTGCTAGATGGTGATCTTATAATGATCATATCGTAGATTTCTCGTGTAAGACTTGTAATAAGTGTTATGTAAACTAGTGTTTATGAAGTTTTCATATCAGTACACTATTATTAGAGTATTAGACGTTTTTGTAAATAGACTAAGTATTTTAGACTTTCAACAAAATTTACAATATGGATCCCGAGTTAGATCGTCTAAAAATATCCTTTGGCCTTTACATAAGACAATAATTTACACTATGGATCCAGAGTTAGATCGCCTAAAAATATCCTTTGGCCTTTACATAAGACAATAATTTACGATATGGATCCCGAGTTAGATCGCCTAAAAATATCCTTTGGCCTTTACATAAGACAATAATTTACAATATGGATCCAGAGATAGATTGCCTAAAATATCCTTTGGCCTTTACATAAGACAATAATTTACAACATGGATCCCGAGTTAGATCGCCTAAAATATCCTTTACATAAGATAATAAATTACAATATGGATCCAGAGTTAGATCGCCTTACGTAAGACAATAAACATTCTGTAAGGCTGAGTATCCAATTTCTTTTTTTTGCAGTACTCTACTGTTTCTTGAAGAAATAGTTACCTACCTTTTAAACTCTTATAGAATTCGGAGTGTACCTAATTAGTAATAACAAACATATTATAATTATTAAGTGATTTGATGATATGAATTTCCCTTCATGATATTAATACTAGTCCACTTTGCCTCGTGCTTCACATGTTCTACACTTGCAATCTGAAGACAGCCAGACAAGTACTTTTAAAATTTTATTAAAATTTTAAAACGTAAATAGGTACTTTGCATTTTTGAAACGAGTGCAAAATAATTCCCCATAATTTCTACACACAGCTTTATAAGACCTATTTATCAGTATTTCCCATTGTAAAGTTAAAACTTTTATAAATCTAGGTAATAAATAGCGATAGGATTGAGTATTCCCTTCGCTATAACTTGTTGTTTCCGTGTAAGTATATGATATGCCTGAATATTAACGTGTTGATGGTAAATAAACGTTCTAAAAATACTGTTTTATTTATTTACTACATACCCGTTACATAGTCCTGTCAAAAACCGGCCAAGTACAAGTAGGACTCGCACACGGAGGGTTCCGTACAATAATAATAATAATGTAACATTACTCAAATTGACTGAAATGAATAGTAGGCGCAAAATTTAAAAGTACCAAAATTTATGTAGTTATGTACCGGAATTTTCCCTTTACTTTTGTGGTAAGACCTTGTTTTTTGCCAAAGAATAATAGGTAAAAACGTCCCCAGACTGTAGCACGATGAGCTGTAGTGGTAATTGTAGGTCTGGTCGAGCACATTATTTTATTCTATGACAGCAAGTCTGAATTCCATGGGAGAAAAAAGAAGTTACAAAAATGTTCCTTTGGTAATGATTGTTTTTTGTTATTATTAGCTTTGCCCTGCGGCACAGAATACTCAAGACCAGCGATCGCAATCGCGTTTTCAGGTGAAAAATAAATGAATGGCTATCTCAAGGGTCCATGCTATTTTTCTGCTGATATTTTATCGATATCGGTCCAGTAATATAGCTGTGAAAACTTTACAAACAGACAGATCTACTTTCGCATTGACCATATTAAAGTACTAGCTGTGCATCGTGGTTTCATCCATGTTCCTGTGAAAAAAGTATTGCAGTTCCATCTCCAAGTTCCATGCTACCTTTCTGCTAATTTTTATCGATATCCATCCAGTATCTTAGCTGTGAAAATATAACAAACAGAGAAACCCTAGCATGGACATAAATGCCGGCATCCCGCAAGGCTCTGTGCTGTCCCCAACAATGTTCCTTCTGCATATCAACGATATGCTGTCTATTGACGGCATTAAATGCTATGCGGACGACAGTACAGGGGACGCTCATTACACGGGCCGTGCAAATATCGCTCGTTCCAAGGTGGAGGAAAGTCGCGAACGACTGGTGTCTGAAATCGAGAGTACACTAACTAGTGTCTCCGATTGGGGTCGACTAAACCTAGTCCATTTCAACCCCACCAAGACTCAAGCCTGCGCGTTTACCGCTAAGAAAACCCCATGGTCTGTGGCTCCACAATTCCTTGAACATCAGCCATAGCATCGGGATCCTTGGCGTCGACATTTCTAGCGACGTTTTGTTCCGAAGTCACTTAGAAGGCAAGGTTAAGCTGGCATCCAAAAAGCTTGGAGTGCTCAACAGAGCGAGGCAGTACTTCACATCGGGGCAAAGGCTGCAATTTTATAAGTCGCAAGTCCGGCCTCATATGGAGTACTGTTGTCATATGTGGGCGGGGGCACCTGGATACCAGCTTGGGCCTTTAGACTCGGTTCAGCGACGTGCCGCTAGAATTGTCGACGATCCCGAGCTCACAAACGGTTTAGAGCCCCTCAGTCTGAGGAGAGACTTTGCCTCCTTATGTGTGTTCTACCGCTTGTACAACGGGGATTGTTCCAAGGAATTGTTCGACTTAATGCCCACGGCTACCTTCCACCTCACACATTGAAACCAGAATTATTTCGAACTGTGCGGGATCAAAGGAGTTTTCTTCCGCGGACGCTCAGACTGTGGAATGAGCTCCCCGCCGTGGTGCACCCAATGGAGTACAGCATGGGGTTCTTCAAGAAGGATGTGAAGAGGTTTCTTCAGGGTCGGCAACGCGTGATACCCATGGTGTTGCAAGCGTCCATAGGCTACGGTAACCGCTTACCATTAGGCGAGCCGTATGCTTGTTTGCCACCTTAGTGTAAAAAAATATACCCACTTTCATGTTTATAATATTAAAGTACTAGTTGTACCTTGTGGCTTCACCTGTGTATCTGAGAAAAAAGTATTGCGTATCCATCTATATTATAGTAGGTAGGTAATATGTAAGTTTACTTGTTTGTTGTGCCAATTAAAAAAGAAAGAATGATAATAATATTTGATCTTGACCCTAGTAATGTAAGTAATAAATGCTTAAGATTTTGTCGATATTTATTTTTAAATTACGCCAAAATGGCTAATCAGATGTGGGTGAAAATTAGCACATAGATAGATTACACTTTGGATAAGCATATCTAATGATTTAAAACCAGAAAAGTTTATATAATACTGCGGGACGGTAACAAAGTTACACAGTATATTGTTTGCTTTAACCGTGAATATCTTTTTTTCCCATGGAATCCAGACTTGGTGTCATACAATGAAATGATGCCCTCGATGTGGCCAACAATCTCCACCATAGCTTATAGTGCTACATTCTGGGGACGCGTTCCATATAACCTGACCCATTGTTCTTTCGTAATTCTAGGTCAACGGGAACTACAATATTGGTTGTCAACCCAAAACCCATAGGGTACTACTACGATACGTACTTCCGGTTGACCTAGAATTGTCAATTTTGGTTAAAAGCAAGGTCATACAGCATTTGCGAAAATCTAAATATGCCTATATCTTTTTATCGTGTTGACTCAGGACCTTGATTTTTATACACCTAATAGGGACTATAGACCTCAATGGTATAAATTTCAACTTGCTGGACGTGGACCTATTTCAAAATTAAAAAAAAACATATTCAAATATCGTAAATTTTAATTCCAATTTCATTACTAACTAAATATTTGCTATCGTTACGTTTTATTGCTATCTAAACGAAATCCAGTCTTATTTTAGTTGTGTAGGTACAAAAATAAATTATATCTAAATTATTGGATAGATACAGCTAATATTTGCAAGGTTGTAGGTACGTATTCATAAGAACAAATAACAGTTAATAACTGTCCATATTTAAGATTATTTGCTAGATAGACTGCATCAAAATTTATTACATGTACTGGAAACTGCATAAAAATTAAGGGACCAGTCATACAAAACGTTCTGAAACAGTTATTGGTCAATTCCTCAATTAAATATTACATTTCACAAGTAAATCTATTATTAGAACAATATAATTATCAATTAAGAGCACAAAACTACCAACTTTTATGGTTTTAATATAACCGCTTAACATCTGGCAGGCTATAAGCTTGATTGCTACATTAGTAGTATAAAAAACTTAAACCTGTAATCAGATCCTGACCTAATGACAATGGGACCAAACAGGAAGTATACCACAGTAGGTATATCCAAACAAAAAAGAATTTTCCAATAAATGACGGAGTTCTGAGGTAACATCATAAAAAAAAACACAACTGAAATGAGAACCTCCTCTTTTTTTTGAAGTCTGTTAAAATAAAATATATTTTAAGTTGAGGATTAGTCCTAATGTGACTGTGATAGACAGTTCCATATGGCTAAACCCTAAAAGGTTCAAGAAAAAAAAAAACAACAAATATGAACAATGTAAATTGAAATAAGTACCAACCTGTAAAGCTTGATGTTAATACTTGCATGAAAAATAAACAGTGTATACTTCTATTTCATTTAAGTATTATGTTGATTTCGGTAATCAAAAAGTTATATTAAGAATGCAGTCCATCTTTCAAGAACATAAAGGTTGTATTGGAAGAAATTACATATCATATCTGTGCAATACGTTTCATGCTTTTAATACACCTATAAGTTGCCTTGTACACAAATGGTACGTAATATGTAAATGCTATGTTTCAACACTTTCAGAATTCCCTTTGTCATTTTCAGCCTTTTTCATTTTCTTGGCTTTAATGTCGGCCATTGTCTGTTCAATTGAGCGTTGGTCTTTCTTATTCTCACTAGGAACCTCTCCATAACTTTTATTTACATTTGTTTTATGTGCCGCATCTATAGCTGCTTCTTCACCGATCAGATGAGCATACTTCTGCTTATAAAATGTACCACTCAGTTCCTCTTTACCACGTTTTCTCTTTCTGTTTTTCTCTTCCTCTGTATCTAAAGCTGCTTGCTTCTTCATTTCTACATGTCTCTGTGCCATTTCCACTGCCTTTTCGTCATCCCAGACGCTACCAGCTCTACGTACTGTTAATTCATCTTCGGTGGGCCCTCTGTCTTTGGTATATATAACTGAGTAGCGATCAACACCCTCTTGACCAAAAGAAAATATTTGAACTCCAGCTGTTTCTCCAACATCTCTTATGATCGCTCGGTACATTTGGTCCATCGGTTCAAATTGCAGATATGGCTTGGAACTGTCTTTGATGAAATTACTTATTTTCTCTTCAACACGCCTTCGGAATCTATTAATCATATTTTTTTCTTCATTATGTTTGCGTTCCATAGCTTCTTTTTGTTTTTTCATGGCATTCTTCTGTGCTTCGCTCGCTGATGGTGGTTTTTGCATGGAATTCAGTATGTTGTCAAGAAAATCCATGTTTGGAATTTATATTTGGTTTTCAGAACAAAATGAAGTGTATGCAATAATTTCAGGTACACGTTTCTGCCAATTGGTAGATATTCTAAAATTATCAACTAAAGACTCCGTATTAAGCCCTTTGAAGGTAAGTACATTCAGTGAGGACTCAATTAAGGCACAAACTTGGCTTCCAAACGTTATGGTGTCATCTGCAAACTCTAGAAGCTGTTTCAACGGAGGTTGTAGTGGTGTACCTTTGACGAGTGGTGATTTTACTTCAAAATCAATATCTCTGCAACTTTCCCTGAACACTTTGTTTTTATTGCAGAGCTTTTCAAATAAATCTTCAACTATACACCTGAAAATATACAAATTGAATGATCTGTCAAGACTTTAAACACAACTACAATTTTAATTCATAAAAAGGTAATTTTAGTGGTTACATCATAAATGCCATTCTGAAGATGTACCTAGGTCCTAGATGGTTGAATGGTAGCATTTTCTGTAAATTTATTGGGTTTGAAATTACTAGAAGTTACAATAATTGCAAAAATGTTCTTACATAATTCATAACCTATTTTTAGTGGAAATATTACGTTCTCTTATCTATATCATGAATACTTACAGTTTGAGCCGTATATCTTGAACTTCTTCCGAAATAAGGTTATGTATTGAAGCAATCAGTTTGTTTTGGAGATCAGCAAATTCTTCAAGCGGGGTACCGACTAGTGCCGCCCTAAAACAATCGATGGTATTGTACACGATCATAAAACACAAACAATAAACATTATCATGTACTTCACTAACTCTTTTATGTTCCTGCAACGGTTTATCAATTTATTTATAGACACAGCGCAATTCTGGCACTCTTTCAAACAAGTTTTGGATGTGTTGTAGAATTCTTCGAAAAAGGAGAAGTAGTCAACGATTTGCTTCTGTATCTTAGCTTCCATTATACGAGTAAATACCCATCACTGAATTTACTAAATTCTTGGAATTGTAATCACACAAACAAATCCAGACTACCAAACCAAACAATAGAAAGAGGCGTGATAAAAGACGAGAGAAGTGTAGCGAGGGGAAGGGAAATTATCTATATCTTGCTTTCTTCATAAACATTCACAAAGATAGTTTTATCTTGTGTATTAAAAATTATTCGAAAAATCTAAATTTATATCACAATTATCTACATAACAATTAATATTGAGTGTTATTAGCGCTTAATTTTATATAAATTTTAAATTACATTTAAGTATTTCATTTATTGAAAATATTTTTACTTCAAACAAACTTTATAAACGCTACGGATTAATCGAGCGAATCGGTAATTAAGAAAAACCGGTAATCGAAAAATCTACGTCTTTCTAATACAGAATATTTTATTTATGTAATAAAAAATATAAAGCGGATAAAAAAAATGCTAATGTTTCGAATAGAGAAAATTTTATTTGCTCACAATATTTCGTACAGATTCGGTATTATCCGGCTGGATTCGGCAGCTGGTCGATTGCAATCGGAGAACTGTCAAAGTACTGCACCAATCGCAAGGTTTGGAATGCCTCGAACGAAAAAAAAACACCAGTCTTGATTTTCCTCCGATGGGGAATGTATGTCTTGCCTCACCGCGTTTTATTAGATATAAACACGTCACAAATTGAATAAAACTACAGTGTTCCGAAATATATTATTCATCGTTTCAAGTGGTTGAAAATATGTGTGAACAGTGTGATCTAATTTGACGATACGATTACAATCTTGTGATTTTGTTTCCGTAAAAATGAATGGTAAACTGCATAGTGAAACCGGCGCTTTCTCATCTGACGACATGCGCGCCGAAATATTGAACCCTTTCGTTCATAAATTGGAACTAGACAACACTTTCGATAAAATAAAGGTATGAGCACCGAAAAGACATTTCATGTTGCATAACTGGATAAAGTAAAAGTACAATCTGAAATTAAAATTAAAGATTAAACAACGAATCAGGTTGCGCAGGTCTGAAACATTGCTTCGAGGAGTTTTTTTGCAAAACAATAATAAGCTGGCTAGATGATATGATGGAGCCACAATAAATAAAAACAATAATCAGCACATAATGTGTTTTGTGTCTATAGCATAATCAATCATAAAGCTAACAATAAAACAATCAAACGGCTAACCAAATATAGAGCGACATTAGAATATAATATTTTATCTGAATTAGGACCTTGCATTAACTGAGAAGAACATTGAAAAAATAATCTGAGACCTTGATATAGCCAGTACATCATCTTAATAAACAATGCAACCACAATCAAAACTAATGCGATTTTCAGTAGGTCTTACCTACCAATCTACCAATGATGATTCTAGAAACTGAATTACGGCTTCTCAAATGTATGGTATATTTTATCCAGTATGAATTACCTATTTAACTCCTAGGTACAAATATTAAGATTAAGAATTCACAAATATACTTAATTGTTTATAATTGACCATTGCCTTCCTTCGCAATACTGAAATGTTATTATACACCAGTAGTTGATACATAAATATTTGCTACACATTCAAGAGGAACACACGGTAATATTGACATAACGTCGAGCTATTTCAAGATTTCACAAAAAATATGCTAGTTCTACTAACTTCTAACAACTTTCTACTGTATATTATAAACATGTTCGTAAGCCAACACACGATGCATATGCCTTGTAATAGAGTTAATAGGTAAAAGTAGAGAAGCACTTAATTCAATTAAAAAATATTTCGCATTATAATAAGTACTTAATTGTTGAAAAAAAAACCTTATTTATTCAAGGCTATCCAATATTCGCAAAAAGCGTATCAGTCCATTGACAAACTTTTTATTACAACGCGGAAGTCTGTTCCTAATATACCAGTATCAGATAAAACAGGTTGCCTACTGCGTCATACTAATATCTCGCACCGTCTCTAAGTTCTAACTTAAAGACAACATTTTCAACCATCAAGTAAATTTCATTGGACAAGAAAGTTGCTGAGACAATTACACAATCATAAGTGAGGGAAAGTTAGCAGCTAAAGTACACATGATTCTTGGACTACCATAAGTTTACATTCACATGCACATTTCGTTAGACATCGAGATCTGATGTGCAATAATGTGCATTTGATTTAAAGAAGATTAATGGCTGAGCAAAGAATTTCTCTTGAAATTAATATACATATGATTGGAAAATAAATATTTTTTTAAACATGAAGTAGAATTCAGAGACGAAAATAGTCTTGTTTTATAAACAGTACTAAATAATAGACCAACAGATAACTCTCTATTCTTGATCCTCATGAAATAACATTTGATAGTGCTACAATGGATGACCTTCTGTACTTATCTCTTCTCCCCTACTAAATTATAATCGTATGTTCGTTAGTTTATTTGTCCTGATTTCGACATACCAAATACCAACGTCATTTTGTGCATAGGCATATAGCGACATTGGCTACTTTTATCCCAAACAGGAACATGGGTTGTACTTGCACCGTGGCTACCCTCCAATATTCACTAATAATTCACATTCAGATTTCCTTCACGGCTAACTGCAACTTGCAGTCTGCAAGGCAGTCGTTTCGAAGAGAATTTCTTCCCGAACTCAACGACTCGGCGCAAGGCGACGTTCATCTCCTCTTCTATTATAACCTGTGTATATTTTATTATTTCTTTAATATTTTTTCTTTTCTGCCACTTACTAGGATGAGTACAGATATAATATTTACGATCTCTCATTAGCTTATCTAAAGGCATTCAGACCGTAAAAAACGATGTGTGTCACGTCTGAAAAAATAGAAGAAACAGAATGATAAACAATGTTCAGAACTACAATTATTCTATCGGAGGTATGCGTGGAATCACAACTCATCAATTTTATTAACGACCTGTCAATTGCTCCACAAATTATACCTATCGTTTAACAGCAATTACGCAGAATCACTGATAGAAATAAAATCTAATGCTTTCACATTTTGACGTAGGTATGCAATGCATATCAAAAATAGCACCGACATTTTAGTTGCTACTATTTGCACGAGTATGACGCATATTAAAGACGAACAATTTCTTTCATTGAAAATATTGTTTGGGCATTTTAAAGCTGGTCTGTGCTAAAAAAAATATCTCTATAGATGCATAGATGGAAAAATATAGGAATAAGCTATTAAAGTTTTGACAATTGAGACTATTGGTTACTGTAGAAATAAGAAGTTTGCGTGAGCTAACGACATACTAACGGATGGTAAAAGTCTAGGTAAAATGAGAAATGCAAGAGTTGATAAAGATATAACAATTTTAGCTATCGTCCTAGATAGTGTTCAATTCTAGTGGTTATAGTAAAATCAAATAATAATCAACCCCATCAGTGTTTGTATTGAAAGAAGACAATATAGAATTTAGTCTTCATTAAGCTTTCATTATTCTGCTTTTATTAAGCCTGAAAAATACGTCACTAAGTATTGTTATGTTTGCTGATTAGCTATGGCAATGCTGGGCAAAAACAAGCAAACAGAGGCATTTCAAGCATAAAAATGAAGCCAAAAGTGAAAGTTTTATCAAAACTTTAGTGGAATCCGAGAATAAATTCACGTTTTTTTGAGATATTATCTTTGCATGATGAAATGATCAGAATATCTAAGTATATCCTGTTTTCCTCTTCCTAAAAGCTCTTAATTCAGTAGGAGGACTGTTTAAGAATAAGGATAAATGGTGTTGGTAGGTTGTTTAGAAGGTTATTACATACTTAGTATTATCTATTAGAAAATACAAAAAACACAAGCCTGAGCGCGTGGTAGATCATCCATGCGATGGACTGCCCAAATTTAGGCAATAGGCGGTCCCATCAACGATTGCACCAGAAGCGCATCAGTTTGGAAACAAATCACAAATTATGACGATCACGATCACTGTCAAGAGTGTAACGCATAAGAAGGAGAATTATAAAATTATTTCTTCAAAATGAGCCCTTGGCTCAGCGTAGACATTCCGTTTAAAGGTATGTAAATATGTTTTCTTTTGTTACAGACGGCGATATTCACAGTGATATTACTTCCTTTCCGAGTCATTGTCATATGTTACCTGATAGTAACTGCTTGGTTCCTTGCATGTATCGGTCTTTATGGCCTCAGTGAAGAAGATTTACGGCGAAAGCCTATGACGGGATGGAGAAGGTGCGTTTTGTTATTATATATTAAAATTATAAATTTAAAATTGAGGCAGATTTCAATTATAAACTAAAAGGTCTACCTATAATGAAGACAATTAAAAGGGAAGAGTAGTATAAACTGATTTGATCACTTTAATTTAGCACCAATCTCTTCCTCTGTATCGTTAAGAACATAATCTAGTCGTAAATAGCATTAATTGTCGGATACAATTAGTGATTTTGCTATTACCTTATTTAATAATTAAAGGACCTAATTTGATTGAAATATACATTGTTGCTTATTTTGCTTCTAAAATTATAGTGACTCAGAAATTAATTTTTACGATCAGCGTAGTCACTTAACTAGTCATCAGAGTTGCTCACCGATGCATAAACTTCGTAGCATAGGTCAGGCTACCTTATAATCTGAGGTTTGTTAAGGACAGAAAACATCGAAGATCAAAAACATCACCCAAACAAAAACTGAAAGCACTTGGTCACGACCATTTTCGATTTAAGATTCTTATCAAAATAAATAGTTCAAGGTTAATATTAAACAATAGTTTATCTCACCGTGAAGGTTTCTCATTTGTCGGTTAAAGCTTTTTCTAACGATTTCCAGTTTGTATTATGTCTTTCAATGTCAAATAAGTCATCGTTTTATTTTCAGCTGACGTGCATTTAGCTCGTATTAACTATGCCAATTTTTTTCACAAAGAAGTTTTCATAAAATTTTGTTCTTATCTGCAGCTTATAAACGCAACAATATAGCTGCGCTATGCTGGAATTCTGGGATAGTATAGCCTGAACATTAACATTCACGTTTTTTTTAAGTATAAGCGGTATAAACCTTGTATTAGAAATAATTGTATAACGTGCTCTATGAAGGCATTTAACGCTCGCTTTTGATGATTTAAAAGTTCAGAAATAAGAACATGAAATATTTCTGTAGGTACCTAACTAGGTTATTCAGTATCTGATTATAATGTAGAATAATACAAAACGTAGTTTATTCTTGAATGAAGCCAATAAAATAGACAGTCATCTTTATCACAGAAGCCGCCAAGTGCTGTCATTTGTATTCTAAAACTAATTTAATACGCGACGTGTACGCGATGAACATGTACAAGTACTAAAGTGTGTTTAGAGTTTGACAATGATAAATTAAAAATAAAACTACAGCCAAAAATATTGAATGTCGAATAAATAACGACATACCTATGCATTCTTAGTCATTGATTTTAGAACCGGTATTTTCGGTAAATACCGGTTTTGTTTATTTAATATTCCAATTTGTAATAATTGTCATGTAATGTTAGGGAGTTTAATTTTTTTTATGTTCTATTCAATTCTATTGTTTTATGAGTTTCTTTATATGTAGGTAGGTACTACTCGGATTCTAAATAAAAAGATTTTTGATTTCCCGCCAAATAAATACCCGCCAATATTTAAAAGAAAAGTGAAACTAACACGGTCATGATAAAATCATCACAACATAAAGATGCGGGGATTTAAATTATAATTGTATTTACATATAACTACTAGGTGGTAGGTAGGTATTTAAATCAATGAGTGAGAAATGGGGGGAATTAGGTATTTGGAAAGCCCATCAATATTTAGCTGCATTTTTTTTTAATAGATTATATATCGAAATCTATACTTACTTAAAGCCCACCACATGTTACTATTTATGTGCGTTATGGGCGTGATAATATTTATCGTCGAAATGTGTAAATATGACGTCAAATGCAGCAAAGGTCGCAAGTTGGAAATAGTTTGAATTAATGTTTGAATTCTAGGTACAGCCGCACTTATAGCCGGTTCCAGGCTAGACATTATCTTGTTGTTTACAAATAGTAGCGTGGCCGCGTGGATTAAATCGTTTGGTTTTTTACATATCAAAAATACAGTTGGTAACTTGATGGTGATAGGTAAAACAACAAATAAAACAAGGGAATTTATATAAAAAAATTAAACACACGACTGCCGTCAGAAAAATTGAATTAAAAACATATTTTTTGTTGTCATTAGATAATTACTTTTTTTCATCGATTTTTTTACAACATTTTTACACTAGTGTATGTACGTACACCTACGTAAAACTACCGAATTCCTAGTACAGTAGGCCCAATATTCCAATCCAGTCAATCCACTTGCATTTCAGTGCAAATCAGGTTAAAAAAAACATGTCATCCTAATGGCCAGTGACGCACTTACTGGGCACTTGCCGACACGCCATTGAGATAGAAAGTGACTGGAAAGTGGATACTGTTCGCCATACTTAGGTCTCTCACTTCACTTCTCGATTGTTTCGACCCACATTTAAGTTTAAACTTGCGGATTTGGATTTATAACTTAGCCCTAAATGCTTGTCGTATACCCCAACGCATGTTTCAAGGGTCATAACAAAAAAATTGCGCGCTTGTCGACTAGGTAGCTTTGTAAACGCGTGTGACATTGACAATTCAGTTGCGAGCGAAAGTTGTATCTTTCTTATGAAGTTACTCGCATTCTTTGGACTGCTTTATACGTCGGAGCTGATAATAGGTCTTACCTAACCTATGAAATTGCCGTTTTGCAGTACTGGCCATTTCAAATCACAATAATTTTTGTTTGGCTAAGAATTCTAATTTCAAATTAATTTTATTTTAAAAACATGGAATTCTTTTTCCAAAAGTAGTCATTTGTTTATTGATTAGTGTTACATTTTCATCGCATTTCAATCTTTTTCGTCATCATGGATACGTTAAAAATTCGAGTAATTATGGAATATGAGTACCGTCGTCGCAGCAACACGGCACAAGCGGCACGTAACATCAACGACGTTTACGGAGCTAACACTACAAACCAACGCACCACCTGTTATTGATTTGCTCGCTTCCGTACTGGGAATTTCGACCTGAAAAATGAACCTCGCGGTCGTCCGAAGACTTTGGTCGACAATGACGAATTAAAGGCGATTGTGGAAGCTGATGATACACAATCGACGGCTGAATTAGCAGCAGTTTTCGACGTTAGCGTCAAAACAATATTGGTCCATTTGCGTCAAATTGGCAAGGTAAAAAAGCTTGACAAATGGGTGCCCCACGAACTTAATGATCGCCAGCGCAGATGTGTACTGTGAAGAACTGAACACAATGATGGAGAAGCTGGCACATCTCCAACCAGCATTGGTCAATCGCTCGTCTCCGCTGCTCCTGCACGATAACGCGCGACCTCATACTGCACAGCAGACGGTCTCCAAGTTGCAAGAACTGGGGTTGGAAGTTCTCCGTCATCCGCCCTACTCACCAGGCCTTGCGCCTACAGACTACTACTTTTTCCAGAATTTGGATAACTTCTTGGCGGGAAAAAAATTCAATACCCGAGAGGCAGTACAAAATGCCTTTGAAGAATTTGTTGCCTCCCGTCCAGCAGGGCATCAATAAATTGCCACTGCGTTGGCAAAGATGCATTGATTGCATGGGTGATTACTTCGATTAATACAAATAAAAAATACATGAAAAAAATTCGTTTAAATTTTTTCATACAAAACGGCAATTTCATAGGTAAATAGCTAATATATACCCCACCATCCCCACCAATAAATAATAGGACCCCACGCGACCACTTATGTAACTTTTTAGGCGCGCCTAATTAAGGGTTAAGATTAGGGGTTCATAATAGGTATTTTTTGTGACATGTAATGAGGTGTTTATTTATCTCAGATTTAAAAATAAAGTTATTCTACTTTTTAATCATATTCCAAAATATTCCCGCATGACGATTAAGAATGCCATAGAAAAATATACCTTAAAGCTTCATCATTAAGTTTCACCTGTGTTATCTACATAAAAAAAACTTTAACACTGAAGACAACGCACAGGTTAAAACGATGTATTTAGATACTTCAAATTTAGAGGGAATATTATATTAGGTACTTAAGGGTTCCCTAAATTTAACCTCTGAGGGGTAAATAGGGGATAACATTGGGGCATATAAAAAAAAACTATTTAAAACTATATAAAAAACTAATTGTATGTTATCCATTACCACACAGTAAATAACGACACATTGTTTGACAATGACAGTAAAGTGACATTATTTACGTGACCATTTATTTAATTATATTAGTTAAATAGCGTTTCATGAGTGAGGAGCCATAAATTTATTTGAATCTGTGAAAGTATTTTATAACTTTCTGCAATGTCATTATAAAAATATAACCATAGACGACAGAAGAAAAGTAGCACATCGTTATGTTACTCTTAAGTCATTATTACACAACCAAATATAAATGTTCAAATGTTAAGTGAAAGGGCTTTGTGCCGAGGGACAATCGGTAGTTATGTAGTATCATAACCGCCAGTTTCTGAATGCTCTATCAACGTTAATCATAGACTAACGTCATTGATAGTGGCAGGTCATTATTTACACCTGGGAAGCTAAAAAGGAAGCTCGCATAATATTGGTATTCAATTCATTTTTCCGAATTTACGGCAGATGTTATGCAATTCCTCGATTCCCAATCATATAATAAATTATAGGGTATTTTTACCCGACTGACCCGGAAGGAGGGTTATGTTTTTCGAGTGTATGTATGTATGTATGTATGTCTATTTCTTTGTGCCGCTCTGCAGCCTAAGCGGCTTGATGGATTTAAGCATATGAGGTGTCGTTAGATTCGTCTTGACTGGGGGAGTGTCATAGGGTATATTATTTATAAATGGCGCCTAAGAATAAAAAAATAGGGGGGGTATTAAAAATAAAAGTTTCGTTATTATAACAATATGGGTATCAAATGAAAGCTTGTAAATAGACCATTCCATATATGTATATATTGTACTACTTTTATGCTACCATTTTGACGTAAACTGCAAAAAACCACGTTTAATGAAAGGACAGTAAGTACTGAGCCGTTACCACACGTAAATCACAGAGTTGCGATGGTTGTTAGCGTTCCTTTACCGTTCCGCTCATTTACTTACTAATACATACAACTTTTTCTGTATAAAACTAAAAAGTCTGAAATAATTTAAATTATTAAAAGAAACAAAAAACCCGACTGCGTAAAAGAAATTAACTGAAAAGAGAAAAACAAGCTCTTAAATCTATAGAATTTTGAATATAACTTGAATTTTATAAGGTACTAGCTTCTGCCCGCGGCTTCGCCCGCGTGGTCTACAGGAAACAAATAACATATTTTCTTCTTAAACAAACATTATACGCGCTCTCACTCCCTCTCAATTGAATATACAAACTATCATTATCCCAAAGAAAGCAATAATGACGAAGTTCTCCGTAAAACTAAACTAATCTCTGGGATGAGAGTACTCGAAGCGTGTGTGAAAAGACCTAAATAGGAGACAGCCAGAAGTGGATAATAAATAATTTATATTGATTACAACGAAACGCCTGTCAAATTCCGATGACAATACAATATTATGGTGACAGCGAGCAGCTTTGGTATTCTGAAACGTTTTTGACAGCAACCGACGACGACTCCGTTGTGACGGTTAGTCCGGGAGGTAGCGTTGCAAACACAAAAGTCATAGTAAGCCGGCTGACGTTGAAATGTATAGTTGATCTTATATGACTAATAAGTGAACCGACCGTCTGCTCAAGTAAGTGCTCAAGTCTTCTACATCCGTCATCAGCCACTCCCAGTAAAAAAAAAGACATAGTACGCCGGCTCAAACTTGTTTCATAAGTATTTGACATAATACTGAGCTGAAAAAAATCGTCTGCTGCATGGTGGAGGGGGGAACACGCGTCAGCTGCTCGCATGAATTTGTAAAAAAAAAAGTTTACCCCTGCCGTAACCTTCCAATCCTAAACCCACCGCGGGTGCATCGCTGATGCGTGGTTCACATATTAGTCATTCAAGATCTATTGAAAAAGATGGCCATCGATCGGCATATTAATACTATCTAAAATGCATCAGTACCTCCCGGACTATTGCATGTCGAAACAATTGAATACTTGAATAGGTCAAAAGAATTAAAATGGGCTGGAAGGTGTATTGTAAACATCAACTGCGCTCTGCGAGTGGATTTCATTTATTTTAATGATGTGAGTCGTAATCCCAAGCTAAGCAAACTTATGATATGGAAACTAGATAAAGGCTAATTTTATTTCATATTTTAGTAAAACTTTGATGTACTGACTATACCAATTTTAAAGGTTTAATATGAAGGCTATTCATTGGTTTAACTTTATCTTAATATTACGACTTAAACTTCACAAAAAGAAAGCTAGATATAGCGCCCATATTTTGAAAATATTGAAACAATTAACATTTTTTCACGAATAATGTTTAATAACATACTCGTATGTAAGTACATACTACCAAATTGACGAGGTATTTTTTTATAAGGAATAATAAAAATAAGCCAGATATCAAAGACTTCTATATAGAATTTGGAAGAATTTTAGCATTTCCAGTAAATAAAAATGCATTGACTTTGTAGTGCTGTGCACAATTTAATCAATGTTTATTTCAACAAGAATAGTTAAAGAATTACTCGCCAAAAGTCTCAACTGTTGAGCTTGACGACGTTTTTCCAAGATATCTTCATCATTGGCTGATTTAAGGATGCCCATAATATGACTTATTCGAGCTGCAGATATCTGAAATATGTATACCAACTCTGTAACCACTATAAAATTAGTATCATCATCATATTCTGTCACGAGATGTCCTCTGCTGAACTGGGCCTTTGTTTTTGACTGATTTCGACAAAGAACAGTCTTGGATTTATAATAAATAATTTGTAATAAAACATACTTACTTCAAATATCATAACATTACACAGAAACTATCATAAATGAAAGTGATCCACAAAGTGACAGGTTTTTTTTTATAATGGATACATAATACGACCTTAATAGGAGCTTCATAAAATTAAACATTAATTAATTGATCAATTGAAAAATGTAGCACCGCACTACGAATGTATAGAGAATAGACCGCGACGACGGACGTCGTCGTCGTCAGCTGTCAAAAAAGATCAGAATTGCACTAGATGGAGACGGAAGGTAGACAAAGTATCTTCTCAGTGACTAAACATAGAATGATGAAGTCTGGACTCATTTTAATACTTTTACAGTACCAATTACGTATTTTAACCGACTTCAAAAAAAGGAGGAGGTTTTCAATTCGTTTTTTTTATGTTTTTTATCTCATAACTCCGTCATTTAATAACCGATTTGGAAAATTATTTTTTTGTTTGGAAGGGTACACTTCCCGTTTCGTCTCATTCAGATCAGATCAGATCAGGATTTGATTACTTCTTAGTGTACTTTGAAGTCGCTTTAATTTTTTTGTAAAACAGTTCAAATTATATAAAAGCTTTAAAGATATCTGTTTTACTGCGTGTAAAAAACCCGCACTTATTACACACGTGTTATAAAATAGATAGATAGATACTCTTGACTTAAGCGCACACACTTTGCACGGCGTGAAAGAGACACTTACTAAAGTCACACTTATAACGTTATATACTTTTTGGAGTTCCGTACGTCAAAAGGTAAAAAAGGAACTCTTATAAGATCACTCTTCTGCCCGTCTGTCTGTCTGTCCGTGTGTCACCACCGATTTTCTCAGGAACGGGTGGACCTAGCAAGTTCAAATTTATACCAGATACTGAAGTCTATAGTCCCTATTAGGTGTACAAATCCACCACAGTGTGGTCCTGATTCAACACGATAAAAAGATATGGGCAAATTTAGATTTTCGCGAAAACTTGTAAGTACCCAAGTTTACCTTAATTTTAAACTTTTTTTTTATTTTTGAATTTTCCCTTTACTTGTGCTGTAAAACCTTGCTAAACCAAAATTGACGATTCCAGGTCAACCGGAAGTAGGTACCCTATAGGGTTTGGGTCGAAAACCTATATGGCTGTTCCCGTTGACCTAGAATCATGAAATTTGGCACGAAGCAAGGTCTTAGCACAAGTAAAGGGAAAATTCCGAAAAATGAAAAAGTTGAAAATTAAAGTAAATTTTGGTACTATTAAATTTTGCGCCTACGATTAGGTACTACTATGATTTTGCAATCAATCCAAAGGATACATACAATAAAACTAAAAAAAAGAATACAAATCGATAAGTTTCGAAGAAATTTCAACCCCCGTTTCACACTTTTGTAGGAAAAATTTCGAAAAATCCTTTCTTAGTGGATACTTACACGTCACAATTTAAAGAACACACACCCTAAATTTAATGTCTCTAGGACCAGCAGTTTAGTCTGTGCATATGTCTATATATCAGCCAGTTAATGAGTTAGTCAGGACTTTGAATTTTGGGGATGATTTTGGAAAAACTGATACATGTGTCTCATAATTTTAATTGAAGAGTATGTGTACCAATTTTCGAGAATGAAAGTCAAAGTCAAAGCCATTTATTCAATTAAGGCCCTTGTAGGGCGCACTTATGAGGGTCAAAGCTACTCAAGCTACTACCAGTTCGTAAGTCGGCCTTAAATTTATAAGTTACATTTTAAAAAAAAAATGGGGCTATATGATTGGCAATTTTTTTTTCAACATTTTGTTTTTATTTACACAATAAAGTATAATACACAATAACAAAACAACAACTTACAAACGTGATCAAACTAAATTCAAACCCCTTTTCACCCTCTTAGGGTTCGAATTTCGAAAAACCCTTTCTTATTGGATACCTACACTTCACACAGAACACACCCTCCAAATTTCATATCTCTAAGACCAGCGGCCGTGATATATCAGTCAGTGAGTTCCCATACCTAACTTCATCCCGCTTTTCATCTCTTCGAGGGTAGAATTATCTAAAACGCTGAGACACGTATAAATCAATTTTCAATCGTCAGCCTAAATACAAAATTTGAAGATTCTGACTTCGAAACTGACGGACTTTCATACAAACTTTCATCCCCTATTTTACCACCTTAGAGAAGTAATTTAGAAAAACCCTTTCGTAGTGGATACCTACTCTTTCCAAACAATACACTCTCCAAATTTCATAACTCAAGCACCAGCGGTTTAGGCTGTGCGTTGATAATAGACTAGGAGGGCACGACAGAAATGGTAACGATAAGGTAAATGGATGAAATCGGGTTCATCGGATAGAGGATACCTCTATGATGCCAAATAAGTCGGTCTGCCTGCGCCAATTGGTTGCGTTATCTAGATATGGCTCCTGAAAAACTGTTTATCGTGACCAAAAAAAAACGATAAGGTAAATGGCTGAGCTCGACGTAGAAAGTAAGTAGTAGTTGTACTGATGTTATTATAAAAAAAACTGACCAAATATTCGGTTGCGTTATCTAGATATGGCGGCTGAAAAACTGTTTATCGTGACCGAAAAAAAATGATAAGGTAAATGGCTGAGCTCGATGAATCATGGAAGTATTAGTGCATACTAGCTTAGTAATGAAAAAACTGACAAAAATTTTGGTTGCGTTTCGTAGTTATAAGCGATATACGTAATAATTATCAATATGGATAATTTTAGTGTTTTACGGTTTCGCGGAATTTACATTGTCAAAAATATGAAAATGTTATTAGTGCCACCCCCCTCCCTTTATATCCCCCGCTACCCCGCCTGCACTGAGCGGTATTCACGAGTCAACAGACATAGTATAAGATTATAACATTGTTGTGAAAGATATTTTGCACTAGTTACCTGCACGACCTTACAGGCAAGTTCAGGCAACGCTTGCTCGCGCTGTTCACGAGTTGACAAAAGTGTTTTATTATAAATATGTCATAAATATGTGGCGTAGGGACCGTGATTATAAATTAACTGGTCAGGCTCGAGGTGGTGGAGTCCTTATCGCAACGCGAAGGGATCTTTCTGTATCCCTCCAGCCCTGTTTCAACTCATCGGCGGAGGATCTTTGGGTCACAATCCACGTTAGGCAAAAAACTAAACTCATTAAGTTACATATATGTGTCTTATATTTATGCAAACAAAACTTAGGTTATTCTTTCTCGGAACAGTTGGTACATTTTTTGACAAGCCTAAATAGTAACATTATACATAATGGGGCCGATAAGTATCTTATAGTAGGGGATTTTAATATGAGCAATATTACCTGGATTCAGACTAAGCACTCTTACTTAATACCTAGTATCGCGAATAGTAGTGACGAAACTACATTTCTTGACGAGATATGTGTATTAAATCTATCACAATATAACGGAGTCCTGAATAAATATAATAAGTTGCTTGATTTGGTTTTATCTAACGATGAAGTTACTGTATCGGAGTGTCACAGCCCGCTCGTTCCCCCTGACTCTTACCACACTGCTCTTAGCATATCAGCAAGTTTTATCCAGCTGGACTTACTTAAGTGTCCTCCTTACCTTAGGTATTTCTATAATAAAGGCGACTATGCTTCGATAAATAACAGCATTTCTAGCACAGACTGGGGGCTTGAATTTTCGAGTAGGTCTCTTGAGGATGCTACTGCTTATTTTTACACCGAATTCATGGAACTCAGAGCTAAGTACGTACCTTCAAAATTATTACATGCAGATTCATTTCCAATTTGGTACTCAGCGGCACTTAAAAAGGTTATTAAAGAAAAATATAAGTATCGTCGTAAATATAAAGTTTATAATAATCGCTCTGACTTGCATTCATTTAACATACTGCGCGAGAGGGTCAAAACTATGGAACAGTCTTGTTTTCATGAGTACATCAACACTGTTGAAAGTTCAATAGAGAAACAGCCTAAAAGATTTTGGTCTTACCTGAAATCAAGGTCAAAGACCAACTCAATCCCCAGTACTGTCCACTATCAAGATTCTGTCGCTGAATCTGGAGAAAGCGTATGTAACTTGTTTTCTTATTACTTCCAATCCACCTTCTTGAATTCAAGTGACTCCGTGGGGCAGGATGTTGTTTCTTCGTCTACTTCTTTTGTGAATAATGCGGTTGCTGATATTTTCTCTGTTTCTATTGATGTCGAAGATGTTCATAACTTACTTTTAAAACTAGACATATCTAAGTCAGCCGGACCCGACCACTTACCAGCCCGTTTCTTGATTGGTTGCGCTAAATCAATTGCCATTCCCATCGCTCTTTTATTTCAAAGGTCACTCCAAGAATGCACGGTTCCTAAGATATGGAAGTCTGCTTTTATTACTCCAGTGCATAAGAAAGGCTCTAAAGCGGAGGTTACTAACTACAGGCCGATCTCAAAGCTGTGTATTATTTCCAAAGTGTTCGAGCGCATTATCTATAACCAAGTTTATGCAGCACTTAGTAATTCTTTTACCCCTTCTCAGCATGGCTTCTTAAGAGGAAGATCGACAGTGTCGAACCTAATCTTGCTTAACGATTACGTAACCGAAGCAATGGATGCAGGTCTTCAAGTGGATGTAGTCTATACAGACTACAGTAAGGCATTCGACAGAATTGAACATAAATTGCTGGTTGCCAAATTATCAGATATTGGAATCAGAGGTGATCTTCTGCGGTGGCTCGCATCTTACTTGGAGAATCGGTCGCAAGCCGTAGCGATAAACAACTATGTTTCTAGCTGGATCCCTGTTCCTAGTGGTGTACCTCAAGGCTCATTGCTCGGACCTTTGCTGTTTGTGATATTTTTAAATGATATTGAGCAATGTTTCAAGTTTTCCCACCTCTTGTGTTTCGCTGACGACATGAAAATATACACCACCATATCTTCACAAGATGATGTGATTAAGCTGCAATCTGACCTTACTCGGCTAGCCGATTACTGTGTACTAAATAGGCTCGACCTTAATGCTGACAAGTGTTCAGTAGTTACATTCACACGCAAAAAAAAAACATTCATCTCTGACTACTTCATAAAGGGACAACAGCTACCGAAACAGCCATTTGTACGTGATTTAGGTGTCACCCATGATTCCAAATTGCTGTTCGATGTTCACATCAATAATATTATATCTAAAGCATCTAGAGCATTGGGGTTTGTGATGCGTAACTCTAAGTGCTTCACCAAAGTTAAAACTATGAAAATTCTTTATTGTACCTACGTAAGAAGCAACTTGGAGTATGCATCACAAATATGGAACCCAAGGTATAATACGTACATAGATAG
Source organism: Polyploca ridens (assembly GCA_951394255.1). Taxonomy (NCBI): domain Eukaryota; kingdom Metazoa; phylum Arthropoda; class Insecta; order Lepidoptera; family Drepanidae; genus Polyploca; species Polyploca ridens. The sequence goes on along the minus strand of OX596256.1, from coordinate 2,045,418 downwards.
AATCGAAAACATACAAAAGAAATTTATTAAGTACTTGTGTTACCGAACGCATGTTTACTACGATTCTACTAATTACCTAGATCTATGCAAAAAACATCATCTCCTGCCACTCGCTTCGCGACGCGATATCGGTGACCTGGTGTTCCTCTCCAAAATCATTAAAGGATATATCGACTGCCCCGAGTTGTTATCGCTGATTCGGTTTAATAACCCTAATAGATGCTTGCGGCAAAGTCCTATATTACATGTGCCGATTGTGTCCTCTAATTACAGGCAAAATTCCTACATATGGCGAGTTAGCAATGCATACAATAGCATATCTAAAACTATTGATTTAGACATATTTAATATGAGCACCCCGATACTGAGGCGTCGGCTAAGTCTGCCATTCTTTTCCGAGGCTAAATAAAATAGGCAACTTTATTGTTGATAACAATACTTTTAAGGGTATGACGTTTTCTATGTTGTTTTCTGTTTACACTGCTCTTGTGAATATATTATAATTAAGTATATTGTATTGTATAGTATAGTATATCATAAGTTATTTTTTATCAAAGTAACGATTTGTTAAAATCTATTATGTCTTTAGCAGTGAGGACCTCTAAATGGCTCACACATTTTCCATGCTAATATATATACATAATTTTGTAAGCTGTTGGTCCTCCAACAAAAATATAAATAAATATAAATAAATAAATAAATAGAATTAATGTACCAGATTAGTGAAAATACTGTAAAAATGAAAATGTTGTGTTGTTTAATGAGAACTCGTTAAAAAATCATCATCATCATCATCAGCCTATCCCACTGCTGACCCTCCATTCACAAATGAGGGTGAAAGGGACTGGGCAATACTCCACCACGCATGCCCACTGCGAATTGGTGGACGTAGGCTAGTGGTCAACCTACTGGTGGAATTTTTCAAGCCGCCTAGGAGGCATCCTACTAGCTTAACGACTATCATAATTATGTGATAACCGGGACCAACGGCTTGACGTGCCTTCCGGAGCACAGAAACGCTCGATTTGAAATACCACTAGGCCCATCTAGGTACCAACCACGACGGTGGTAGCCGATCGATTAAGAACGGCTAATCATGCAATACCACGAGCGCATTAAAAAAAGTGTTACAAATTCGAGGTAATCGTATCTTAAGTACGCAAACATATAATTACCAAATAACTTAGATTTTACCACTAAGGTGGCAAACAAGCATACGGCCCACCTGATGGTAAGCAGTTACCGTAGCCTATGGACGCTTGCACCATCAGATTGTCATTGTAGTTATCATGTTATAAAAAGTTTACAGCAGTTAAAAGTACGTCCACTTTATTTCATAAGTTTACTAAGAAAAACGCAGTACCAGATACACATAATTGATTACCAGATACACAGTTGAAGAAATTCTACTTACAGTGCCTAATATACCGAGCACACCTTAATATTTATATTATATAATATTCTTGCTAAAAACAAAGATTATCAAGATGCACTAATAGAGTTATATGACGATGAGCAACAAAACATGAGAAAAAATTGAACAATTTGTTTGCGACATGGATTATGATCCTGTGTCCCCTAGATGGGGCAGAGGGCGTCCACAGAAACTCTGGAAACTCTGAAGATTTACCGATCTTCTTCGCTTCGTCAAGCACAGTGCGTCGCCAGGTTTCTGGGACGGCCACACTTTCGTTTCCCCTGCGGATTCCAGTCCATTGCCTGCTTGGGTATATGGTCGGGGTCCCTTCGGAGAGTGTGGCCAATCCAGTTCCATTTGCGACGCTTGATCTGTTGGTCGAACGGTGTTTCGTGGCAGCGTTCTCGGAGCTCTACGTTCTAGATTTTCTCGGGCCAGTGGATAACGAGAATTTGGCGAAGGCATCGGTTGACAAAAGCCTGGAGCTGGTGCGAGATGGCCTTGGTTACCTTTCATGTTTCGCACCCGTACAGAAGCAGTACAGACTTCACATTGGACCCGAATATCTTGAGCTAAACTCTGGGTTAGCTTCCGAGACTGCCATAAGGGGCGCAAATGCGCGAAAGTTGCTCGGGCCTTGGCAATCCGATTGTTTGCGACATGTATGGCTGCAAAACTATGTAATTTCAGTCAACGAAGATCGCAATAAGATGCTTTAAAAAAAAACAAACCTAATAAAGAAAATGAGAAATTTTACAAAAGTCTTATGAATTTCGATGCTTCTTCAATGCCACCTTCAAAAGTAGAATTGGATCAGCATATTATGCGCAAGATATGTATCGAACATATGGAGCAATGCCTGTTGATAAACTTCCAGTAGTCTTTCGCCAGTCAATAAATTAAAGTAAATTGTTGATTCTATAATAATTGTAAAACTATCGACACATTACAATAAAAATCTAAATCCATAAATATAATGGGAAAGTCCGAATACAATTTTTGCAACTAATTTTAATGTCTTAAATAACTAATATATTGATTTCAAAATTCCAAACAGCAGTTATTTTTTGCGTACGGTAGATAGAAAATATTTTTTGGCGTGTTGCCGCCAACAACATCACTATAGGTTCATGCCTACCAGACAATTAAGCATTTATTTCATATAATACTCAAACTATAAAAAAAGATTAATATAACCGCACGCTGCTGGCGGGGCGGCGGGAGGTATAAAGGAAGGGCGCCCCCCTCCCTCACTGATATCATTTTCATATTTTTGACAATGCAAATTCCGAGAAAACCGTAAAACACTCAAATTATCCATAGTGATAACTGTTACGTAGATCGCTTATAACTACGAAACGCAACCAAAATTTTTGTCAGTTTTTTTATTACTAAGCTAGTATGCATTAATACTTCCATGATTCATCGAGCTCAGCCATTTACCTTATCATTTTTTTTCGGTCACGATAAACAGTTTTTCAGCCGCCATATCTAGATAACGCAACCGAATATTTGGTCAGTTTTTTTTAAATTGACATCAGTACAACTAGTACTTACTTTCTACGTCGAGTTCAGCCATTTACCTTATCGTTTTTTTTTGGTCACGATAAACAGTTTTTCAGGCGCCATATCTAGACAACGCAACCACTTGGTGCAGGCAGACCGACTTATATGGCATCAGGGAGGTATCCTCTATCCGATGAACCAGAGTTCACCCATTTACCTTATCGTTACCATTTTTGTCGTCACCTCCTAGTATATAATAGATAGTTGATATATCAGTCAGTCAGCCAGGACGTTGTGTTTTTTATTTGTTTCAGTAAACAAACAGATATACAATGACAATTATGTATAGTAATAATTATAGTTAATTATATATCCCACAGCGTTTACCACTAATAGAAAATATAAAGAATAATGTTATTTACATTCGGGGTCTAAATATACATTTCAATGTACGTATTCTATAAGTAGTTAACAAAATTATCACACTATCAACTATACTCAGAGATGTCAATTAGAAATTTGATAAAAATCACATTATCTCGATTATCTCCACGAATTTTATATATATAGATGTGCGTAAACAACTTAAATAAATGATTTTACTTTGAAACTTGAAATACAAAAAATCTCCCTTTTCACCACCTTAAGGGTTGAAATTCCAACAATACCGATATACGTTGGTAGTAAACTTAGTGACGTCTAATTTGAAAATGAAGGACTTCCATACACATCTTCATCCCCTTTTCACCCCTTCGAGGGTGGAATTATCAATAACGCTGAGACACCTATAAATTAATTTTCAGTCGTCAGTCTATACACATAATTTGAAGATTCTAATTTCAAAACTGACAGACTTTCATCCAACTTTCATCCCCTATTTTACCCCCTTAGGAGTGAAATTTCCAAAAATCCTTCTAAACACTCACTATATAATTATAAATTTAGTGATGTTTACTTTAACATTTAAGGACTTTTCATACACAACTTCATCCCCCTTTACACCCCTTCGGGGTCGGAATTATCCAAAATGCTGAGACACCTGTAAATTAATTTTCAATCGTCAGCCTAAACACAAAATTTTAAGATCCTAACTTCAAAACTGATGGACTTTCATACAAACTTTCATCCCCTATTTTACCCCCTTAGGGGTGAAATTTCCAAAAATCCTTCTAAAGTGTATGCCCTCACTGTATAATTATAAATTTAGTGATGTTTACTCTGACATTTAAGAACTTTTCATATACAACTTCATCCCCCTTTTCACCCCTTCGGGGTCGGAATTATCAAAAACGCTGAGACACCTATAAATTAATTTTAAATCGTTAGCCTAAATACAAAATTTGAAGATCCTAACTTCAAAACTGACGGACTTTCATACAAACTTTCATCCCCTATTTTACCCCCTTAGGGGTGAAATTTCCAAAAATCCTTTCTTAGCGGATGCCTACGTCATTACAACTATCTGTATGCCAAATTTCAGCCCAATCCGTTCAGTGGTTTGAGCTATGCGTTGATAGATCAGTCAGTCACGGTTTCCTTTTATATATAAAAAATAAGGTATTGCAGTCGGGGATAAATAAATATTACAAAATTAAATTATTAAAAGAAACAAAAAACCCGACTGCGTAAAAGAAATTAACTGAAAAGAGAAAAACAAGCTCTTAAATCTATAGGGTACTTTGTAGTACCCATCTGGCTGGTTACCACCCTCAAGTTGAAAATCTGTCGCCAAGCATCTACCGGTGTGTTCCGACAGCTGCACTTTTCCTTCTAGAGCCAGTTCCTTCTAGGCTTTGTGTGCTTACCACCATCGGCCACATCATCACTTACCATGGTGAGATTGTGGTCAAACACAGGCTTATACACAGTAAAAAAAAAAAAACGGTCTGCCGAGAATACGAAAAATGTATTGCATCGGCAATATTGCTTGAGTGGCCTTTTTAGCTCCCCTGTATTCATAGATGGGCTGTTTGGCGTGGAGTGGAGGTTAGATAACCTATGGTATGCCACAGACGGTGGGTTCAAATCAACCATGACAAACATTTGTGCATATTAAACAATCATTTCAGCTCAGACTTTAATAATTCTTTGATGTAGTACAGTCAGCATTAAAAGTAGATGATCACTTTAGTACCCTTTCATAATAATCAGTTGACATTCTCGTGGCAGTATCAGTGCTACTTCACTCACTCAAGGACGCTCGACAGTGCCTACCGTTTGGTGGACTGCCCGCAAGTGCAAGTAACAAAGGGCCGCCGCAAGTCAATGCCAGAACTTGTACGCAATTACATGTCACAATTTACTTTTATTAAATTTTAACCTACTTTTACATTTCGTTGGTTTGTTTTATTCATGAAAATACTACGTACATCGCTGAAGAAAGAGAGGTATCTGTTACAACTTTAATCTGTGGCAGTATATTAAGTATGTATTATAAAAAAAAAAAAACAGTTATCTGGTTTCCATAGTACAAGCTCTGCTTAGTTTGGGATCAGATGACCGTGTGAGGAATGTCACAGGATATTTAATTATATATTTATTTAGTTAGTATGAAAATTGTGAATTGCGTACTAAAGTAATCGGCTACTTTTGTAACGCTGACTGTACACGCTCTGCAGTTCGATTCAACCCTGAAAATGCCATGGGTTAAAAAATAACCCTGTATGAATAGTTTTTACTTGTCTAAGTAACAATTGATGATCATAGCGGACACGTCGACATTTTAGAGGCTATTTACTAAATTGCGGATATAATAACCTTCAAAGTGATTCGTTGCGGTATTTTAACATTTAGCTATGCTTTATTGTTGTGACAAAAACTATCCTATCTTACAAATATTGTAAATAAATATATTTCCGTGCGTTCACGAACAGTTTCACTATATCTAGTGTGAAAGAAAGAAAGACGAAAGACAAACATTTTATTTTTACGCAAACAATATAAATATAAATTCAAAATATACACAGAGTTATAGTACTAATTTTTTTTTACAAAAGTTAAATACATTAATAAACACAACACAAGAAAATGAGATCATAAAGGTGTGTCCTGTAGCCCGATTCTCGTAATATGAAACGATCCAAAGATTAGAATCATTAGAAATCGTCCAACTAAACATTAGTTTTAATTTCCTATTCCCGTGCTACTTCAATCGAACGATAACTCAATAGGATTGAAACTCAACGACAAGCAAGCAATTACGTAACTACTCATGTGGGCAAAAAAAATGCCAAATTAATCCTAATTGATTTACCAATTAACCTTTATTTGAGAAAAACATATTCAATCCTTACTTTTTAAATTATCGAGTTCGATTTAATTACCGGAATACGCTTACAACGATACGTTACTCGAACTTCGATAGGATCGTCCTTCAACCGTGCATAATATGTTACGAGAATACGAAAAGCAGTTTCGATTGCAATTCAATTGTAAAACCGTTTAGAACTCGTTGACGTTTTGTTACGAGACGGGCTACAGATCTCTGCGCCGCGCGCGCCGCGAATGCAGCGTAATCGCGGCGCATTCGCCAGATGTGGACACACCCTTATGATGATGCCAACTTATCAAATTTATAGCCAGGTCCATCAATTCATCAGCTACAACTTTGATAACTGTTCATTGAACTACGCATAATAGATTTGATGCAGTTCTAGTTCTTACCATAGATGATTCATCGATTGATCTAGAGAATTTATTTCTATAGGTACCCGGGCGAAGACAGGCACGGGTTGCAATTTTATAAAATAAATGAAAAATAAAGATGGAGATTAGATCTTAATATTTTCAACATCGAATAACTATTGGATGCTATCTTGAATTCTCTTCGTGTTCCGTGGATGGGACGGGGTACCACCGCATGCATTTATCATGCGGGAAGCACAGCAGTCACGGCACCACATTTTGTTAAGATTACGACGTAGTTTACCTAATAATTTTGACGTTTTATTTGAATCTGTAACCTTTGTTATCGACTGAGATCATTGTGGTGCACTATTTGTGGTCACGTCACCATAATCGATAACAAAAATGGGCTCTTTGGTCGGCTAGAGATCAGAATTCCAAGGGTTGGATTCCCGTGACAGACAAGATGTTATTGACGTTTCTTAATTTAGATCATTATATCCCGAAGTACGTAAACAGGGGTCCAAGTCCGCTATTACAATTGTGTTGAAATGAACTATCAGTGGTGTAAAAAATTACACATTTTACAGTTTTGTTAGTTTACTAACGCAATAGCTTTGAATACGATATGAATTTAGTAGACATTGGTTTAATGGCAATGGAGTCGTAATGGGATCGTGTCAGAATTTCAGCTTTAGTTAAAATAGCAGACTTGGCCCCCAGATGCATTGTAATATGTGTATATAAAAGCCTACATACTTTCTATTTTCTACATCACTCAATCAGTGTTGAAGAAAAACCGATGTTATGAAAACGGCAACGATGAAATATCTCTTTAGTTTAGAGTAATAATACCACTACCGAGCAATCAAGTTATGTAACTAGTAAGTGTTTTTACATTATTAATAACAGTACCGAATAATCACTGCATTTAAATGTTAAGTGTGTCCTTGACTTCCAAGCCAATCAGAGCGCATATGATAGTTTTCAATTATTGAACTACTAGGCTACCAAAATTGTAAATTTTTACACCACTAATAGTTCATTGGAACACAATTGTAATAGCAGCCTTGGGCCCACCCAGGTGCACCTTATTTTTGCTAATAAGCTTTCTGACAACTATTGAACTACTAGACTACCAACAATGTCAATTTTGACACCACTGATAGTTCATTGGAACACAATTGTAATAGCAGACTAGGGCACCAGGTCGACCTCATTATTGATAGTCAGTTTTTGACATAAAAAAACAGCTACTACTTACGTTGCTGACCGTACGATACTCTTCTTCATGTCTGTGTTATTTCCATACTCTTTTTTTAGACCTCTGTGTACCTTGGAAGATATTTATTAATGTAAATGCGTTTCCAACAGCAAGCTCCGCTTCTCGATATTATCTCTAATGCGGCTCGTGGTGGTCGCGGCTGGGTTCCACCGCGTGCGGATCCTGGGTCGCCACCACGTGCCATCAGACTCGAGGGAGGCGCCGGTGATGGTCATAGCTCCACACTCGAGCTTCTTCGACGCCATAGCCATCGTCTGTCTCGGTGCGCCAAGCGTGGTCGCCAAGGCGGACACCGCGCGGATACCATTTATTGGACGTAGGTCTTAGAAACACGTTGCGTAAGCTTTTGTTTACAATTCTTTGCTAGAAATATAATTTATTTCAAACTCACATAAAAGCAAAATTATTATAATCGAAACACATTAGGCAGAGTAAAGATTTAAATGAGGTCAAAAAGGCTTCTCAGCTTACACTGCAACTAAGTGCAATATATAGTTTTAATTTTGAACGCAAAAATGAGTTTTAATTAACGAGAGCAAAAAACCGGTTATGCTTTAAAAATCTTGTAATGTAGGTTAAAAGACTTGAAGTAGTAAACATTGTAATCTTTTCGTGTTCTTATTTTCACGTGAATTGGATTTTATCAATGTGATATTTAAATTTTAGTGAACAAATGCTTACGTAATCAACATCACGGTTTTAGGAAGTCTGTGTTGTGTTGTTGCTAAAAGTTTCGTCTATTCAGTTAATAATTAGCGGTTTTTTATATAACTCGATGGCCTTTGCCAATTGTATACAAACAAAAAAAGTTACATGTCAGATGGTTATTTACTTTTCGGATGTTGAATTTATTTTGGCAGCTCCATGATGAAGGTTATTACCGTAGTTTAGCATCTGCCGGGCTATTGCGTATCTTTGGTGGTAATCGTAACGAACACCATTAATTATTTCATCCAATGACGCGCACGCGGTACGACGCGACGATGACCATTCGCGGGCCCTGATTGGATGAAATTTATTAATGGTGTTCGTAACGATTACCACCAAAGTTACGCGGTAGAGCCCCTGATCAAGCATGGAGGTTCTTTAAACTTTATACATTGGGTTAGCTAATAACTATTATCACTCATTGATTGATATCTTGTTAATTAATAATGTACCTCAAAAGCCCGAGGTACATGGATATTTTCTCCCCGCCGTGGTTTTCCCAATGGAGTACAGCATGGGGTTTTTCAAAAAGGGTGTGAAGCGGTTTCTTCAGGGTCGGCAAAGCGCGAGTGATACCCCTGGTGTTGCAAGCGTCCATAGGCTACGGTAACTGCTTACCATCAGGCGGGCCGTATGCTTGTTTGCTACCTTAGTGGTATAAAAATAAAAAAAAATGGATATTCCTCAAAATTTGAAGACTTATTATTATTAATATCAGCTACGGACTGGGGTATATTTTTGGACATCCCAAAGTTCAATATGATGACAATAGTGGATGATACAGCAACTCAAAATGTTTTCTCTCTTACAAGTTTTTTTACTATAAGTTAACTGTTAATACATGTAACGACATTTTTACCTCCATAAACCGCTATTTATTGTGAATGGACCTTATGTGCAGTTAGTGCGCACGTTTTGTTTGTACCGTTGTGTGCACTGAGATTTAGTTTCGCTTTTTGGTTTTTTGTAGTTTGGCCGTGAGTTTGTGAGAGGTTTTTTGTTTTGAGCTTATTTTTGTTGTTTGTCAGGTGTTTTTACAGGTTGTTGCTTAATCACGTTATCATAGCATGATGTAATACATTTTTGATGCACTTTATGGATTGTATGTTATTACTGCTGCTGTGTAAGCAGTTAGAAATGTTCGTCTTTATTTGGTAATACAAGGTAAAATTATTTTAAGGTGACAATAGCTCAAATAAGTGAGCGATGAAGCTCTCGTGGTGTAAGTGTAGTATCAACAAAGTTAAGCTACCGCCGGTGAGGTCAGTGCCTGGATGGATGACCGCCTAGTGGTATTTCAACTCAAATGGATCCATTCTTCGGAAGGCGCGTAAAGCCGTTGGACCCGGTGTGATAGTGGTTAAGCTAGTTGGAGGCCTCCTAGGCGACTGGAAAACTCCAACAGTAGGTTGACCACTAGCCTTCCTCCACCGATCCGCAGTGAGCACGCGTGGTGGAGTATCGCCCATTTCCTTTCACCCTCATTTGTGAGAGGAGACCTGTGCTCAGCAGTGGGACATTATAGGCTGACGATGATGATGATAGCTCTAAGTCTTGAACTGTACAATGAGCTTGAGCTTTCGGTGAAGGAAAACATCGTGAGGAAATCATAGCACGGTGGTATGGTAATTCGTCTTCCGTCTTTTCCCCTCTGGTGCCTAAGTTAGCTTTTACAATAAAATTGTGTTCCAATGAACTATCAGACGGGTAAAAATTTACAGATTTAATTTGACAATTTGGTACAGTAGTACCCAACTGATATGGGTTACGGATGTACCTGCGCAGAAGATACATTTTCAAAGCGCGGGAAACGCTATTGGTCGGCAGCTGTCGCCATGTTAGCGCGGCCCGTGCGGAGGGCGTGACTTGCGAGCGAGACGGAACTAACAGCTGCAGTGTATTAAGAACCTTATAGTAGTGATCTAAGGTTGATTGTAAGTTTTAAGCATTCTTTCGTTAATCTTCGGGGCCATACTTTCTTTTCTGTGCGAACGAAGATTCACGACGCAACATATCAGTTGGGTACTACTGTAGTCTTCTAATTCAATAGCGTTGAAAACCATTAAGAATTTAGTAGTCAAAACACATTGGCTTGGTGGCAATGGAGTTGTATAAATGGGATCATGTCAGGTGATCGAGGAAAATTTCTCTATAGAGCATTTCAATTCGGCAACTATTTAGTGAATGTCAACAGTACCGACCAATCACTCGCGTCTAAATGTTTAGTGTATCTTTGATTTAGCCAATCAGAGCACATTTTCGGTGGTGGGGAATTGGCGGAATAGATTTCAAACAAAATAAACAAAATTTCGCTTCTTTGGGTTAATTTTACGATGTGTCAGAATGACTTTTGTCCCTGGTCCCAAATCCCCTTGTCAAATGCAGGTATATATAAATACTGGGTGGAGATTTCGAGATGGCATATTTTCGAAACCTATGTTGGGTTAGTCATGCTGAACAACTTTTACTATGGGACCAACACTGAATACTCAAAAAAAAATTTTTTATTTTCATACATTATGATCGAGCAAGGTTGACATTTACTATGGAAAGTAAAAATTTTTTTTGAGAATTCACTATTGGTTCCATAGTAAAAGTTGTTCAGCATAACTAAACCAACATAGGTTTCGAAAATATGCCATCTCGAAATCTCCACCTGTTATATTATCTTTAAATTAAGTAAAAAGCGCGGTCCAATTAAAACAAAATATGTTGGTAAATAAAAAAAATATACAATAGAAAACTCATAACGCATTGTGCTAGTTTCATTAAAACAATGAAAAGCGAGCGGGTTTAATATTTCGCGAAAAATTTTGAACTACACTATTCCAGCTACATCTAGGTCAGTGACCTGAGTCTAGATTATATTAAAACTATATTATATATAGAAAATAATTAACACATCAAACATTTTCCCCGACAAATGGGAATTAAAAATAAACACGGTAAATTTTATTTTACCTGGAGCTATAGTTGTCTTTATCAGGGAATTTTTCAGATAATGTGTACAATTTTACTTATATACCTAGTAGATTTGTTTTAAAAAAAATGAAATTCGTATTTCTTAGGCATGAAAGATACATTTTTAACGTATTTTTTTGCAAATATTTGCAAATATCTTTCAATGGCCCTGATTCTGTAGTTCACAACTAAACTAATTTTAATGTCACTATGTCTCTTTCTAACAAAGAACATAAGAAAAGGATGTAAGAAATGTAGTCCTGTCAAATTAGTCCAATGCTTGTTTTCAATATAATTTTAGTCGCCATCTATCGCGGTTACGCCTAAATACACGCAAAATAAGACGGCAAAGATTAATTTGACAACTTAAAATATGTTCTTTTCAATCATGTTCGTAAGAAAGAGATGAGATGTGACTAAAATTAGTTTAGTGCGATTTACAACAGAATCGGCACCATTGTCAATCAATTTATTTTGCCGCATTGTGTAGGTATTCATGGGAATTGGGAATGCATTTGTGATAAACGTTAGAAGAATGGAATGTAGAGAAATAATTAAAAGGCTATGGTGGTCACGTTGAAAGACGTGGCGAGCTTCAGCTTCAGGTTTCGGTGGAGTGAACATATCATGTGGAAACCATAGCATGGTGTGAGGATACTTTATGGTATTCACCAAGCCCCTGGAGGCCAGGTCTGCTATTAGTAGACTAGGTACCAAAATTGTCCACAAAAAATACTTTGCTGACTTTCTTGCGGGTGGTAGATTCACCTGGAACGTTCATAAGTGAATAAATTACTTTTTGATTTTGTAAAATGTGTCAATTTGGACACCACTGATAGTTCATTGGAACACAATTGTAATAGCAGACATGGGCCCTTTGCTTGGGCCCCTGGTGTGTTCTGACAGCTGTACTCAAGAGGCGTTTCCTTCTAGGCTAGGCATTCTACCTTTTCGGCAAAATTATTTCATACCATGGTGAGGTTGTGGTTTTTGTGGGAGCTTTTTTTTACACTGAATAGGCCTGTACTATTCAGTGTAAAAAAAGCTTTAATGCTTATTTGAGTTACCTACCAAAAATGCAAAATCAGTTCCTGTAAAGATAAAAATGATTCTTCTTTTACTTTTGTTTCCGTGTGCATAAACCGGTTTACAGCTGTTTACCGCTTTACCGGTCAGTCGGACAGTGTCTGTTAGCTACTAGGCCAGCAAAAACCGGCTTTGCGGTATGTATGATAAATGGTGGTATCATTCTTATGTTCATATTATAATTATCGCAGCTTTATTTATTTAATATTGCCTCATGGGTAAATTGTTTATGATGGGTAAGGAAAAACATACAAGTGGTCAAATTGGGTTTACTGCTTATATTTACTTTAAATTCCAAGGTTGTAAAACATAAATAACGTGGTACGTAAATACTGGTACGGATTTAGTTCAACGGACATTTTAATTATATTATCATTTACATCAACTACAAAATGTTGTACCGTTATAGTCATAACAACTGTTTTTAACGTATAAACGTATACGTAGGAAGACAGGGCCGGATTTAGGTTACTGATCGATCTGGGCATGATAACGTAACGACGACCATGCATCACGCAGCATACCGGTAGATGTTTAGTGACAGGTTTTATTGAGGGTAGCAAGTCAGGCGGGTACTACCATGGACGATACTTCTTACTCTATGGTACTACACAGTATGGTGCAGACCTATGCTATGGTATCCTCACGATGATTTCCTTCATCTAAAGCTCACGGTCATTGTAGGATTCCATTCCATGGACCTTCGCCGCTGCATTCGACGTCACTTACTACAACTAGATTCAAAAACATGATTTACATGCAAGAAAAATTATTTAACTAGAAGAAAGAGTAAAGCATACAAAAATATGGACTTTAATGAATACATCTGTCTTGTGCAACATGTTGAGACTACAGATTGCCAATGAATCGCCACGCTGTGCGACATCACTGAAGTTGGCAGGACCAATTTAACGTAGAGTGAATTTGTCTTAGGTAGAATATTCTGTTCGGAGGCTTGGGCGATCGCCCAACGCTGTCTCTGTACGGACACACTGTCGATTTGACTAACTGTAGTACCAAATGTACCAGTCATCTCGAATAATTTAATTATCACCAGAGTAGTGGACAAGTGTGAATGGGGCATCGAATTTCGTTGAAAGTACTAAGTTATTTTTCATTTTGTAAACAATGTATACTTTCGCTGCATGAATACCATCTAATGGACAAAACAAATGGAAAAACAATTATCCAAGTATATTTGTTGTCTGTCTATATAGATTCCGTGTTGTATTCTATTTATGTCAAATTTATTTAATTATTATCAGGTATAACAAAAAAGAAAGATTCTGGTAGTGTTGACCTTTGCTGCCTAATAACGTGAGGCATTTAAAATAATTTATGTAATAACATGTTGCTGGTAAATGTTAAGGTTGTAATAAGAAAAAAAAAGAAAAAAAATAGAATAATCTTTAATTATACCGCACTAATACACTGCATTAAATTGAAGTCTCTGTGGCCCGATTCTCGTAATACGAAACGATCCAAATGTCGCTAGAGTTTAAAAATCGTCCAACCAAACATCAGTTTTGATTTCGTATTCCCGTGCTACTGCAATCGAACGATAATTCAATAGGATTGAAACTAAACGACAAGCAAGCAATTAGCTAAATTTAGCTAACTGCTCATGTGGGCAAAAAAAATATTGCCATATTAATCCTAATTGATTTACCAATTAACCTATAGTTGAGAAAAAAATATTAAATCGTAACTTTTTCGATTGAGTTCGATTTAATTACCGGAATGCGCTTGAAACGACAAGTTACTCGAACTTCAATAGGATCGTTCTTCAAACGTGCAAAATGTGTTACGAGAATACGAAAAGCAGTTTCGATTGCAATTCAATTGTACTTAAGTACTTAAGGCAGGCAAAGCCTGGAGATATGCTGAGAGTTTCTCAGTATCTCTCCCTAGATAAAGACAAAAAAACCGTGATCAATATTACGTCCCAAGATCACATAATTACTATGTTAACGTAATCAAAGTAAGTGATCGTAACGTAATTGTATCGCATTGCCAAGCTAGGAATATCGCAGACCAAACTGCCATAAAGATCCGGATCCGGATACTGCATTCGGGAATACGGATAATGGGTCTATTCAAGCTACTTTTTGCTCGAAGTCAAGAGACAGTGAACAGTTTTCTGTAAACTTGCCAAGTTTTAAATTGTTGTGTTAGTTAGGAAGTCGAATTTTCCAAATAATGGTCAACTTTTACACAAACAATTTTATTATTTTTACAGTGACTTGTTTCTATTTCATGGCTAGGGTATCTTCTGTAATCCGCAGCCGCCTTGAAAGGGCCTATAGATGTACATAGTTTAATTTAAAACATCCGCGATGGATGCAATGGTTTTTGATAATTATGACTCGAAATAAATCAACATACAAAAATAAATATCAGGGATAATTCTTGAAAAAAAAAAAAAAATAATATGTGACGGTAAAATATCTAAAAAGTTTTTAATTAACCGTAGGTAAGGTACCTTATATTTGATCCGAATTTATTTTTAATTTTATTTTTCTCCTTTTCACTCAGGTCCCTGAAACCGTTAATATGCTTCATTGGAAAAATGTCGTATCTCGCCGGTGGTATGGCCATCACGATCCGTGGTCGGCAGGCCAGTCGGAAGGAGGCACCTATACTGGTGGTAGCACCCCACTCCTCCTTCCTAGACAGTTGTATTGTGTATGCCACCAAGATGTCTTCGGTCATCGTCAGGAAGGAGAGCATGGACAATTATGTTGGAAGTAGGTGATCACTTTTTTGTGGTTGGTGGTGGTGGTGACGGGATTTGCGGTCGTTCTTTATAACTAAACTAAGCGCAAACTAAGAGGGTATCACTCTCTGCCGTACAATATACTTTTTGACACGTATAGATGATGGGCTGTCACTGCTGTCAGTGTAACTGTGTTTTTATAAAGGATAAATAGACGAAAAAAAACACACAACGTCAGAACTTTATCTTATCTGAATATATTATAAATATTTATTCAATTACTCATAAGTAATCATACATAATAAATAACAGAATGACGTGTTTTATATGTACAATTCTGGGACTCTGCAAGATGGGGACTGCAAGATACAGGCTTACCCTAGTTTGTAGTCTATTGCTACATCTACAAATAAAGGATAATTGAAATTAGAATAGATCATATATGCAATTCCTTTGCAATTTTCTGACTACCTACATGTTTTTTTATGACGAAGGTGGTTGCGCACATAAGTGGAAACCGTTGCCATATGGACGCTACGTAACACATGGGCATCTTAGCGTTACTCCCCCTCCCCAATAATCACTGGTAACTTTACTTACGCGCAGGAATTCAACATAAAAGTTAATTGACTGCGGTGTTCTGCTGTAAGGTGGAGGCCCAGTCGAGCTGCTCTTTGAGTGAATAAACGCTATGCTCTACCTCTCTTTGATGTCCACATAGGTTTTTCAATTCACAGCTCATTAGTCGCTGTCAAAAAGTACAAGTCTCAAAGACATATTAATGTTTCAAACACATTTCAATACAAATATAAATCCTCACGACACTTTACAAATGTGAGTTTTTTCAATGGCGCACAGCTGTTGTGCACAATCCTTTGTGTGAGGTTTCTATGCTTCGATTCTCTATGGTCCATTTTATGCATAGTTGCAGCCGGAACAATCATAGACAATGAACGATTTTCCATTTATGCTTTGAGCAATATAGAGCGCTTTGTTGAATATATTTGGTATTCTGAAAGTGAAGTGAGAATGTCACAATGTTTACGTTATGTCTATTGTTTTGTATATTGGTGGTTTACTAAATAAACCGGTCAAGTGCGAGTCGGACAAGCACACGAAGGGTTCGGTAAAGACGTTTCTTGTTAAAAAAAAAATATTGTTATAGTGGCAAGACACATTCTGTGAAAATAAATAAAATAAATAAATAAATAAATGAACGTTTATTTGTCTCCAACTTAAAAATAACATAATAAAACAAAAGTAAAAAGTAATAAATAAAAGCAGAGACAAAAAGGTCTAGTGCTCAGCCATGAAAATGTCAACTGTCAACCTATTACGGTTCATGAGATACAGCCCTCTGACAGACAAATAGACGGACGGATAGCTTAGTAGGTACCTAATAGGGTCCCGTTGGCACCCTTTAGATACGGAAAAACCTGATATAAAGCATACTTACTATTATATATTTTTTGTTGCGCCAAAAAAGTCAATCATAAATCTATTCCTTATCTTAAATTAATGACAGAACGTGAACTTTAACATCCAATTTATAATAATCCTCACATTTGATAAATTCAGGTGATAAATTTTATGAATACTTGTTTCTGCAACATTTCCTATATTCAATATTTCCCTCCGCGTGGCATAGCCATGGGACGAACTTTATAATGACGTCAACATGTGCGTTTGTATCATAGTATAATACACACTTCTTGCGTCAAACTCGGTTAAAAATATCCATGAACTTTTCAAGTTTACTCAACCCCGAGTATTTCAGTTACTGAAGTTTAAAAAAAGACCACGTGCTACGTCATCTATATAGGATGTTATTGTTGATGTTTACGCTAGCTTCCGTACTGTTTTTTGAGATAAAAAGTATCCAATGTCTTATTCAAAGATATGATCTATCTTTGTGGCAAGTTTCATCATAATCCGTTCAGTTATTATGGCGTGAAAGAGACAAATATACATAGTAGGATTTGTTATAGCTTTGTAGTGGATAAAGTCATGATATGCTGTGATGTGAAGCTAAATATGCTATCCAAACAATCATCAATGATAATTGTCATTTATTTATATCTTTTACCTATATTGTACTTACCAAAAATCTATTAAATTAGTAATTTAAAATTATAAATGGCCAGTGAGTTAATAATATAATTAATTACACAGCTGTACGTCTCGATTCGCTAGAGGCTACAAAAAAAGAAAGTTAACGCGTTCTGTCTCTGTACGAACGGCTAGATCAAAAGTGTTTTGACATGTTTTTTGTTTACGTCTTTGTTTATGTCTCGGTTCATGTTTTAGATAGTTTTATGCATAATTACATACTGTTATAGAATTAAAGACAGCTTTTCACTATGGGATATAATATAATATAAATTACAGATTTTGAGATATAATATTTTATCGCCCGTCATATATTTTTGTATATTACTACATCCCAAACTATAAATATTTTTTTGACACATTACACAGATCAGGATTTGATTACCTCTTAGTGTACTTTGAAGTCGGTTTAAGTTTTTTGTAAAACAGTCCAATTATGTATAAAGCTAAGCTATCTGAACTCATTCTAAAATTGGTGTTAAAATTAAATTACTATAATTTAATCTTTCTAACTGTAGGTACGTTAGGTTTTCAAGAGCTTACTAGCACAAACGTGGTCATCATTAAGATGATTGACCCAAAAACTAGGCCCAAGCTCTATCTTCAACGAAATACATAACGGGATTATAAGAATTTATATTTTATAGAGTTAGATTAGTTAGTCTGTGGTTAGACGATAGAAATTATCTTTTTCTAATTTTGCTTTTTTGTGTTATTTATAATACTAGTCTAAAATCAGGTCACTGATGGACTGACCACTTACATCTGTACATACTAAGGTGAATTTTTCAACTAGACATGGGTGGCCAAATCCAAAATTAAAGAATTAGTTAAAATGATCCCTTTTGGGGCCGATCGAAACAATAAATATCATTCCTAACAATTACTAATATAATAAAGCGGAAGAGATTTTTTTTGCTTTATTGTTTTTTGTTTGTTTGTTTAAACGGGAAAAATTCTCTAATGGGAAGCTACATCATCCCCGAGTATTATAGGCTACTTTTTATCCCGGGAACGCGAGTAAAACCGCGGGAAACAGCTAGACTTCGATAAATTCAAGAAAAATAACAGTATTTTTTTAAACTTCTATTAGTTTGAGATTCAACAGTACTTCCCGGGTATTGATTCTTAGAAAATCATAAGATCCTTCAAAAATGCAGGTAAAACCGCGTCCGCAAACTGGGTATAAACGACACTCTACTCTATGGTATAAACTTACTTTAATTAATCCAAAGTCAGTTACCTATCTCTCGTCGCACACCATTATTTAAATACCAGAATTTTCCCTAAGCAACATAGATTATTAAAATATTACAGTTAATATTATAATATTTTTATTTTAAGGTTTTCCGTTCAATGATAATAATTTTGTTAACTCTAAATATGTCTATATTCTTCTATGGTATTTAAAGTCCTCGTTTTGTTTATCTTGAATAAACCACTTGAAGTCTCAAATAAATAATTATGAACCTCAAATTATTAGTTGGTATTGATTCAAGGCAAATCAAATAACGGTATGGTCATGGGGACTAATTCTATAAACAAAAACCTGTTCTCCATACAGGGTGTTGTTTTGGTCGGCGACAAGCGACCCAGGAGCGGTAGTACAAAATATATACTTCCCAAAAATGGACTTAATTCCATTAAATACTGTAAATATGTTGAGAAATACGTTATTCAATTTCAAATAAAATTACCGCAAAGTATGGTTACTAGGCACGTGCACAGACTAGAGCTAGGCGCAAGCCGCCATCGCCCCACCCCTTTACTCCCTCATACTCTCGTTGAGTATTATGTCTACACTTTAGCTTATTACATGTTTTTTTTTTTATATTAAAAAAAAAAGTATGTTTTTTATATTTTTTTTAGCACCAATATCATTTGTATTACCGACCCTGAGTCGCTCGTCACTGACCAAAACAACGACATGTATATTATCCCGTGATAAAATGTAGCTTCCTATTAGTGAACGATTATTTCGAATCAAAATCAAAAAGTCATTTATTCAGTTTAGGCCCTAGTAAGGCACTTATGAACGTTAAATTGGTACATACAGTTGAATTTACCACCGGTTCGGAATACACTTAAACTGAGAAGACTCCGGCAAGAAACTCAGCCAGGCTTTTTGTGGAAGATCTTTTATTATTACAGCTCTTTTTCTATATTTCTATATACAATATGCTTATTCGTAAAATTGTCACTTAGCCACGGGGATGCAAGTGCAGAGAGAAGCTACTACAACCATATATTCTTGTCTTCTACGTAATGAGCCACCTTATAGTAGGCTTTGTCAATTAACCTCTGCTTTATGAAATCTTTGAATTTACTGGTAGTTCCAGAGATTAGCGCATTTAAACAACCAAACAAAAAACTCAGCATTATAATATTAGTGTAAGTAAAAACAATAAAAAACGTTTAGAATTAAATTTATATAACCCCCAGTGTATAATCAAATTAAAATAATTGTAAAAATAAGTACCAGTAACATTTTAGGTTATTTGCTTACCACAAAGTTAAAACGCTAATCTAACCTAACCTTCATCATATATTTTAGCCGAGGATACATTGACCTTTTGTATGAAACAGCTGTTTTTTATTTTGCTATTTTGCAGTTGGTACCATAGTAAAAAAGAAGTTGTTCGTATTTATGAGTACTTTACGTGATTTCATTTATTGTCGTACTAGCTGTCCCGCGCGGTCTCACCGCGTTCCCGAGATAAAAAGTAGCCTATGCACTTCTCCATACCATAGGCTATCTGCAGGCCGAATTTCATCATGATCCGTTGAGTAGTTGAGGCGTGAAGGCGTAACAAACAAACAAACTCACTTTCACATTTATAATAGTAATAGTTAGGATTAGGAAGTTAGGATAGGATAGGATAGGATGGGATAGTTAGGAAGGATAGGATCCACCCTTAATATAGATTGTTATAACTCTATTATAAGTAATAAATATAGTTATAGACCGCAGTTTCACCTGCGTTCTCGAATGAAAAGTATTATGGTGCGTCCATGCTACGCGAGGCGAGCACGAGCCGAGCCACAAACGAACAGGATTCGTTCGTTGTTTGCGTAGCGTTACTGTAGTATTATATGATCTGTGGCGTGGACGGACTTGCGAGACCCGAACGAGCATTCGTCTCGCGATCGACTGCGCTCCGCCCGATTGTCAGTTTTTTCATGAACACGGATTCGCATCGCGCTCGTTGTATACTCGTCGTAACGTCCACACTTGACATCGCGAGCAACGAATTCTGTTCGTTCGTGGCTCGGCTCGTGCTGGATTCGTGTAGCATGGCACCATTAGCTGTTCTTCTTCAGGTTCCAGTTTTCCTCTGTATACGATAATACGATCGATCGGTAAAATAGAAGGCAGATTACATTCTATTTTACGACTAAACATTGTTAGTTAAACAGACAACTTATTATACCGATTTTTACTTTTTCTCTTATGTCCATTTTTTTTTTTTTTTGTTGTTATCTGCAGTCTCCACTGCAATGGACAACATTTTTGGCTGCTTTCGCTGGATCATTAGGCGTCATGTGTTGAGAGAGATCCAGTAATCTCGTTCCTCATCAATTGGCTGATTCTATTGGAATCGGTTTTGTAGGCTAGTTACGCTGTGCCTTTTCAGTCTTGTGAATGAGATGTCTTCCGAAGATGTAAGGGCATTGGCCATTTTGTTGGGATGATTTGAAAGTCTGTACATATATCTTTCATAATAATCTACGATTTCCTCTCTGACGGTAGGTATTTTCAAGTCCTGGTACATGTATTTATTGCTGACGTTCCATGGTATTTTAAATATCATTCGAATAATTTTGGTTTGGAATCTTTCAATGATATCTATATTTGAGTTGGCAGCAGTACCCCAAAGTTGTATTGCGTAGGTCCAGACAGGCTTTAGGATGGATTTATATAGGGTTAGCTTACTTTCCACTGATAGTTGCGACTGTTTACCCAATAGCCAGTTCATGTTTCTAACTTTTGTGTCCAGTTGCTTCCTTTTAGTCCATATGTGTTTACGCCACGTGAGCCTTCTATCCAGATATAATCCCAAGTACTTAGCATCCTCAGTTTGCGGTATTGGATGTCCATCTAGAGAAACAGGTGGGCATGTTGGTCTCCTCAGGGTAAATGTGACTTGAGTCGATTTGTCAGCGTTAAGCTTTATTCGCCATGTTTGGTACCATTTGCTCATCTGGTCGAGGCTTTTCTGCAGGTAATCAGAAGCTACAACCTCGTTGCTATGGGTAGCTAATATGACAGTGTCATCCGCGAACGTGCCAGTTGTAGTATTGGCAGAGGTCGGTAGGTCTGCTGTGAAGATCAAATAGAGCACGGGCCCGAGAACCGACCCCTGAGGGATACCAGATTGGATGCTACAAAGAGCAGATGTCACCTCTTGAAATTTCACTTCAAAGCATCTATCAGTTAAATATGACTTAAGAATGGCAAAGATATTGTGCGGGAGGTGACATTTTAGTTTGTACAGAAGTCCTTCGTGCCAAACCTTGTCGAAGGCCTGGCTGATGTCCAGGAATGCAGCTGTGCAGAATTGCTTCCGTTCAAGGGCTTGCGATATTGTGTTCACTGTTCTGTGGACTTGTTCAACGGTTGCATGTTGTTCACGGAAACCGAATTGGTGGTCAGGGATAACATTATCTAAATTAGGTTTCAATCGTTTCAGTAGCATTCTCTCAAATAGCTTTGACAAGACTGGTAGAAGGCTTATTGGTCTGTATGACGCAACTTCGCTTGGAGGTTTACCTGGTTTCAGTATTAGGATTATTTGGGCTATCTTCCATTGTCCAGGATAGAAGCTCGTCCTCAAGATAGCATTGAAAATAGCTGTAATAAGCATAATAGGCTTGTGTGGTAATTCCTTTAGTGTACTTCCAGTTATGAGGTCGTATCCCGGTGCTTTGTTATTTTTAAGGTTATTTATTAGGTATCTAACCTCTCTTGGTGATGTGCTTTTAATTGGAGGAGATAACTGGTAGCTGGATTCAAGGAAATCCTGTATATCTTTTTCTATTAACTTTGAATCTTCATTACTGCCATTTGGTTGAAAGACATTTGTGAGATGTTCAGCAAAGAGGTCTGCCTTTTCCTGATTTCTTCTAGCCCATTTCCCATCTCTATTTTTTATTGGAGGGACTTGTTGACATGGTCTGCGAAGAGTCCGCGTTGCTTTCCACAGGGAATAGTCAGAGTTAGCATTAGGAGTTAGACTTTTCAGGTGCTTTTGTAACGTCGAGTTTTCCCTTTCATTAGTAATAGATTTAAGTTGTCTCGAACAGCGATTGAAATTTCTTTTATCTATAGGATCTCGTGATGAGTGCCAGATTCTCCGAAGTTTACGTCTATCCTTGATTTTTTCCCTTATTATCAGTGGATAACTATTGTTGCGAATAGTCTTTGCTCTGGTTGGTGTTGAAGTCCAGGCAGCTTCTTGGATGCTCTGATTTAGATTCTCAACAGCTTTTTCTATGTCTTCCTGAGTTTTTAGGGGAATGTTCAGGTTTATTTTATTGGTAACAATTTCTCGGAAATTGTTCCAATTAGTACTTTTGTTGGTCAGTGTTAAGGGTTCTTCCTTGAATATTATACTATTGCTCATCGTCAATATAACTGGTGTATGATCCGAGGACAAGTCAACGTCGCTTTCGACTGATATATAATTATTAGATATTCCCTTTGACAGGAAGAAATCCAGCAAGTCCGGCATTCTACACGGGTCTGCAGGCCAATATGTAGGGTGGGAAGCAGAGTGGTGCAGTACATTGTTACGTACTATTGAGTAGTACAGTTGCCTCCCTCTGGGGTTTATGAGACGTGATCCCCATATGGTGTGTTTTGAGTTCCAATCTCCACCTGCCACAAACCTAGGTCCCAACGTATCGAAGTACCGCGAGAAGAACTCAGCTTTCAATATATGCTTAGGTGGGCAATATATTGCTGACACATATATTGGTCCATTGGGCGTTTCCGTAACTATTGTAGTGGCTTGTAGCTGTTCCTCTCTGAACATATCAACCTCATGGTGCTTGATTTTGTTTTTTATCAATATTGCGGTACCCCCGTGTGTCCTTTCTGAAGGGTGATTTGTCAGGTATACCTCATAGCCAGGAATTTTTAGATAATGCTTACTAGTGAAGCGTGTTTCTGAAATTAGCATAATATCTATGCAGTTGGTGTTGATATATGTAATTAATTCTTGTCTTCTTTCAGACAAGCCGTTGGCGTTCCATGTGCAGATTCTTAGAGTAGCCATTTATTTGGCTAGCCGGGCGGTTAGGTCAATTATTTTGTCCATCATTTTGTCAATCATTTTTTCTAGCATCACCTCGAATCTTTGGAACATGCTTTGTATAACATTTGTGAGGCTAGTATTATCAATGTCGTTATTAGGCATTGCTTTTGGCTGTGCTGATTTTTACTTTTAGTACTCTTTTCGCATTGCTATCACAAGTTTTCATCAAGATCCATAAACCGTAGACTCACAATAAACTTTCTAATTTAGTCGGGTTTCATAGAGAGAAAATGTCTACGTTTGTATTGGGACATAATGATTACTTGTAATAAATTAATGATATTGTAATAAAAAAGAGGTAACTAGACACCGCACTGGCTAAAAATGTAATTGTAGTTAATTTCTGTTTAATAGTTGGCTAAAACTGGTGCATTGGCATTGCCAGAATGAGACGAAGAGTGGTCACACTATTGAAATTTAGAAATAAGTTTTTGTTAAAAATTTCATTTTTAATACAAGCTTTTTGTTGGTGACTGTACTTTTGGTTGACTGTACTTAAATTGTCATCCAATGTACTAATGTATACCAAATTTCAAGTCGATCCGACCACTGGAAGTGGGTGAAATTCGATTTGCAAGATTCCACCCGAACGAACAAACATACATATGTACATACATTGCAAGTTAAATAAAAGCTTGTAAAAATATATCTGTCTAACGATACACACTTCTACAACACCTGAAAGATAAATAAATTACTACCGTATTAATATAACTAATCAACACGGTATTCATTTTTGAATGAAAGCCGAATGTTTATATAAAAATTTGCTTAAAGTGGCCAAAATCGGGGCCAAAATCTTAGCCTAATATCATTTTTGAAAACCGAAAATTTAATAATTTTCATTTTATTGCTATCTACTTACTAACGACTTTGTTATCTACTTATTGACATTTACTAAGGCAATCATTAAATTAATGAAATGAAATTGAAATGAATTATATGAGTATTAAATTCAGATTTGTACAAAATATCAATCAACATTTATAGGTTTTTTTTAACCGAGAATCAATTAATTGGCTTTTAATCCCAGAACATTTTATAAGATTTTAAGATATGAAAACCTCATGATGAATGACTGTGTCGATGCTGCATCAACTATCTTCTAAATTATGGGGTTAGTAGAGATCTTTGCGGTCACTCGTACGATGTGCATTCGTCGATTAATAATCACAGTAGTCCGATTCATGTAACAAAACTTCAACGGTGTCGTACCGACATCAACATCATGAAAATAATTCAAGTGACGCCTCAACAATTTGTCTCTAGGATCGTTTTTCAATAGTTTATTTGACTTTATAATAATAAAAAACAGAGTTTAATCGCTGATGTCGCTACGACACCATTAAAGTTTTGTTACGATAATTGAGCCGCAGGACATCCTAATTTGATTTTAAGTCTATATGAATATATACTTTAGTGGTGATTGCCGCGGGACCTTATTCATAGCGTGGACTCCAAAAATGAAACCTTCTCTATACATGATCTATGAAAACTCCAAGGTAACATGGTTTTACTCGTAACACGCGGTATTAAGGCTTCTTGACGCCTAGACTATAAATGTAAGCCTGGCGTAGCCTAGCGGAGTTTAGCGGACTCAAGGTCACTTAGTCACGGAACACCAAGAGTTTTGACCTTTCTCCACCGCCGCGTGCCTACATATGGGGGTAGATTTGAACAATAGATCGTTATCATAAGCGATTGAACCAAATTAATTAACTATTAATTTGGTTCGTTCGTTCGCTTTCTAGGTATGGTAGTACCATAGTTATTTCAGTGTATAATATTGATTAGCTTATCGTTCCTCGGTTTCACCCTTATCCTCTATCCCTTTCATTGATTCCTATGCCGATTGCAACTTGATTTGGTCAGTTGTTACGCGAAGGCCGGAGAAGACAACAAAGAAATAATTGGACTGTTTTACAAAAAACTTAAACCGACTTCTTAAGTACACTAAGAAGTAATCAAATCCTGACCTGATGACAATGGGACCAAACGGGAAGTGTACCCTTTCAAATAAAAAAAGAATTTTTCAAATCGGTTAATAAATGACGGAGTTATGAGGTAACAAAATAATAAAAAAAGAACCGAATTGAGAACCTCCTTTTTTTGAAGTCGGTTAAAAAAACAAAAAAGCACGGAGTCGATCCAGCACGCATTCTAAAATCAAAACATTGTTCACCATTGCCATTGCGCAATTCAAGTTGCCAAACAATGCGTTGCCTAAAACTGCTACCAATGGGTGACCCGATTCATCAGTAGAATACAAAACGTGGAGTTACCCAACAATACATGCTTTGTGAATCATTTCACCAAAATTAGCGCAGTTTATGTATAAACATGTGCCTAATTTTTTTGTTACGCATAAATTGAGTAACTAGATAGAGCTTACGGCTTACGGAACTTATGACGTTAAAATGTTGCATGTAATATCCTCACAGTTGTCGAGACGAAAAGGTAAATCTATCTATCAATCTATGGATTAACTGACTGAAAGATAGATGCATTCACAGCTCAAAGATTTATATATAGAAATTTTGCAAATGGTTCTTTAAATGTATATCGTAGGTATGAGTCTTACGACCCGAGGTTCCCCTTTAAGCCCCTCATGTGTTGAATTTAAAGCTCTTGCTTAGTGCACCTACAGAGCAAGGAGTCCCGGGCGCCTATATACAGAAGAAAGCAATAACAATACATGTTATTGCTTTGAATTGAATTGTAAAAATTGCATAGGTACCCGAGAGCGGCCGTCAGTCTAATATCGACTCTATACCACACCCAAAGATATACATCTAAATCGATGACGCGAGTGTATGTACTTCGCGTGTCAAAATCTGTGCAAAAAGGGAGAATAGTTTTCTTCTTTTGAAACTGATTCGCGCAAACAGGGAACCCATAGAAGGCTGCAGGTCCATCAGATATGTGTAGCGAGGGATGTGTTTAGCTGACAAATAGGATAGCTTAATTTTCACGTTAAAAATCAAATGCCAACCTAACTAAATCAATCTTGTGACATTATGGTAGGTACAAAAAAAGTGACACGCTTGGTTTTCATATGTATGGAGGGACTTGCGTTATCTATTTAGAGTTATGTCTATGACCACAGCACTATGTGTCAACAGTACTAAATTGATAACACGGTAAAACGGTGCCGCCCACTGACACGCTTGAGTGTTATGGAATCTGTTGAGCAAGGCGTCAAGGGTGGCGAGTAGCTCGAGGTGCACTAATTCATTTTTGAATGAAAGCCGAATGTTTATATAAAAATTTGCTTAAAGTGGCCAAAATCGGGGCCAAAATCTTAGCCTAATATCATTTTTGCAAACCGAAAATTTAATCATTTTCATTGTATTGCTATCTACTTACTTACGACTTTGTTATCTACTTATTGACATTTACTAAGGCAATCATTAAATTAATGAAATGAAATTGAAATGAATTATATGAGTATTAAATTCAGATTTGTACAAAATATCAATCAACATTTATAGGTTTTTTTTAACCGAGAATCAATTAATTGGCTTTTAATCCCAGAACATTTTATAAGATTTTAAGATATGAAAACCTCATATTTTCCCAGATTGGAGAAGTTCATTCCGCTTCATATCCGAATAATAATTGTTTTATTTTCTGCCATGGACTGGCACCATAATACGTTAATCTGAACTTTTAAAATAAGTTTTACCATTTTAAATTCATAATCGACCTGCTTGTTCCCAATTACTTGGGGTCGGCGCAATATCTACACTTCTTCCATTCGGGTATTAGCTAAGATACTCAGAGAATATGTATTTCAAAATCTCTAGGTCTAACAGTTTAGGCGCTGGTTGAAGGGGTAGCTCCCCAAACATTATTGACCTCAAGGGGGATTTCTGGACATTGTTTTTTTTCGATTCCCTTGATAAACCCCCCTAAGGGGGACTTTCAGGGGGGATTTTAGGAATAAGCCTATGTTGTCTGACATTCAGTGAGTAAGTAAGTCAGCAATATTTTATTGTACTAGTAGTACATCTTTTCTCTTTGCATGTTTGCTTTCCATAGTTTCATATTGCGCTATAATTGGTTTAATAATAGTAAATAATATAGAAAGTGTTGCTTAAGTTATCTCATGCGTTAAATGTCGATCGCCCTTGAATCTGTGACAATCCGCGTCTCGCCTGACCGGTCAAGTAAGTATTTAACTCTGAATTGCATGCCTCTGTTACTAGTTTTTATTTCTTTGATCTCTCAGTAGATTTTGTTACTGTCAACAGATTCATTAATAAATAACTAAAGAATGATGATAACCCTTTAAATTTTTTCTCCATCATAACTATCTTGATTTATTATTGAATATACCACAGAGTCCAAAACGAGGACTTTCGTAGAAGAACAAAAGTTATGGACATAGCTCTTAGTGTCAATGAGCAAGCCACATGGCTTGAAGATCCCATAAATGATGGGGTTAGAAGGTTCTCTAGTGACGAGTATGATAATGATGGTCAATTTCAAAGTCTTTTAGTAAATTTATCCCTATAACAAGAACGTTAAGGTATAGAATTGTAAAGCAAGTAATTCCTTCTCCTTTCAGAGCTGATCAACTACACTCAGCCAGTGTACGTGTGGCGGGATGACCCTAATTCTAGGCAGAATACCATCAAGGAAATCATCGAGAGAGCCACTTCGAAGGAAAACTGGCCACAGGTATTAAAAAAGCTATTATTATCTGTATTCATTATGTATTTATGTGCTACTCTCAGTTCGAAAATCTGAATTTATTTGTTACAAAGTCTCAATAAAGTATTAATTGGGGTCAAATAAAAAAACTTAATAAATCAAAATGTGTTCCGTTATTTAGATTAATAGTTTTATTCGTTCAATGAAATTCTAATATAGTGAACATACAGGGTGTCCCATCGCTATATAAATAAGGTAAAAGTAATTTAAATTATTGATGATAGGAAATTTTAGGGAAAGAAATTTAAATTCTATTTCAAAATAATTGGACTGTTTTACAAAAACCTTAAACCGACTTCAAAGTACACTAAGAAGTAATCAAATCCTGATCTGATGACAATGCGACCAAACGGGAAGCGTCCCCTTTCAAATAAAAAAAGAATTTTGCAATTCGGTTAATAAATGACGGAGATATGAGGTAACAAACATAAAAAAAAAAAAAAAAAAAAAAAAACATTCGAATTGAGAACCTCCTCCTTTTTTTGAAGTCGGTTAAAAATAGTAATTATAAGTACGTTTATAGATTTTTGAGAAAATGCCTGCCTTTTTCCGGAATGAAATAAGCTAATAAAAACCAGTATTTCAATGATGTCATAAGGATCAATCAATCAATTCCTTCTAAAAAAATAGTATTTTTAATTAACAGACGACCGTGAAACTTAACATTGAAATTATAATGTTTCCGTACAGGAAGTACGGACACAAGCACAATATTGGTAAAAAAGATCTATGAAGACAGTCGTAGGTAGGTACTTATTTTGAAATTACGTCTTCTTTCGTTCTTTAGGACCTTCAAAATAAGTAGAGTTAAGTTAAATTACTTTGCAATGTGGATTATCCTTGAGCCTAGGCACACATCATCATCATCATCAGCCTATAATGTCCCACTGCTGAGCACAGGCCTCCTTTCACAAATGAGGGTGAAAGGGAATGGGCAGATACTCCACCACGCGTGCCCACTGCGGATCGGTGGAGGTAGGCTAGTGGTCAACCTACTGTTGGGATTTTTCAAGCCGCCTAGGAGGCATCCATCTAGCTTAACGACTATCACAACCAACGGCTTTACGTGCCTTCCGAAGCACGGAAACGCTCGATTTGAAATACCACTAGGCGGTCACCCATCCAGGTACCGACCACGACGGTTGTAGCTTAACTTTGCCGATCGATTAATAACGGCTAATCATGCTACACCACGAGTTCTTCACACGCCTAGGCACACGCCCTGTATATAATAGCTAGCAACACCTACAAATTTAAAACAGGATTTGCGATATTAGAGACAAGGCGTATTTTTTGTACTAATTATGTTTTAGCTACATTTGAAAAATATATAGTTAGGCTAAGCGGTATTACGGTCACGCTATAAAAAGTTGGTGTTTTAAAATTATAGCGGTACTAAAAAGTTTTTGAGGATTGGTTGCGCACGAGTTATTACGAGATGCAAAATAAGTGCGAGCAAATATTTTTCGCTTCTAATAGTATGTCTGAGAAATAGATCAAAAGAAACAAAAAACCCGACTGCGTAAAACAAAAAAGAGAAAAACAAGCTCTTTAATCTATAGAATTTTGAATATAACTTGAATTTTATAAGGTATTGCAGTCGAGGATAAGCAAATATTACATATTTGTTAAAAATGTAATTTTTTTACAAGCTTTTTTTGTGTGACTGTACTTTTTGTTGACTGTACTTGCATTGCCATTCAATATACTAATGTATATACCAAAGTCCGAGTTACTCAAGTTAATCCGACCCCTGGAAGTGGGTGAAATTCGACCTGCAAGATTCCACCCGAACAAACATACATACATACATTGCAAGAGCTTGTAAAAATACATACTTAGGTTATTGGTTTGTCCCCTGAGCTTGAGCTTTCGGTGATGGAAAACATCATGAGGAAACCATATCACGATTGAAATTGGGGTGGCCACAAATAAAAAAACTTACATACACACAGGAGACATTACACAGAGGAGACACACATACACAGGAGATATTAAAATCATATTAGATATGATTTTAATATCTCCTGTGGTAAAAAATATTTAATTTATAACTCTTAGGTACTCGTAAGAAGTTTTAATCTATGAAATTTAAAATCGGACTGCAGTTAGAAAAAACTAAAGAAATTACGAATACGACTGACGGTATGAAAGCAATCTCATGCTTTAATTTGGATTTAACTGTGCGTGGCCCTTTGTTACAACTAATAAAAGTAATGATTTGTTTCTCATTCGAAAGCGTTGATGAGTTTCATTATATTGAAATGAACGGTGTTTGTTTGTTTTATGTCGTATATATAAATATTACGGCTAAAAGCCGAAGTGTGTTTACACCTAGGCTTAGTCAGGGCTTAGCTAGGCTAGGCTAGAACTAGGTGCGGTCGGTTGCATTTGGCTAAAGAATAATGGCGAGCTCCATACATTGAATTGTACAAAAAAATTAAACTTTTTAAAAAGTTCACTTCCAATGTTGAGATTACATTACCAGCAACATGTTAATGTACATGAAATATTTTATAAACCCCGCAAAACATAATACAACATAACGGTTTTGGTCGCGAATAGTCGCGATTCGCTGGCATGCCATAGAAATTCGCATTTTTATCCCGGGGTTCTAAAAATATTTGATTAAATGGCTCAAGTTGTTCCTTAGGCACCAAGGATCAATTATAACGTCATTCCAACGTCTCTAAAAATCTTTATTTTTTTGTACAAATCTCGCCATGATCCTTTTGGTGTATATTTATTCACGGTTACAAAAAGAGATAGATAGATTGTGTGAAAGATGACATGGGTAAGAAAGGAGTTGATGCTGGTATGACGGATAGAAGAGATGAATGGAAGAAGCGTACATATTGCGCCGACCACAGAAGATTGGGAACAGGGCAGGCAGATGATGATGAACTGGGTATAGCCAAAATCAACAAGCTACAATTAGATATAGATAATCCTCTGTGGCAGTGGCTAAAATTAGGAATGTGGAATCACGATGTCGGCTAATGAGAAAACTAACCTAACCCAAATTGCTCTGGATACCGGTTTAAAGATTATTTGTGCTCTTAGGGATGTAAGTAACGATCGTTAAGTAAATAAATTTTACAAGAAAAATAAACAAAGGCGATGATAGCTCAGTGGTAGTGACGTCGGATACCGAGACGAAGGTCCCGGGTTCGAATCCTACAATGAGTTT
This sequence comes from Polyploca ridens, assembly GCA_951394255.1. Classification (NCBI taxonomy): domain Eukaryota; kingdom Metazoa; phylum Arthropoda; class Insecta; order Lepidoptera; family Drepanidae; genus Polyploca; species Polyploca ridens. Next base: position 2,013,783 of record OX596256.1, on the reverse strand, counting down.
GAGCTTTCGGTGAAGGAAAACATCGTGAGGAAACCATAGCACGGTGGTATGGTACTTTGTAGTACCCGCCTGGATGGATACCACCCTCAAGTTGAAAATCTGTTGCCAAGCACCTTTCGGTGTGTTCCGACAGCTGCACTTGTGAGCCAGCTCCTTCTAGGCTTTGTGTGCTTACCTCCTTCGGCCGCATCATCACTTACCATGGTGAGATTGCGGTCAAACACAAGCCTATAAACAGTAAAAAAAAAAAAAACACTTGTTCAATATCTACTCGTCCAAAAAGGTGCACATTACAAGGTAAAAAAATGGTGGTCCTGCTATCCATTGTAGTACCCACAGACATAAATCTAAATAGACAACGCAAGTTCCTCCATCCGTATGAAAACCAAGCGTGTAACTTTTTTGTACCTACCATAACGTTACAAGATTGATTTAGTTATGCAAGCATTAGATTTTTAACGTGAAAATGAAGCTATCCTATTTGTCAGCTAAACATATCCCTCGGCACACATCTCTGGTGGACATGCAGCCTTATGCGAGTTCCCTGTCCGCGCGAAACAGTTTCAAAAGAAGAACATTGTGCCCCATTTTTGCACAGATTTTGACACGCGAAGTACATACACTCGCGTCATCTATTTAGATGTATATCTATGGTAGTACTAGTTCGTAACGTCACACAAGCCATTCAAAGATACTGTAATAACACCAACATCAGTAATCCCTCCTTATTTTAATTCCGTTTCACTTAAAATAGAAATTGATACATCAATAAGTCCTCATTATTATTTTAGTTCCGTTTCATTTACAATAGGAATTGACATGTTGAAGTAAATAACAGTAATGATGGTAAACACTTGATGGCTCTTAACTGGGTCAACTGCGTCGCCATAATACGTTCTCAGATCGTCAGTCAACTCTTGTGTAGATATCTTGATGGCTGTCGTTGGAAGGTCACGAATCAAGAGAAATCTAAATGTTATGCTTCCGTGTTGTCTTTTTTGTATGAAAAGTTAATAATTTTGTCTCAAATCAATGTTTTAACGGGATCTTATTTGGCTTTAGGATTTATTACATTAGTAATATTATATTAGCATAGTATAGATAATAAATTTACTTTTAAGCATTTATCATATATGAAGTGTATATATCGCGGGACATTCCACATACGGAATTGTCACACGGATGCTGGTATAACACTGATTTATGAATACAAAGCATAAAATTAAGTGTCTCTCGCATCCATTAGTAAGTCGTTGTGTGCAGGACGGGGAAGGGTTTTAGGCTAGTAAAAAATAAAACCGATTCCAAAACAAATCCAGAATATTTGCCACGGTTTTCAACATCACTGACCTATAATTGCAATCACCAACCATCGACTGCTGATCTCTATGACGATGATGATATTGGACGTTCCCGTTGCAAACCATTAGGCTGTAGAATTCACATTCCATTACTTAGCACTACCATGTGGAGTTCGCCGAAAAAAGGTGTAAAAATAGCTCTCGAGCTGCTTGAGAATCAGAGTCAAGACCGCAGATAACAAGATAAGCATGGTCTAAATTGGAAATAGTGTGCCGGTTTTGATAAACGGACGGTTGGTAATAAATACCACTAAAATAAATCTCAGATGAAGGTGTCTATAGGTGGCAGTGACCCTTATAACATCAGGTGGCAACCTGTTGCCATCAAGATAACCTAATTTCACCATCCCCATCCTTACACCGAACCACAAAAGTTTTACCCGTACGTTGTTGACATACCGAAATGCAGACAGTGTTTTGCATCCTCATTTATAATGCGGACAGCAAGGGAGTGGAACTTGTTCCGGCATCTGTGTTTCCTGACTCTTACAATCTAGTGACTTTCAAGACCAGAATGAATAGGTTCCTTCTGGGTAAGCGTGTTCCATCTTAGGCTTCGTCTTCGTTCCTTATGGGCGTAGGGTCAGTGGACAAACGCAAGCCCATTTAATTTTAAAAAAAGGTCTATCGACTATGAAAAGGCCGTAGAATCATGATCTGTTTGTTACTTTCAGGTGCTGATATTCCCAGAAGGCACGTGCACGAACCGGTCGTGCCTGATCACGTTCAAGCCGGGTGGGTTCTACCCGGGCGTGCCCGTGCAGCCGGTCACCATCCGGTACCCTAACGCGAGGGACACCGTCACATGGACATGGGAAGGTCCTGGCGCGTGAGTTATTTATGGAATATCTTTTGTCTTTTCAGCACTCGTGGCTAAGTTCACAATCTACACATACATAATTACTTGCCCTGACTGACTGACTGATTCATCAACGCAGCGAGGTTCGCAATGATACCGAATCGTAATTTTATTTTTATCACTGCACAAGTTTACTGAGTGATCCTTTTAAACTCTTTCTGAGTGTGAAGAGATTTTTGCAGGTTTGGCGATGCGTGAGTTTATTCTGGCATTGCTAGTGTCTATAGGGTACGGTGATCGCTTACCATGAGCGGGCCGTATGCTTGTTTGGTAGCAAATATACACACAGATTTGCATACACGCAAATAGCTTTCCCCAGCTTCTCCCGCGGGTCGTGAAAAAAAATGAACCTATTTTTAATTTATGGTAACTTATCTTATTCCAGGTTGAAGCTCCTATGGTTGACATTGACCCAGGTGCACAGCTCGTGCGAGATCGAGTTCCTGCCAGTGTACTACCCCAGCGAGGAGGAGAAACGAGACCCCAAGCTCTATGCGAGGAATGTTAGAGATGTTATGGCCAGGTGAGAATTGGACTACCCTTGCGTTTCCAAGGGATAACATAATTTCCCGTTTGAAAATGTTTATATTACATGCCGGAATATGGGTGCCACACATTTATATTCAAACTGGACCGGTCCAGGTTCCAAAAAATACTAGCTTTCCCCACTGTGTCACCCGCGTAGCCTATGTCACTCGCGTAGCCTATGTCACTTGTATAATGTAGCTTTGTATTAGTGAAAGAATTTTCAATATTGAATCTATAGCTCTAGACAATATAATCATTCAAAACTTTTACCCCCCCCCCCCACCCTCTGGATCTGTCCTTGGATGATGATATATGTGTTCTGTAATGTCAGAGCGCTGGGCGTGCCGGTGCTGGACTACACGTATGACGACTGTCGAGTGATCGCGCGCGCCAAGCACTTGGGTATACCAGCCGCCGCAGCCGCCAGGGAAGTCACCGAACTTAGAGGACAACTTGGGTAATGACGACGAGGTTCTTATTAAACATGTGGTTTTTTTACACACGTGTTATAAAATGTTATAGTTAATTACGATAGTCATTTATGTTTTTAATTGGAATGTTTACTTGGTAAAAAGTTAGTTAGATAATAATAAAAAAATATTGGACTCGTATTTTGTGGTTTACCAAATCATAAAATAAAGCGCGTCAAAGTGCGAGAGTGGTGGCTCGTGACGTCACTTTTGAGTAAAAAGTGTACCTTGACGTCACGCGGTCGGTACACAACATATCTTCAAATACGTGTCCAATATTTTTTGATAATGTAAATGTCGGAATAAATAGTTTTATTGAGGAATCTAGCCTATTTTTCGTATATAATGCAGAGCGCGTAGCGTCCTAGCGTCCGCGCTTTGTTTACTGTCGTCTTGAACGATTTCGTATACTTTCAAAAAGTACTTTTATGATGGCCGCCTACCAAACCGGTGATAACTTTAACCTTCATAAGAGAATATAAATTACTGTTACTTCGCTAATCGCTCATGTTTTTTGGTCCGCAGCCTAGACCGTTCTCAAATGGAACTGCACCTAGCTGCCCAGGGTCTGACGGGAAGGTCGCGCTGGCTCACACCTGAAGAGTTCGCGCAAACCCTAGCGATCCCTCACGACACTCGCACGCAGAGACTGTTCGATATATTTGTTCAGGTATATGGGCTGTTTGATTAGTAACCATATTAACTGATGTCTTTCCTTCTTTCATTATTTCCTTTGTTTCTTTGATTCCTTCATTTCTTCTTTCCTTGTTTCTTTGATTTCTTGTTTTGTTCATTCCTTCTTTCCTAGTTTCCTTCTTTCTTTCTTTCCTTCTTTCCTTCTTTCCTTCTTTCCTTCTTTCCTTCTTTCCTTCTTTCCTTCTTTCCTTCTTTCATTATTTCCTTCTTTCCTTCTTTCCTTCTTTCCTACTTTCCTTCTTTCCTTCTTTCCTTCTTTCCTTCTTTCCTTCTTTCCTTCTTTCCTTCTTTCCTTCTTTCCTTCTTTCCTTCTTTCCTTCTTTCCTTCTTTCCTTCTTTCCTTCTTTCCTTCTTTCCTTCTTTCCTTCTTTCCTTCTTTCCTTCTTTCCTTCTTTCCTTCTTTCCTTCTTTCCTTCTTTCCTTCTTTCCTTCTTTCCTTATTTCCTTCTATACTTAATTCATTATTTCCTTGTTTCCTTCTTACTCCAAGAATGTATTTATTCTCTGTTATGCATTTAACATTGCAGCGGTCGAGCGGGCTGGTATACTTGCCGGACTACCTGCTGTGCGCGGTGTTCCTGCAGTTGCAGCACGCGCCGCTCGCTCACACACTCACATATGCATTTAAGGTTCGTCGTCATCATCATCATTATCATCGTCTGTATCTAATGTTTAGACAGTAGGGCTATGTGACAAGAATTTTTTTTCCCTGTGGTAAGTGATGATGTAGCCAAACGTGACACAAAGTCTAGAAGAGAAATGGATAAAGAAGACATCTAGATTTTTTCTTCTTGTTGACTGTTGGGTCTACTGTCCAATGTTTTTTGTGATAAACCTATTAATAAATACATCGCGAGACTGATCGGCGGCACGTCGGTGCCTTTCCTGATGTATGGGAATACAACTTTATCCCATTAATTTGATAGTACAGTCAGCAACATAAGCAGCGTACCACTTTAAATATCAAGACTAAAAAGATACGTTTACGCAAATAGTCAGGCGGGCTAAAAAGGCCGCTCAAGCAATATTGCAAATGTAATTCATTTGTCGAATTCTCAGCGGATCCTACTTAATTCTAATATTTTTTGGTAAAATAGAACTTTCCGAAATTCCGAATATTATTAAAATATTCGGAAGTGATGAATTGCATAAGATCTGCAGTAAATTCGCAAAAATGAATTGCATTTCGAATATTGCTCGAGCTTCCTTTTTAGCCCCTCAGGGACTCAAATCTCGCGACCTTCGAAATAATCTTCGAACGGAACTTACGGTTCGAATCCTATTCGACTGTAAAATTTCAAGGGGCAGAGTCATTTCGAACAGTCCCGACCAATCAAAGCTAATTGATTGGGTTTCTTTCTAAAAATACCGGCCATGAAATTGTCAGAATCAAAGTCAAAGTCAAAGTCAAAGTCAAAGCCATTTATTCAATTTAGGCCCCAGAAGGGCACTTATGAAGGTTAAATTTACTGAAGTTACCACCACACCACAGAATAATTCAGTCATTCAATAAAGATTTTTTCCATTTGTGAAATTTCTAGTACCCTAACCTAACTTGGCTCCATAGAACCTTTTGATCCTTGTCAGAGACTGGATCGATTAAGCTAATAGAAATATTTTTCAAATTTCGCCATTTTCTCGCTGACTGTAGCTTTTTCAAAAATCTGTAAATGCCGATTGCAATTAATCAAAAATTTATTGAAAGGGCGGTCACATCAGACCATATTCGCGTAGCTTCAACCCTTAAGGAAGCTGCTCTTACTGACCCGTCTAAAATGTCCATCCTGTATATTTATAAGCAGTAGCAAGAGCAAAACAATATTTACATGCTATAACTTTTGAATTTTTTGAATAACTGTCACGTTCATACTCATAAGCTTGACCGCGCGCGAGAGAGACGGACAGACTTTTCACGCCGCGCGCTTATTCACAGACATTACACAAGCGCAACGTGTAAATGTGTTGAACGTGCCAGCTTTCGGTAATCGAACTGTATTTACGTTGGTCGTCTATTTGTGTATAATTGCAGTTGTACGACGGTAAAGGGTCGGGCCGCATCAGTATGTCGATGTTCGAGGAGATCGCGACGCGCTGCCTCGGCGCGTGCCAGGAGGACGCGCACAACACCTTCCGACAAGCCGACCAACACGACAACGGGTACATCACATATGGTACGATCACTTATCATTATCATCATCATATCAGCCTATCGATGTCCACTGCTGAACTTAGGCCTCCCCCATTGATTTCCACTTGGAACGTTTTTGGGCCGCTTGCATCCAGCGGCGCCCAGCGACTCTGACCTGCAGGGCGATTGTCAAATGCTCTCGTTATCGTGAAACCGATAGCGAGGGTCTCGTAAGTTGTTATAATTTTGGTATTGTGTATCTTTTACACCAAAATAGTCGCCGGCTTCATTTGAAATAATTTAATTGTAATAGTTTTAAATGCTGTTATTTGAGTTACACAATACCAAAATTATAAAAACTTACGAGACTCTCGATATCGGTTTCCCGAAAACGAGAGCATTTGACAATCACCCTGCTGGTCGTCGGTCCACCGCAGTGGGAGGTCGCCACGCGAGAACCTTTCTTCCCCAGCGGTTATCGGCTCTTCAAGCGATGTGGCCTGCCCATTGCCACTTCAGCTTACTAACTCTACGAGCTATGTCCGTCGTTTTCGTTCTCCTACGAATGTCTTCATTGCGGACCCTGTCACGTAGAAAAAAGATATCATCTCGGAAGATGATATCATTAATATCATCACTAAAATAATTAATTAGTAAGAAGTACCTCCACCTTATAGAATACCGCAGACAAATAACTTTATGTTGTGTTCCTGCGCGTGAGTAAGCGAGCCAGAGCTCATTTTGTCGTGGACAAGGTAATGCGTTAGTCATACCTCATGTGTTGCAAGCTTCCATATGGCTACAGTAACCGCTTACCACCAGACGGTCCGTATATTTGTTTACCGACTTTGTAGAATAAAAAAACGATATGTACTTATTTTTGTAGAGTCGTACGGAAGCCGTGCTAACTCTCGAGTTATCGTGGATCTGACTTCGACATCGGTGTAGCACATGTTTTTTATATAAAACTAGCTTCTGCTCGCGGCTTCGCCCGCGTGGCCTACAGGAATCAAATGACATATTTTTCTACAACAATAAAACAAAACAACTTCATCCCGCTTCGAGGGTGGAATTATTAATAACGCTGAGATTAAAGGCGATGATAGCTCAGTGGTAGTGACGTCGGATACCGAGATGAAGGTCCCGGGTTCGAATCCTACAATGAGCTTGAGCTCTCGGTGAAGGAAAACATCGTGAGGAAACCATAGCACGGTGGTAGGGTACTTTGTAGTACCCGCCTGGCTGGCTACCACCCTCAAGTTGAAAATCTGTCGCCAAGCACCTTTCGGTGTGTTTCGATAGCTGCACTTGAGAGCCAGTTCCTTCTAGGCTTTGTGTGCTTACCACCTTCGGCCGCATCATCACTTACCATGGTGAGATTGCAGTCAAACACAGGCCTATAAACAGTAAAAAAAAAAAAAAAAGATACATTAATTTTCAATCTTCAGCCTAAATACAAAATTTGAAGATCCTAACTTCAAAACTGACGAACTTTCATCTCCTATTTTACCCCTTAGAGTCGGAATTTCAAAAACCCTTTTTCTGGTGGATACTCTTTACAAATAATATAGGTACCTTCTAAATTTCATGTATCTAGGACCAGTGGTTTAGGCTGTGCGTTGATATATCAGTCAATCAGTCAGACAGGACTTTGAATTTTTTATATATATATAATAAACAAATTCACACATATTGACAGATATCCGACATGTATTGCAATTCGAAGCCGAACACACCGACCTACGATTATGTAGTTTGTGCACTTTCTAAAAGAAAACTTGTCGACGATACGCACTACAATGTTGTGGACAGCGGACTACTCACTTGATTGTATAGTTTACGAAAGGTGTTCTTTGTGTTGCTTAAGTTGTGATCAAATAGTTATTTGACAGTTTTTATAGGGCATTCGTCGCTTCTTCTTTAAAACTATTACCTTAATTTTAAGAGACGTTTCATATTTGGTCGTATACGTTTTTCAAATGTTTTATAATTTCAAAACGATAGGGTAGTGGCCTGAATAATTGGACTATTTTACAAAAACCTTAAACCGACTTCAAAGTACACTAAGAAGTAATCAAATCCTGATCTGATGACAATGGGACCAAACGGGAAGCGTACCCTTTCAAATAAAAAAAGAATTTTCCAAATCAGTTAATAAATGACGGAGTTATGAGGTAACAAACATAAAAAATAAAAAACATTCGAATTGAGAACCTCCTCCTTTTTTGAAGTCGGTTAAAAAACGATATAGTCCGTCAATTACATTATCAAAAAATATTAGACACGTATTTTTTCCATTGTCAAACAAAAAGTGACGTCACGAGCCCCCACTCCCGAACTTTGACGCGCTTTATTTTTGTATTTTTAATGATTTTATAAGGCAAAAAATACGTGACCTAAATTTTTTTTTTAAAAACTAACTTTCGGCATCATTAATATTTTTCCCCTTGCCACATTCCTTTTATTATAATATGTTCGATAATTACAGATGAATTCATAGCGTACGCGCAGAAGAAAGCAGAGTTCTCGTTTATATTCGCAAACGATGGGACCCATCACAAGCCGAAGACACAGTGAGAGTCGCCTCACATCCCAACTGTCTGCAGCCAAGTACCCTGATGGTAAAGAAGCCACGGAATCTGGTAAGGTTCAGAGTATTGGTAGGATTCGAATGGAACATGGTAGGATTCAAAATACTGATGTAACTTCAATTGATGCGGGATTATATGAGTTGATGTTTTTTGTAGGTCATTTGTTTGTATAAAACTGAACATGTTTTTTTTCGATTAAATACGTACAGTTGAGGATATAAATATGTATACACTTTGAAGAGGCAGAATCTTTTAACAATATACTATTATGATTTGTTTATTTAATATTTCAATCATAGAGAAAAATGCTTTTGAGTTTCACGAACTATGTACATATTTATGTCTACGACTGTACTTATTGTTTTTTACATCTTTACTACGTATGGTTAGATGGAAAGGTACTAAGATCAAGATACATAAAAGTACCGGTAATCATGACAAAAATGTAATATGGAAAAAAAAAAATTTCATACTTACATTTTTTCTATGATCTTTTTCATGATTACTAAGCATTGGTCCCATAGTAAAAGTTGGTCATGTTAATAGGTACTTTTATTACCCATACACCTAGTACCCTAGAACCTTAGTAACCTAGAACCCTAGTACCCTAGAACCCTAGTACCCTAGAACCCTAGTACCCTAGAACCCTAGTACCCTAGAACGCTAGAACCCTAGTACCACCGAACCTTAGTACCCTAGAACCCTAGTACCCTTTCCGTCTAACCTTGTGTATCGTGCTCATTAGAACTTGACATAGTCGTGTGTTGCTAGGAATTAGAAGAGTGCAGACAAATGGTATGTGAGAATTTAGTTTTAAATCTAACGTAGTGCAAACAATTATTTATTTGTTGTGAATATTTAGTGTACGTTACGCCTTATTCCATAGATTAGGTAATTTATTATTAGTGCTTAGGATGCCATTGTTAAATGTGATAATTTTAAGAGCTTTAGCATACTGATGCACGTTTTTGAGGGAGCGGAATCGCGCTGTTGCGTCTGTTTAAGGTTTCTAATTTTCCAAAATATTTTACGAGTGTTTAAAAGGCATTTTAGATAAGTGCAAAATTCAACTTTGCATTGATATAATTATTAATATAATTTTATATTTAATTAAATTAAAATTAATAAAAAAAAATGTTATAGTAATAATTAGGTAAGCAGTTTTCAGTATTTAGATCAAGGTTACATAAAACGTTTTGTAGACAGTTTGAAATAACGGTTGCGTTTTCGCTTTTCGATATCGTTGCGTCGGTATCCTACAGGCATTATTAGAATAAATTGATATTAAACATACAAGCTAATATGATGCTTAAATCAATGTAATTGAGATTATTTTACAATGTCTTCTATTCATGTGCAATCGACAGGTATCAATTAGATATAATATTAAAAGATTTTTGTAATTAATAAATAATTATAAAACTTATTGTAGACTCTTCCATTTTACTTTTTATCATTTGTAAATAGCCTTTTATATAAAAATAGGTTATATCTTTTAAATTAAATAAGTATCTTTTGAAAAATATCTGGCCAGTAGGAATTATATAGAAAAAAGGCAACCACAGACTATGAATATTTCACAGATAAAAATGAGAATGAAATATTAGTGTCTGTGCTACATTTTTCAAGATAATAAAATTATCGTAAACATCGATGTGCCTAAAAGAAAGAGACACACATAGAGGTCAAAATGAGACACGCTATTGTCAAAAAAGAAGGTAATTTTCAATCTACTTCCAAGTTTAAGTTTATCTTATGCGTAATAGGTATATAAGTATCTCTTAAAATACGAAATTTGACGATATTTGTTAAACAATTTATTTAAGGATTTAAATAAAACCTTTTTTGTAAATATTTATATGTGAGCTGTATTTTAGGCTTAAATTTAATAGTCCATCAATGAACTTTCATCCTATAAATTGTTGAGCATTTATTTTCGTTTCTCCCTTTGAATTAATTGTACAAAAATTGTTGTTATTTGATTTTTAACGTTATTATAACTAGCTACTTTTTATTTGTTTAAATTCCATATGATGTATCTCGTTTTACAAAAGTATTACTAGATTAAATATCATTTTTTAATTTGCAAATTTGTCTAAAGTCTTCCTTTTAAAGTCTTGGCGGATATTTTGAGCGATGAATGTATAGGTAATTAGTAATAAAAAAAATATTAGAAAAGTAATCCGTCTGATGGTTCAAGAGAAAAAAAATAAACAAAGTTGAACTTTACGTAAGTACCAAGTATGCAGTATTTTCAATGTACGGATTGTTTTTCTAATTTTTTTTTATTACTAATGATCTATACATGAATCCCTCAAAATATACGCCAAGACTTTAGAAAGACCTTGCATAATATTTTTAAAGCACCTGGATTTTTTAAGTTTTTGAAACTTAAGGCAAAGAAAAATTACATCAAAATACTTTCGTTAGAAAAATATAAAATCCCGGATGACGTTCCTGAATGAATTATATTAAAAACCTTTTCGGTATTTTTTTTTGTTTCTGGTATGATATTCTCGTTATCTGGGATTTTGTATTTGGAATAAAGGGTAAGTTAATAGATTTCATTAATCAAAAATACACCTAACGTCATAGGTCTAGGTTTCAATTTCAATTATAAATTTAATCAAGCTATGACGATCTTAATATAAATGTTTTTTTTTCTTAACGGTATTTTATTTTGAGAGATTTTCATTTGTCAGTGACAAGTCAAATCGTAGGTTATAAATTGGTCATAAATATCAATATCATCGGAGCTGCTGTCAATTTTGTCGTATTTGCTTTTGTTGGGTGCCTTGTTGTTTTTATTAATTTGTTGTAATATTTACAGAATACAATATTATTATTATACTTAATGTAGGAAAATAAATTGAGTACTATTTACTTTGTATTTATTTACTAATACTAGTTGCCCAAAAAGTAGTTGAATTTCCGAATAACAAATGTCCGTTATTTATTGATAAAGGAAGCAACATTATGCTATTAACGTTTATGGTTTTAACGTTTTAAATAATTTTAAAAGCATAATAATCCATCCATTGCCATAAGCTTCATCCGCGAATCATAACATTAGGCTTAAAATTGGTGTTATAAATAAAACGCAAGAAATATCCGTTAAAAAATCAAAAGAGTGACGACCCTGTCTAAGCGGCTTTGTACGAATCTGTCAAATACATAAGTATAGTGTCCCACTACATGGTAAAGATATCTTCTCCATACTACCACTATAAAAAAATAACAGGAAATATATATGATCTTTAATTCTGAATTTAATAGTTAGCATCATTTTGGACGACGGAGTCTTTTTTCACTTCATAGTGAAGTAAAAATATTCGCTCCATTATGTTGTGAGCATCCGTGTGTTTCGCCAACAGCTTCTCATATATTATTAGGTACCATATGAAATGTGTATGAACAGGAAAGTGCTCCATATTTGCAAGAAGATTGTCCATCTTCAGTAATATTTGTAGAAAAGACCCGTACAGTAATGCTATATGGTAGACTTCGCTGTCTCTATATCTCAGTCTATATTTCCTCGTGTTCTGTAGTCTATATCTAGTTCCATATATAGATTGCTTCATCAGGTTAAAGGTTTGATTTATCAAATACGGATTGAGTTCGTACGCAGCATTATCATCTTTACCACGTAAAATGGCCTTGTTTCTAGCGATGTCAATAATTTTTCGGACATTATCCGAGTCTAATTTATTGATGTCTAGGTTTTTATTTGTTTTGCTTGCAGTGCTCGTGTTACCGAAGAGATACTCAAAGACTGGGTCGTTTGAGTCGGACCCATTAAACACCTTGTTTGAGAGTATTCCGTCAAGGACTTCCGCATGTGGTATTGGCTCGAACTGTGTTGACTTTATAGGTGTTATAATGGTGGCTAAAAACACAATTATTAAGGTTAGTATATACAACAAGATATAAGTACAAATATTCACCAAAATAGAAGGTTCTAAGTGACATCGTCGAGGCAATCTAATAACATGGAGTCAGGGGCCAAGCCTGCTATTGCTAACTCCATCTCATTATAACTCTACTACCACTGAGCCAGTGTTCGTTGTCTACTAAAATCATAATGATAAATAAATATCCTGCGACATTTCCTCACACAAGGTCCTCTGATCCCAAACTAAGCAGAGCTTGTACTATGGAAACCAGATAACTGATATAATACATATACTACATTTTGTTTGTAAATATATACTTAATATACATAATTACACCAGTCTCAGTATGTGTGGGAATCGAACCCACGAGCTGCGGCGCGATAGGTGGAATCAACCAACTGCGCCCACATAGCCAGTCAAGAGTTATATACCAATATAACACTGTAATATTGTCCTCTATGTAGACCAGCCATCCAGCAACGTAGCCATCAGAATTGTCGACGATCCCGAGCTCACAAGCGGTTTAGAGCCCCTCAGTCTGAGGTGACTTTGCCTCCTTATGTGTGTTCTAACGCTTGTACAACGGACAGTGTTCTGAAGAATTGTTTGACCTGATGCCTGCTTCTACTTTCTACCATCGCAACTCTCGCCATCGACGGGGAGTAGTCCATCCCCACACATTGGAACCAAAATGGTTTCGTACCTAGCTTCGTTCCGCGGACGATCAGACTGAGGACTGAGCTCCCCGCCGTGGTTCTCTCACGTTGCAAGCATTGTTGCTGGCTTCCATAGGCTTATACGGTAACCGCTTACCATCAGGCGGGCCGTATGCTACCTTAGTATAAAAAAACGAGATAATAATAATGACCTTAAAAATGTACCTACTTACTGAATATAAGAAACACAATCAAATTGGACATTACCAACATGTGATTCTACTTCTCCCATAAATAGTTTGTGTAGTTAGCTAATTCCTTCAATATTGTGAAGCTATAATACGATGAAAAAAAATAATTAGGTTTATATTTGAATTTTTATCGCTTTTCTAATCAAATCTTATAATGAGGTATGTATTCGACCGTAGAACTACAGTGTGTACCTATAGAACAATAAAGCTTAATTATTTGTATTTATTACGGGGTACCGCCTAGTTCATATCGAGCGTTTCCGTGCTTCGGAAGGCACGTAAAGCCGTTGGTTCCGGTTAGTTGGATTCCTCCTAGGCGGCTTGAAAAAGTCCAACAGTAGGTTGACCACTAGCTTGCTTCACCGATCCGCAGAGGTCATGCGTAATGGAGTATTGCCCAGTCCCTTTCAACCTCATTTATGAAAGGAGGCATGTGCTCAGCAGTGGGACATTATAGGCTGATGATGATGATGATTTATTACGGCACTTCAGGCTTTACTTCACAAGGCGTACCAATGTTTGGCTCTGATGAGGTCTCCAATAATAAGCGGACGGTATATTAATAGGTTTATTAGACTGATTTAGAAGAAATTAATGATACAAGTAATCGGACGCGGGTGTTGTCGATGCCGCTCGTTCTTGCATGATGATAGCTCAGTGGTAGTGTCGTCGGATGCCGAGACGCAGGTCCCGGGTTCGAAACCAAAAATGAGCTTGAGCTTTTGGTGAAGGAAATCATCGTGAGGAAACCATAGTTCAGTGGAAGGGTACTTTGTAGTACCCACCCAACACCTAACCAACTCAAGTTGAAGACCTATCAAAAAGCACCTATCGGTATGTTCCGATAGCTGCACTTGAGAGCCAGTTCCTTCTAGGCTTTGTGTGTGCACCACCTTAGGCCACATCATCACTTACCATGGCAAGATTAGAGTCAAACACTGGCCTATGCGCATTTAAATACAAGTTGCTAGTTGCAAATTACCCTTTATTCAGTACAGATTCATTTGATGGTATTTCGTTAAGAGGAACCATCGCTAGGAACCTGCATCTATGACCAAGAGATCAAACTTAAGACATTTGAAGACTAGAACAGCTTGGTGGAGTAATTACCTAGCTCGCTGAAAGCGGAGTTTTTTTAGGGAGGAGATACAGAAGGGGCGAGGAAGATACGGAAAGTTGCTTAATATAATTATATAACCAGAGTTTGACTGTTTACAATAGCTTGTTTATAAATCTGGGTATGTATAGACCTATATGTTATAATGAAACTATCACTGTGTCACAAGGGGCAGCTTCTGGTCTTTTCAGGCAGCAGGTATCGAGAAGAAAGCTTTATTCATCTGATTATCCGTTCATCTGTTTCTTCCATTCCGGTATACCTAGTATAGTATCAGGATGAGACTTCAGTTGATAAGCTGCATCAATTCTTACCATGACCCACCAAAAATAGACATAATCCACGTGAAGCTTCACTGCTTTATGGTGTAATACTATTGCAGGATATATGTACAGCCATTTTTCAGGCTCAGCCGTATAATTCCTGTTTGTGGTCATTATAGAGTAAATATCCTTCATTCTTTTCAATATTTTTTTTAATCTTCTATGTAAAAATGCAATACGATAACCCGTATCTTTGGGGTTGTAGTTCGAGTCCTCTTCCATGGTTTTGACTTTGTGTCTTCCCATGTAAACTAGTTGCAGCAACAAGTCTATTATCTTAGATTTCAGTAATACCTCAGATGCTTTATTCCATTCGTCAGTATTATTTAAATAGTGGAGTGTTTGCCTTCTTGTGTCGTTCAATTTCATACCATTACTTATTATTTTACTATTGTAGGTGGACAGTTTTCGTCTAAATTTTGACATGTCTAACTTTTCAATATCTATAGCGATTTTTTTCATGTTAGCGTCTGGTTTGTATTTTGCGTTTGGTTCAGTTCTGGTAATCGTTGGAAAGAGCTCCTCAATTTCGGGATAATCATCGAAAGTGTTCTCGCCCCAAGAAATAACCAACGTGACCACTGTAATCAATCAATCAAGTATAATTATGTGTTCTGCGCTCATTTACAATTGATTAAGCGCACAAACTACTGGTATTATTTAAAAGAAATTGCCATAATTTACGATCTAGGTTAACATAAAGGATGTTTTTTTTGGAGAATACAGGTTAAAAGCTGCGAACGCTAGAACGCTATTCATATTTTTTCAATAATAAATAAACTTACTGAACACAACTATTAGTTCTTTCATTTCTTAAATTCATAATTTTAATAACATTTAAATTATCGTTTTCTTTTCCAAATGGATTACTTTTATTGTTATTACATTTCATTTTATTATTATAAGTTTCAGTTTGCGCACTTAATAAGTTATTAATGGGCCTGTTGATAAAATATACCAACGGGACTATTTGTGTCTTTTATTGCAGGGTTGAAGTATCATTATAGGTATCAGAAATACGGATCATTTTGAAAGAAAGTATAGAATGATATATACTGAATATGAAAATTTGTTGTGATTTCTAGACATATAAGCACAAATAAATTAAATCTTGAATTTCAAGATTCCGTAATAATGCGTATAAAAAGGATTACGATTCGAGCAACATTTGATCAAAAAATTCAATAAAAATCAAAAAGTAATTTAATCAGTTGAGGCACTTATGGAACGTCAAGTAGGTACATACAGTAGGTACTTACCAATGGTACGGAATACACTTAAACTGAGAAGGTCATGTTGAAATTGATGAAATTTTGATTCTTTTTTAGCAATTTTTGAGATTGCCCCATAGTACATATACAGGTTGTTGTTTTAGTCAGCGACGAGCGACTCAGGGTCGATAATACAACTGATACTGGTGCTAAAAAAAAATATAAAAAAAACACTTTAGGTTATAAATTTTAATAATAAAAATTAAAATAATATTATTTTGAAAATCATGTAATAAGCTAAAATATAGACCTAATACTCAACGGGAGTGCGAGGGAGTAAAGGGGTGGGGCACTGGCGGCTTGTGCCTAGCTCTAGTCAGTGCACGTGGCTAGTGACCATACTTTGCGGTAATTTTATTTCAAATTGAATAAGGTATTTCTCAACGCATTTACAGTATTTAATGGAATTAAGTCATTTTTTGGAAAATGTATTTTTGGTACTACCGCTCCTGGGTCGCTTGTCGCTGACCAAAAAAACACCCTGTATAGGCTCTTTGTGCAAGCGACTAAAAAAAACTAATAAATCGGATACTGGACTCCTTTGAACATCAATATTAGATTTTTCGGCAACGCGCGAGTGATACCCCTGGTGTTGCAAGCGTCCATAGGCTACGGTAACTGCTTACCATCAGGCGGGCTGTATGCTTGTTTGTCACGTTAGAGGTATGTAAAAAAAAAACCGGCCAAGTGCGAGTCGGACTCGCACACGGAGGGTTCCGTGTAATATACTAACTCTGCTATGAAAAAAAAAAAAACGCCAAAAATATTGAATGAAAAATAAATTGCGGTATACTATTTATGACGTATTAAAAAAAACTACTTACTAGATCTCGTTCAAACCAATTTTCGTTGGAAGTTTGCATGGTAATGTACATCATATATTTTTTTTAGTTTTATCATTCTCTTATTTTAGTAGTTACAGGGGGGGGGGGACACACATTTTACCACTCTCGCGCAAACTATTCAGTTTAGAAAAGAATGATATTAGGAACCTCAATATCATTTTTGAAAACCTATCCATAGATAGACCACACGAATGGGTTTGATGAAAAAAAATTTTTGGCTACGGAACCCTAAAAAAACTCCTCTTGCATTGTTTGCACCAGTGGTAAAGTACTAAATTAAGCCTTAGATATTTAAGAAAACTTAAGGGTAAAACCCGAGGGAGATCCCAACCTACCCTGTTGGGATCTCCCTCGGGTACGCGGGTGAAACCGTAGGGCGCACCTAAATAATAATAAAATTTATTTATTAAATAACTTGACCGTCAATTTGAAGCCTAATAATACATGAGAGAGAAGCCATCGTTCTGTCCTTTTTTCGCTCATTTACCCTACCTATGTCGCCCACTATTGCCTTCTCTGTCTCTCCCACCACCACCAGCAATGACAATCGTAGATTGCTTTTGAATTTTGACTCATTGACGTCGTTGTTCCCGTCCTGACAACATCGGAGAAAACAAGGTACTGTTATTTTGTTTCAAATTATTTTCCATGTAAAATCATAATTTATTATGATCATTTCATAATTCATATTGTGTTTTCTTTCGATGAATATTCGTTCAAAATTAATACGCATTTACAAAGTTTATCGAAGTAAGATTACTTTATATTTTAATCGTGGTGCATCTCACAAATCTTTTAGTATACCGTAATTATTTTGCATACTATTTAAAGAAAGCTGTAAAGCGTAGTAACCTGGGTACCCTATTTTACGTATCTAACGGTGTTTCCGTTCGTTTTTATGTACCTAATATTGATTTTGAAATTGTGTTGTTACCCTCTTATTCTTTTTTATTTTTGTTATGCTGTAATTAATTGTATTGCAGTGTGAATTCATAATGAGTGATAATCAGAGTATCTTACAAGACAATATGAACACTCAAGTAAATAATGAAGATGTGCCTTCTCGCAAAAGAATGCGTAAAGTTCGTGATTCAAGTAGTTCGTCATCAAGTAGTCAGTCTAGCTCGAGTGGTTCCAGTAGTTCGCGTCATGGTAAGCGTACTCGGCGCTCTCGTAAAAATAAGCGTGACCATAAGAATCGAATGCTAGAAAAGTTATTTGAGGAAGTAGCTGACCTTAAGAAAAATTTTGTGCCACGTGCTAATGAATTTGATCGTAGATCTTATTATGATGAAAGTATAGACGATAATGTTAGTCGACAGCTTTATTGCGATAATAATTTGGTTGAATCTCCTGAAAATCGGGATCCTGAACCTGAAATATCTTTATCAATCGGTACAAAGGTAAAGGACCCTGAAATTTTGAAGACCCCTAATGAGTACCTAAAAATTTTGAAGGATATTCAACGTCTAGATGATCCCGATTGGACAAACGTTAGGTACGCCGAAGTTCAAAAATTATATAGACATACCCCCGGTTTTACGGAGTTGGATGCAAATGACGAGGTGAAACGGTATGACGCCTCACGATCGCTAATTAACGCCGAAAAGGCATTTGCCTCATTAAGTTATACCCTTATAAAACAAAAAGAAATATTACAAACGGAGCTCCGCTCTTTTTTAAGTTGGACTAGGGAGACGGATAACTTGAACCCTGACACAATAAGTGAAAAGATAACAGAAATCTTTGTTAACGGCGATCACGCGAAAATTTCATGCGATGCTTTACAAATGATTTGCGGTCATCGAGCAGAATGTATCCAGCAGAGGAGGGAGACTATTTTGGCCGCTGTTAAGGACCCTTTGCACAAGAGCATAATCAGAAAAATTCCACCTTCGTGTCAGAACCTGTTCGGAGCCGAGAAGTTAACTTCCACCCTCGAGAAAGCTGGAGGAATAAATAAGGTGTTTTGGCCCTGTGACAAGGATCGCGCTTCTGCACCGCAGACCGATCCAAGTACTTCCATGACTCAGCGAAGATTACCACTTCCGAGTCAAAGAAAGGTGACCTATAAACCTATGGGACAAGCAGCACCAAAGGCAAATAATACACCTTTCCATAACAGTAACAAGCATTTTCGGGGCCGCGGTGGAAAACAGTCGAACCACCGCAAAACAAACGACGAACCATATTGATATCGACGTAAACACTCTCCCTCATCCCACCGGGATAGGAGAGGAAAGTCCCGACGATACTGACTCACCGAGTCTATTTCGCGCCGGTCAGCTGAGACATTTTCACGACCGGTGGAAGAAAATGGGTGCACCAGATTACATTTTGAAAATAATTTCCGGCTACCGCATTCCTTTCATCCAAAAGCCTCCTCTTCATACGCCCAATTTAACCAATTCAGCTCAATCAACACCACTCTCTCCAGAGATGGACCAGATAATTCACAAAATGATAACAGAGAAGGTGCTATCCGTAGTACCGCTATCTCAAAGCTTCGTTTCCCCAATGTTTCTTGTGCCCAAAGAAGAAGGAAATTTCAGACCCATTTTCAACCTAAAAGCCTTAAACCGGTATGTCGACATCTCGACTTTCAGGCTAATCAATATGTACAAGATCCCAGATTTTCTCCAACCAAACGATTGGATGGTGAAAATAGATCTCTCACAGGCGTATTTTCATCTGCCAATCGCAGAGGCTCACAGAAGGTTCCTACGCCTCATATACCGACGCCAATTACTTCAAATGAATTGCCTGCCCTTCGGGCTCAGTTCAGCACCCAAGACCTTTGCATCCCTGAGCAATTGGGTGGCCCAGAATCTACGAGAGCGCGGAATACGCGTGGTTGTGTATTTGGACGACTACTTATTAGTCAACCAAAATTGGGCCACGTTGGTGAGTCATGTCGAAATTACATTGGACATACTGAGATACCTCGGATGGATGATAAATATGGAAAAGTCCATCGTACAACCAAAACAGTCAATAGAGTATCTGGGAATATCATGGGACCCGTGGAAAAATCAAAAGACGCTTCCAATAAAAAAGTGTCTGAAAATGAAAACCATAATGACCCAATTGATCTACAAGAAAAAAGCAAGCCTAAAAGAGTTGCAAAGTATCATAGGAATGATGAACTTTTCCAGTTTTGTAATACTTCGCGGAAGGATAAATTTCCGTCATCTGCAAAGACATTGTATCGGCATGTTACACCTAAAGCCAACGATATCGCAACCACTTCCCGAGGCAGCCCTGATAGACTTACAATGGTGGCTAAACCATCTCGAGACCTCATCTCTGATTCATATGCCGCATCCAACCCACTACATAGTGACAGATGCTTCCGACACCGCCTGGGGTGCTTACATAAACGGCATGAACGTGTCCGGAACCTGGACAGAAACAGAACAATTGTTGCACTGCAACCGAAAGGAAATGTTGGCCATTCTGAAAACTATACAACAATGCGGGCAGAACCTATTCAAGGCCACACTTCATATTCAATGCGACAACAAGACCGCGGTTTCATATCTGAGGAACGAAGGCGGAACCATGTCCCTAGCACTTGTGGATCTCACCTATCAAATTCTACATCTTTTCGACACTTACCAGATACAATTCACCATTCACCACATCCCAGGTATTTACAATGTCGAGGCAGACAGATTATCTCGCCTACAGAAACTTCCGGAGTGGCATCTACTCCCTTCTGTAACGAAAATTATATTTGCCAAGTGGGGAGTCCCAAGAATAGACTTATTCGCATCTCAACGAGCACATGTAGTCCCCCGCTATTGCACTCTAGATTATGCAGACCAGCAGGCGGTGTTCCACGACGCCTTCACCCACATTTGGAACTACCCGTTCGCCTGGATATTTCCACCGCCATTTCTAATGCCCAAAGTTCTGCTCCATCTGAACAAGTGTCGAGGTGTGTTTCTAATAGTGGTACCCAAGTAGGACCAAGTATTTTGGAGACCAGACTTGAAAAACCGGGCGATAGACCATCCGTGGACCATCAGAAACCTGGACCAAGTACTGGTGGACATTTCAACCCACCAACCCCCCCACAAAGTCATCGACATGACTCTGGAAGTGTGGAGATGTGGGGGTGGAGTGAGAAACTAACTGACTGGACAGAAGAACAAAAGAATCTGCTAATGAAAAGCTGGCGACCGTCTACTATAAACACATATAAACCTGCATGGACTCGTTGGGTTAATTGGGCTAAGCATAATCACATATCTGTCAGTGAGCCCAGTGGCACCGCGTTAGCTAGATTTCTCGCTGACCTTTATCAGAGAGAACGACTCTCATACAATACCATTCTAAGCCATAAAGCTGTTGTTTCAACATTATGTAGTCCCGATTCTATGGAACGGTTAAGTGGACATCCTTTGGTTAAGCGAATTTTGAAATCAATAGCGCTGGCTATCCCAAAACCAACAAAATCTCCAATTTGGGATATTGACCAAGTTATATCATTCATATCAAAACAGAATCCTAATACTGATAAACTTTACGATGTATCAAAATATACAGCTTGCCTTCTACTTCTTTGTTCTGGCCGTCGTGTACACGACTTAACATTATTAAGTATAAATTCAAATGAATGTGAGATTACTGATAGTTATGTTATATTTTGGCCTATGTTTGGGTCAAAAACAGACTCTGCTGAGTACCGTCAATCCGGCTGGAAATTAATGATTAATAAAAATAATAATTGCTTAGATCCAGTTCATTGGATTAAAAGGTTAATTTTGATTGGAAAAGTAAGGAGAGATAAAGCTGATTGTGATAATTTGTTTGTTACTGTGTGTGGAAAACCTCGTCCTGCTTCCCGCTGTGTCATAGCTGGCTGGGTCAAAAACGTTTTGAGGGATGCTGGCATAAAGGCTTCAGCCGGCAGCTTCAGGTCTGCTGTGGCCTCAAAAAGCTGGTTCGAGAACTGTTCTTTAGATGAAATACTTTCTAAAGGTAATTGGCGGTCAGAAAATACCTTTAAGCGTTTTTATCACAAAGAAATCATGAAAACAAATGATCAAGATTCTGTTCGAAAGTTATTCAACGCAGTTTAATATTGTTTTTGTCTTATAGACATATGTAGCTGATTTCCTATAACGCAGATTTTAATTATATAGTTGTGTATTATGATTTTCACCAAAATAATTACAACAGTTGCAAATGTACTAGCTTTCTGATAATATTACGTGTGTTATTATTCTTTATGATCATTACATGTATTTAACAAATTACATAATTACATGATATTGACTGATTACAGAGTAAGCTTACATAATTTTTCCTAAAATATATTTTTCAACCGATATATACCTATGTACTTTTACTTCAAAACCCTTTTGTATACCTACATTACGCTTACTTCCATACTATTTTCTCCATCTGTAGTTAACTTTATAATCTACATATACAACGTATACATCATACGTATTGGATTAGTATCACTAACTAAGTAGAGATACTACGCATCTTAGTATCCATTCCTTTCCAAGTCATGTGATCTAAAATAAGATCTATTAATCACATTGACGTTTCTCCACCACCACCAGGCGATAACAAACACGTCTCTCATGTATTATTAGGCTTCAAATTGACGGTCAAGTTATTTAATACAAACGTTTTACCTAAAATTAAAACGTTAATTAAATTACTTACCTAAATTTGAAGCCTAATAACCTAAATTCTGCCTGGTTCTACTTTACAACGACTTCAATGAGTCAAAATTCAAAAGCAATCTACGATTGTCATTGCTGGTGGTGGTGGGAGAGACAGAGAAGGCAATAGTGGGCGACATAGGTAGGGTAAATGAGCGAAAAAAGGACAGAACGATGGCTTCTCTCTCATGTATTATTAGGCTTCAAATTTAGGTAAGTAATTTAATTAACGTTTTAATTTTAGGTAAAACGTTTGTATTTCTCCCACAATAAGTTACAAATATAATACAATGGTGCCGATTCTGTTGTACACGGAACTAAACACAACTAAATTAAAATTCACCTTATTTTAATTAAGGATTTTTTAAGAGCTATTCTGTTGTCACATCGAACTAAATTTAAATTTAGAAATGACAGGATTAATTTTGATTTTGACAGCTCTTAAATTGAATTGATGAGTGTTACCAGCACGGAAAAATAATGAACGAATGATATAAATTTTAATGGAAGAATAATTAAAAATAAACATTTAGTTCATAAATATCATAAAAAAATGTATAATTATGGCAAGAAAAGAGTATATATTTGTGTTCTTTTCCAATAACGCGTAATAAAGTATGTTGAATATCTTGATTACCTGTGGAATACAGGCATAATAAATATATTTTTAGCCTGGCGAGTTTAGTACCTAGTATAGTAGTTTTTTTACCCTTAAAAGGATAGGCAAGGGTTATTCAACCATACAGCCTTTTCATATGATGTTATTTCTTTGAATATTCTGTCTTGTCGATTTCGATCGTATGGTGGTCGAGTTTTAGTTGTTTCTTCTTCTTAGTTTTAAGTTTCGCAACCAAATCCAAATTAAGACATTTCTGCCAGTGTCGAGTTATATTATAATTTCCAGTCACAACAATTATCACTTTCACAGTCCTCAGTCAGTCACCGTCAAATTCAAATTCAAATTCAAATTAATTTATTTGCCATAAAGTGTAGTACATTCCACAAGGTGTAAGTAGCTGTATATAGACCGTACACTTTGTCAATAGCTGACATGCAAAACATTTACATTATATAAAATTAACATTACATATGAAATACAAAATTAAATATTAAAAAAAAACAAAACAACATTTAAAAATCCAAATCAAAATCACAATTCATAAATAACAATGTCAAAATATAAAAATATCACAAAGAAACCAATAATTTATTCAATTTTACATAATCCCATAATACACTACTAATAATAAATTTGTTTGGAATACTTCTTTATGTTTTGAGCAATTCCCTAACATCGTAGAAACTACGTTCCAACAACCATTTACGTAGCTCATATTTAAAACGATTAATGGGTAAGCATTTTAATTTATCGGGAATTGCGTTGAAAACCCTGGTTCCCATTACGACACAGTTTTTATTATATAAAGCTGTTCTGGGAATTCTGTCCAGAACCAATCTATCGCCATTCCTTGTGTTTCTAGGACAAAGAACCGAGGCTTTTTTAAAAAACATTGGGTATCTTTTAACAAATATTGAAAGTTCATAAATGTACATGCTGGGTAGTGGTAGAATTCCAAGTTCTTTAAAAACTGGTTTACACGATTCGAAGGGGGGTATCCCGACCATCGCACGAATACATTTCTTTTGTACTTGGAAAGCTCTATTCAAATGATTAGAGTTTCCCCATACTAGCAATCCATACCTAAGAACGGAGGCTACATAACCATAGTAAGCTGCCAGAATTGTTTTTCGCTCAGCATATTTTCTAAGCCTATATAAAACATAAACAAAACGATTCAATTTACTGCATACTTTATTGACATGCGCTTGCCAGTTACAGTTGGTGTCTAAAACGATTCCTAGAAAATCAGTTTGAGTAGTTTCTCTGATTGTTTGATTTTCATATTTAACAGTAGCATTTACTGTTTTGCCACCTTGATTACAAAATTGGATGTAACTTGTTTTATCAAGATTTATCTCTAAATAATTATTATGAAGCCAGGATATTACTAATTTAATTATGTCATTTATATCAGATTCGATGTCAGTGCTGTAATTTTTCGTAATTATAATTGAAATGTCATCTGCAAACAATGTGCATTCATATTTAGTGATGTCAGGAAGTTCATTGATATAAAATAAAAATAAAAGTGGACCTAAAACACTTCCTTGGGGCACGCCAGACCTATTTAGTTCATATCCTGACTTGAAATGTGCAATTTCATTATTTTCATTGATGTTACAAATTTCTACACACTGTGTTCGATTCTCTAAATAAGATGCAATCCAGCTTAAAGCAGGTCCTCTTATTCCGTAACCATTCAGTTTTTCAATAAGTAACTCATGTGACACAAAATCAAATGCTTTTGTCATGTCAAAGAACACCACGAATGTTTGTTTGCGATCATTTAAGCTATTAAGAATTTTAGTAACAAGATTATAGCAGGCTAAAGTTGTTGATTTTTCTTTTTGAAACGCATATTGGTTATATTTAATTATATCAAATTTAGTTATAAAATCTACTAATCTTCTATGCATAGCCTTTTCAAAGACTTTTGCCAGAATAGGTATTAAAGTAATTGGGCGATAGTTACTTAATAATGTTTTATCACCCTTTTTATATAAAGGCTTCACTATTGATTTTTTCAATAAATCGGGAAAGCATCCGTTTTCGAATGAGAGGTTAATCAAGTACGTAAGTATAGGAGCCAATTCAATATTACAAGATTTAATTACTTTAGTCGCAATTTCATCGTATCCTTCCGCAGATGTATTATTAAGACTATTTATAATGTTGAATACTTCATTCGGACTAAATGGTTTCAGGAACATGCTACTAGGTAAGAAACTTGAATTTGATTTGTGCCGCCTGGACCATTTTTTGTCATATCTATTTGGTGTTTATTAAAAGCGTTGGCAATATCTACGGGATCATTTAGAATCTCACCGTTATCATTAATTTCTTTTATAAACTCAGTTTTATACTGCTTTTCTGTTTCATTTTTAATAATTTTCCAAGCTGCTTTACATTTATTTTTAGATGAAGACAAAATTCTATCATTACATTTCCGCTGCGCCACATCAAAACAGCGACGTAACAATCTAGAATATGCTTTGTATACTTTTTTTGTTTTATCAGATTTGTCTTTATAAAATTTATAACGAAGTGATCTTTTTACTTTACAACTCGTCTTAAGACCTTTGGTTATCCACTTTGGTGCCATATTTGTACTTTTTATTTTGGGTTTTATTAGAGGAAAACATAAATTGTATAATAAAGTAAAAAGATTATGGAAACATTCGAACGCTGCATTTATATTGATTTGCCTATATACCTCATCAAACGTCAGGCTTTTTAAATATTTCCTAAATTTTGAAAGATTTTCATCGCTATAATCCCTCTGAAATTTAAAATACACGTCTATACTGTTTTTTTTCTCTGCAATTGGAATATTTAATATTTGTGCGGTATTGTGATCTGAGAGATCAAATTGACGAAGTTCGCCTTTTGCCGATTTTATGTCACTAATGATATGGTCTATACAAGTTTGGTTCCTTGTTGGTTCTACAATATGAAAAGTTAAATGAAAGTTTTTTGTAATGTCTAAAAGTTCTTTCGATTCATTACTTTCCTTCAGCGTATTTATATTAAAATCACCAGCTAAGACCAATGGTTTACTTGTTTTATTTTTGAATTTGTAAAGAATATTCGTAAGTTTATTGAGAAATAAAAATGGATTTGAATTTGGAATTCGGTAGAAGCACATTATTATAATATTAAGGTTCGAAATTTCTATTCCACAACATTCCATAGTTCCCTCAGTAGCATATTCAGTTAAAGAACAAACTTTGTATAAAATACCTTCTTTTACCAATATACATACTCCGCCTCGTTTCTTTTTTCTGCAAAAAGAGGACGCTAGGTTAAAGCCATTTATATTAACATTTTGTTCATTCCCTTGATTCACAAAAGTTTCCGATAAGCAAATAACATCTGGTTCTTTATTTTCATCCCGTAAATCAGAAAGAACAATTTCTAATTGATTTCTTTTACTAAACAGACTTGCAATATTTTGATGCATTATTCTAAAGCACTTATTAGGATCGAAAAAACGTGGCTGAGTTTCCAGAATGGCAATTTGTACCAGGTATTTTCATATCATTTTCAGATGAATGAGATCCGTCTCTTACCGTTACCCTCTTGAAGTAATAAGGTATAGTACCTTTTTTAGGAATCGTTTGTTGTGGTTTAGTTGGAATTTTAGGTATGACATGTACATTTTTTGGTTTCAACTTTTTATATGAGAGAAATTTTGTTTCATAATCAAATTGGTTCAGGATTAAATTCATTTTTTTACATAACTCAATTCTATTGTCATTTATGGTCAAGAAGTGACTTGGTAAATAATCGACAAAATTAAAATTTTTAAAATTATTGCATGTTACATTTAACGCTTTTAACGCTTTAGTTACGCTGACGACATGGTGCTGCTGGGTCCAACAGCTGGCTCAATCAGGGAGTTACTACGTACCTGTGAGGGATACGCTGCTACTCATGGGCTTATGTACAATGTACAAAAAAGTGAATATCTGATCTTTAAGGCCCCCGGAAGGAAGATTGACTACAATCCTTCTCTTTTGTTATGTGGAGTACCACTCAAGAGAGTAACTCAATTTAAATACCTGGGACATTATGTTACCGAGGACCTTAAAGACCAGGTAGATATTGAACGAGAACGCAGGGCATTGGCTGCTAGATGCAATATGTTGGCTCATAGGTTTACTCGCTGTAGTGAGGATGCTAAGGTTACATTGTTTAAAGCATACTGTCAAACCTTCTACACGAGTGGCCTGTGGACCAGCTATACGCAGAAGGCGCTCAGTGCCCTGAGAGTTCAATATAATAATGGCTTCAGGATTCTGTTGGGACTACCAAGATATTGTAGTGCCTCAACTATGTTCGCTCAGGCTAGAACCGATGACTTTTACGCGATCATCCGTAAAAAAAGCGCTTCCATATTATCTAGGATGCGGTCTAGTCCCAATAGTATCCTGAAGACTTTATCGAGTAATTTTGACACGCCTTTGTTAAAACATGCCATTGAAATGATAGTGCGTCCAAATTGTAAATAGGAAGAAATTTTAATTTGTCATTTTATTTTATTTTATTTTATTTGTTACTAACATAGTTTTTAAGAAATTATTCAAATTGTAATACTAACAAGTGGGCCTCGTTGTCTGAATAAACAAGATTATTATTATTATTATTATTATTTAACAAATTATTTAATTTAATTACATTTAAATATTTATTCTCACTTATAGGCAGCAAGAATACCGGGACAGAAGATATGGTCTTGACTAAAACACAAAGTTCTGCCATCACTTTGAATGGATTTTTGTCTTCCTGGCCTACAGATAAGATGATGCGATCTTCGCTGGAAAAATTGTACAATTTGCATGTTTTAATTATTTCTTCTGTGTCAGCTCCAGGTTTTACAAAAGATATTATGTTATAATGTTGATAGCTTGTATGCAGTCTAGATTTTCTCAGTAAACTCGAAAAGCCAGTAATCTCTTTTCCTCCAAAAATAAATAAGTTTCTATATTTCTTTGACTCCTCTTTTTTCTCTACTTTATCCTCTTCTCCTTGCGAATTAGTAATTGTATTCTGGTTAGAATTAATGTTTTGTAGGGTTTCTGTTTGCAAATCACAAAATTGTATGCTTGAAGAAGATTTTTCTACAGGTTTCGTTGGTGTATATAATTCTAATTGTTGTTTAGAACTAAGTAAGGTTTTTTTTTGTTTCTTTCGACCAAGCGGGGTATTATTTTTAGATGTAGGAGTAATTTGGCCATTGCAAAGTGTTTTGGTATTTATTTGATTTTTAAATTGTTGTATTTCCCTCTTGAAATCAATATTCTCCAACATTATTTTTTCAAGTTCATTTTGTGTACTACCCAATTGTAATTTTAAATTTTTTATTTCCTCTCTCATGTCTTCTATTTCACCAAAATTAACATTTGTTGATATATCTAAACTTTTCATTTGATACTCAGAAGTCGTAGAATTTAGAGAAACATCTACAGATTCATTCGACTTAGATCTAAAAAGCTGTCTCGGTCTTTTATTTACGTTAATATCATCCATTTTACGTTTGTCAAACAGCGGTTTGAACCCTCGCCCTCTCGATCTGTTAAGCTGTAGTTATAGCCGTTAGACCAATTGTGCTTTGCTTGCTCAGTCGAAAATTACTGTCTGTTTCTTGTTTCCGTTGTAAGCAGAATGAAGTGTGTTTTGAGAATGCCCATATATGGTA
This sequence comes from Polyploca ridens, assembly GCA_951394255.1. Classification (NCBI taxonomy): domain Eukaryota; kingdom Metazoa; phylum Arthropoda; class Insecta; order Lepidoptera; family Drepanidae; genus Polyploca; species Polyploca ridens. The sequence continues at coordinate 1,984,790 of OX596256.1, read as the reverse complement.
ACGTTTCGGGAGACATGCACACGATGACTAGTACGATGACTCACCCTGCCTGTCGAGCGTGTCAATAAAGTTATGTTTTACTATAATGGTAGTAATTGTACTAAAACCCTTCGACTTTTTGAGACAACTTGAAAAGTCACGATACACATAATTAATTTCATTTCACTTCACTGGTGCATATGGATGATCTTTATTGGGTGAAATACCACCGAAAATACACAATAAAACTCAAAATACACGGATTCATGAAAATAAAAATGAAAACGCAACGTCACTCTGCAAGCTCTCGCCAAAAGGTCCTTTTAGTTGTTTACCTTTGCGACGAATCAGCGATAGCCGCAACCACTAATGCAAAATAAATGCAAAGCACGCTTTGTGAATTTGTGATGTCATTGAAATGCCGATTTTACAAACTACTTATAGTCCTACAAACTTATCTGACCCGGTGGTCAAAAGAGGAACTAACGACGCCATTTCGAAAATTCAATCGCCATTGGTCAAAGAAAATTTAAACACTACTTTCATTGGTTGTTTGCTCCACCAAATGCGATAACAGCGACTCTCTCACCGGGCTAGATAAGCTTGTGGCCATATAACAGCGCTTTTCTCACCGGGCCAGATAAGCTTGTGGCACTATAGTGGTATATCATTGGAAGTATAAAAAATAGAAATAAACCAAAGAATTTAAAGGTAGAGGCACGATGCCCTATAAAAATCTTTGAAATAAACCTTCGATGTTCACGTTTTGTAGTCCAGTGCAAAGACTACAGTATATATAGGTCCAGTGACATATGTAACATATCCCTATCTTGCGTCGTCCTTATTCTAATATGCAAATATTTAGAATTATGAATAATCCAGATCAAAATATCCACTTTCCAACACAATTTCTATAGGACTAAATTTAATCCACACCTAATTAGATGACGACTAATTTTAGTTTGACATTTCTAATTTTAGACATAATTTGACGTAAAACGTGACCAACAGAATAGAAAAATTACACACCTAACTAAATTGAGTAACTAAAACGATATTAGTGCTGTCAAACTAAATTTTAGTTTAATCGTACGCCAACAGAATAGGAAACGTCGATTTGACAGGACTTAACTAAATTTAAGTTAGGAATAGTTTTGTTTGTGCCAACAGAATCGGCACCAATAGCTACATTAAGACAATAAAATACTTAAATTGTTACCTAGTTTATTATAATTAAAACAATACACTGTTTGTTTTTATATTCGTTTAATTACGTTTTACTGGAGGAGCATATGAATCAAACGGTTCATATTTCGCAAACAGAACTCTGATCAGGTTAACAGTGTCCTTAACATCGACGTCGTATCGAACTACTTTTTCATACATCCTGAGTAAGGACTTGATACTAAAATACTCGCTTTTCCTATGCATCATGGCAGCCGTTACTACTTTAAGTTGTTCTGTACCCAAGCGCCTCAATCTATTGAATAGATATCCTATTTTATATCTCTTGTCAGGCTTTACACTTGCTCGTAGCGCGAGGGCATCTTCTACTTTGCGTCGCGTATGTACTATATATTGCAATTGTATTTTAACAATTTTTAATATCATGCTCCTTTCAATTTGAAGATTTACAGTGTGATTGTTATCAACTTGATCGTACCAGTCTCTTCTTCTTGTATCCATGTGGGGTATATCAACAAAATCATTATCTTCAACTGTGGCATCATTATTGTTTATGCTTCTAGTAACTGTTTCGGTTATATTGTAGAGTACTTTGTTAATATCATTGAATTCAGTTGTAACGAAATCGTTCTGGGAGCTCGATTCTAAATATGGGTTCGGCATCTGTTCAGATATTGGTATGTCCATTGATCTTAGAATAGCTACATCAATATTAGGTTTAGATAGAACGGCGTTTTCATCGGGTTTTAAGAAAAAGTGTCTCATTGTCGAAAGATCGCAGAACATTGCGTCCAGGGCGTCCAACGATTGCGAGGATGCATCCTTTGATATAACTAAAATTAGGAAACGATTATTTATGATAAATCCATTAAATAATACATTACTAGTAAGTGCGCCGCGGTTTCACCCACGTTTTCAGAACAAAGAGTAGCCAAGGATATATCTCGATGACAGTGATAAATAAAATTAAAGTATCGAATAAAAAAAATACTCACAGAATAATAATACAGAAACCGCAAACATTTTAATGCTCTTTTTTTAATTCACTTACTAATGTTTAAACATTGTTATTATACTATAAAATGTTTTAAAGGTTTTGGTTATTAAATAACTGCGATTATAGCGATAAATACCCCCACCATTATAAGTGATGATGTGGCCAAAGGGAACTAGCTCTCAAGTGCAGCTGTCGGAACACACCGTTAGGTTCTTGACGATATATTTTAGCTTGAGTGTGGTAATCCGCCACGCGGGTACTAACAAGCACCTTTCTCTAGTGCTGTGATTTGTTCACGATGTTTTCCTTCACCAGACCGGGGTTCCTCGGGACAAAAGTATCCTATATGTTACTCCAGGCCTTGGTTTACCTGCGTGTCTTTCATCACGATCAATTGTATGTGCCATTGAAGTTTCAAGAGATAACAAACAAACTCATGTGTCGGAGCGTGTTATTAGAATATATGCACTACACTGCTAAGACACCTTGGTCATTGGAATTCGTCAAAAATGCTGCTGGCAAATAACAAAATCTCTGAAAAACCAAATTTCCGAAAATCTCTTCACGCTTTTTAAGACCCATGCTGACTGCATGAAATGCTGAAGGATGGCATTGTAAACTTTTGGTAGGGTCCAGTCTGATATAAATAGAACACTTCGCCATGTTGCGGCAAAATTAGGAACTAAAATTATATTAGCCGTCGTAAAAATCTATGGCTGGTTTGGCTTTTCTTTGGCACTGAATTATAAAAAAATACAATTAGGATAAGTTAAGATGTTTATTTCGTTACATGTGTGATGAACAACAAAAACGTTTATTTTTACAATGAATTGGCTCGCGTCGACTACAACTCACCATCGGTGATGATGTTACTGAAAGTGATAAGTACACATGCCTCTTGGTTTTCAACTTGAGAGTAGCCACATGAGTTTGGATTTTTGTTGTTTTAAACTAATATTCTATTTCCTTTCTACAAATTTCCAAGCTTCATTCAACTTTGGAACAGATTCATACATATCTTTAACAAGGTTATCGTTTACAGTAATCAAATCAGCCAGTAGCTCGACATCAAACCACAAGTCTAAAATTCTTTCTTCGGCTTGCATTATATTAATCATGGCGTAGTTTTTTAAACGATGTTGTCTGCTCTGACTGCAGGCTGTGTATGCCCGGTGTGAAACCTTGCCAAAGGTTTTGACAGTCGTATCAGTTTTACTGAACAGATATCCCATTTTGTATAAACTAGAGTTCCTATAGGTCGCTCTCATCGTCTGCATGATTACCATTCTGTTTCTAGCTTGATAGATGGCGTGTTTCATCAACTCAAAGATTCGGAATCTTATTTCGAATGGATCTTTTGTGTGATTTACTAAGCCACCAGGTGGCCTATACTGTCTTCTAGCGTTGTCAGTAATAACGTTTGTATTGATATCAGCTATCTTTAACCTCATCAGTTCATCAGTTTCGTCGATCCCTTCCAAAATTGTGTCGAATTGTTCAACGATAGATATATTTTCGCCATTCATTTTGCGTATTTTGTCAATTTTGTCCCATACAATTTTGGGTCTGAACTTTTTAAGGTAGTCTTTGAATTTCCAGTCACTATGTATATTTTTTTTTGCGTTTTGTACTTTTACGTCTATTTTATTATATAAGTTAGAGTACACATTGAAAACTAGGGTTAGCACGAGAAGTATATCTGTAATTAAGAATAAATTAATTGACAGTTAATCCCATCAAAAACATTTTCATGTAAAATTTTGCCAAGGCAGGACCATATGGATCGCAATATCAAAAAGTTATCAGCAGGGTTATTTTAAAACTGTCGGATTCGATATCGGGAACGGATTCGGAAATCTTCACGGAATTCGGAAGCTTTTACGAAGATTATTAATACTGGTAGGAAATCGAAATTATATAAACTAAAATAAAAGCAAAATATAAATTATTACGCATTTTTATTCTTGAAAGGCCTCATTTGGGTACATATATATCAAATGCATAAGGCCAGAAACATGTTATTTTTTATATTTTAGATTTTAGGTCTACAGTTGTGTTTATAAAAATAAAAAAAAGATTTTAGTTGTATCGAACTTCGTAAATGACTGATATGTCAAATTAATTGCTGTTTATAATATTCGCCAAAAGTCAGGCAAAGGTTTGTACCATACAGCCTAGTCGTATTTGAGTTAAAAATTCTAGTCATAAAATAAATAATTTTCATACAGTACGCACTGTTAGTCACCGTCCATAAACGTCATGTTTTAATAAAATGGTGGTCGATAATAATAAAACGGTAACGAAATCTTTTCACGGACTTTGTAAGACAACTTGATAAGTCACGATACACATCATTTATTTAATTATCCTTCACTAATGCACATGGATGTATTTTTAATGTATAAAACACCACAGATAATATGAAATAAAACTCAAACGGTTTTTTTCAGTTCATTTTATGAATACCTAGATCTCTCAGTCATAGGTGATACGTAGTACCACATAGTGGTAGTGAATCTAGCATCCAAAATTAGTGTGATCAATATGTTTTAGTTCCTACGAGGTTTGAGTATGTAGCTATTATTAACCGCAGACCTTTCTCATTCATTATTTACTTAAAACAGGTGCAAACACATTTCGTTTCGTACCAACTAGCCTTAAAATAGGTTTAAATAATTAGTTTATATGAAATAATGGTAAAAAATTACGTTAAATAAAATTCGGAAAGATTTCCGCCTGCTAAAAGCTATCGGAAACTTTTCGATGAATCGAATTGACATTTCCGTCGAGAAACGTCAAAACTTCAATCAGTCAATGAACTATACAGTCAGTTTATGAAGTTCGATACAACTAGAAAACATTTTTTATTTTTATAAACACAAATGTAGACTGAAAATATAAAAAAATCAAAAAAACAAGTTTCTGTCTTTATGCATTTGATATAATCTACTCAAATGAGGCCTTTCAACAATAAAAATGCGTAATATTTTCGATTTTGCTTTTATTTTAGTTTATATAATTTCCATTTCCTACCAGTATTAATAATCTTCGTAAACGCTTCCGAATTCCGTGAAGGTTTCCGAATCCGTTCCCGATATCGAATCCGACAGTTTTAAAATAACCCTGCCTATCTCATGTAGAGCCAAGTATGGGGGTTCAAAAAAACTACGAAGTGCTTCGAGAAAAGGTAGGTAGTGCCCTTGCGCTTCGCTTGGCTTGTTTTGGCGGGGATAAACCTTGCAAAAGGTAAGTATAGCTCCCGGATGACTAGTTGAGCAGTAAGAGATTAATAAGTTGTTAGGGAAGTACTTTGTAGTAGGTACCTCGCCTGACTACCGTCCCCCTAGTTGAAAACAAACAACAACCAAGACAGTTTACATAAAAACTAGTTTTTAATTTTAGAGTACGAATTGTTATGAAATGTGAAGAAAAAAAGTATTAAAGAAATAAAACGTATTGTACGTAGGCAGTCTAAATAAAGTTTGTTTAACTTTGGAGTTTTAGCTGACCCTAAAATCTACTTTAGGGTTAGATAACCCAACGCTAATTTGTTCATCATTATCCTGTAGTCGTCCACTGCTGGACATACGCCTTTCCCAATAGTCGCCGCATTTTCCGGTCCTCCACTTTTCGCATCCACTTACCGCCCGCCAAGGTTCGCAGGTCATCGGTCCACCTAGCTAATTTATTATCTAGTTACATTTAATATACAAAATGAATATTAAATGAATGAAATGAAAAGTAAAAAACAGACAGAGGTTTTACTAAAAATAACATAGACATACTATTACAAATTCTTTCAAAAATAATAAACAATTAAAAATGAATAAGTAAAGTTAAAAGAATAAAAATTAAGATTCAAATTGCCACAGAATGGTCCCAACTCAGCATAATGCTGGTCGTTAATAAACCAGCGCTGGTCTTCCGCTGGGACCGGTACGTGACGTCAAACAATATTGGTCTGTTTATATATAATTATGTAAATTAAATAATAAAGCAATTAATAATATTCTACACAGATTAATCTGTAATCTGAGATATTCCATATTTTACAGTAGATACAGCAGTGACTAATTAGAATAATTTTAATTAAAAATAATCACGTACCTACTATTATAAAACGCATTTTCCAGGATGCATGTGTTACAAGAGTAGTGATTAATTTATAATTATATTTTTAATAACCTCCTGAAATAGCTGTTAAAATAATTGCGTTGTTAAAGTATTAATAGTTATTTTTATCTAGGTATTTAAAATATTTTTCGGTTTTAGTTTATTTTTGTAGAAGTCGTGATATGCTGAGGCTGTATGCTTATCGACCTTTGCCTACCCTATACTAATAAACGATGATTCCATTCGACTTTTTGGTAAAATAAAATGGCCACCATTTTACTAAAACATGACTTTTATGAACGGTGATTTCTAATATTATTCCAAATAAAAAACTGAGGGGTAATATCTTTATTTACAACAAATATGTACAAAATACAATCTATATATAGAAAATTTCCTCAAGCCTGCCGCTGCTTCCGATTAACGGCAGGGTTCCCAGAAGGCTGGCAGCGTTTCCTCTTTGGATAGCCAAGCTGACGCGTTGGCGGAAAAAGCTCCCCGCCCGCTGGTCTCCGGAGGTCTCGATCAATTTTGATGACAAGGTGCGAGCAAAACGGCGAGCTTCGGACCCCCACGGTCCCATGGTCTCGACCGCAAAAGGCACAAAAATATAGTTGGGTCCAATCGACGCGTATTTTTTGAATTTTGAATTTTCCGCACTGGCCGCAGCTGCCCCTGCAGCTTTACAAGTCGCCGGTAAGTGAGATGGCGCGAGTGTATCGACACATGTGGCATCCCACACTAGCGACTTGCCGACACTCCAAGGGATCAAAGACATACCATCCGGTCTCTTGCCATCGCCCCGCGCAATACCGACTGGTTCCAGTACGGAAGGCACGTTAGCGACAACAAGAGCCCTGCGGATAATGTCATTAATAGCCGAGTGTCGTGATATTCGACCAGCACTTAGAGAGCACGAAAGCAAAATAAAATATATAATAATTGGACTGTTTTACAAAAAACTTAAATCGACTTCAAACTACACTAAAAAGTAATCAAATCCTGATCTGATGACAATGGGACCAAATGGTAAGTGTACCCTTTCAAATATTTTTTTTTTTTCCAAATCGGTTAATAAATGACGGAGTTATGAGGTAACAAACATAAAAAAACATCCGGATTGAGAACCTCTCCCTTTTTTTGATGTCGGTTAAAAACTGACCTGTAACGGTAGCGAAACGGCCAAGCCACATATTTCGACTACGGTGTGTAGAGTTTGTGAAGTTAGGGCTTGCTTGTAGAGTTAGGGCGTGTAGAGTTATACGCTTGGCTCTACATGAGATCTGATAACATTGTGACAGTGCGAGCCATATGGTCTCTTATTGGCAACATTTTACATGAAAATGTTTTTGGTGGGATTAATATAGTAACTAATAGTCCAAGGATATTTATCTTATCTTACTCTACGGTTAAATAATAAAAAATATGTATATCTTTTTAAATGTAGCTTTGCTGATTTTCTCGCCGGTTTGAAGGTTGACCTCTGAACCGGCAGTAACTTCAGCACCTTTGACCTTTATTAATTCCCTCTTAGGACCCCTAATAAACCGAATAAATGAATGACTTTGACTTTGAAAATCATCGCTGCAACTGTTCCTAGACTATTCATGATTCTGCGAATGTATTTTTTTATAGCTACCTAGCAAACAATATATACGGCTCATTTTATGCTAAGCAGTTACCGTAACCTATGTACGCTTGCAACCATAAGTACCTATCTGTCACACGTTGCTAATGAAATGACCCTGAGAAAATATCTTCAAACCCTTTTTGAAGAACCCCATGCTGTAATCCCTTGGGAAAACCACGGTGGAGAGCTCATTCCACAGCCTGAGCGTCCGCGATAGGAAAGAGTTGGAACTTAACAATCAAATGTAAATATTCCCTCAAATGAATTAATATGTGTGTGCTCAACGTTATATACCAAAATTCTCATATTATTTCATTTGAACTGAAAGAAAAGTTGGTCAAACATAGACCGCATTCGTCAATATATGCCGACTTCTCCCTCGAAGCCTATACCGCTATCGCTGTCCCGCTCGCACGCGCCCCGGTGGGCGCCAAAGATTAATATGTAGATCTGAAAATGGTAGAACACTATGCCTAAGTATTTAGCATAATGTTTAATTAATTTTAGGGGATGAAAGACATTGAATCGTCTAATGATGTTATGTAGGTAGAAGGTTTGTATTAAATCTATCTATACTAATACTATAAAGAAGTAAAGTTTGTAAGCTCTGATTTTGTTAAGTTTGTATAAGCCTAAATTGAATAAATAGTTTTTGATTATGATTTTATGTTTTGATTTGGAGGAAATCTCCGGAACATGTGAACCGATTTTGACAATTCTTTAACTAATAGATAACCCGATTTATCTAGAAAATGCGGGTGAACTCCGGGGGATATCTAGTCTAATATGAATGGGAATGTGTGTGAGTATTTTATTTTTCAATCCTTCATAATGGCCCTGATTCTGTTGTTCACAACTAAACTAATTTTAATGTCACTATGTCTCTTTCTAACAAAGAACATAAGAAAAGGATGTAAGAAATTTTGTCCTGTCAAATTAGTCCAATGCTTGTTTTCAATATAAATTTAGTCGCCATCTATCGCGGTCACGCCTAAATACACGCAAAATAAGACGGCAAAGATTAATTTGACAACTTAAAATATGTTCTATCCCTTTTCAATAATGTTCGTAAGAAAGAGATGAGATGTGACTAAAATTAGTTTAGTGCGATTTACAACAGAATCGGCACCATTGTAACGGAAATCGGACCAAATATTTTTTTCAGGAGTATTACTGGTCGGACCTACTTTATAGGTAGCTAGGTAATTTATTTCAAGAGCGTGGATAAAAGAAGGTTATTTTTTTAAATTGTCTCTGGTTTGCAGGAAAGCATGTACCCCAAACATTTTAAACATAAAGAAAAGCTTTCAATGGTATGTAGCTGTAATGGTCAGCATCGTTAGGTCAGTACGTGGATCACGTAACTTTGTTGAAATGTGTTTTAATTGGAAACAATATTAATCGGTAGAATATATAATGTCAAAATGGTTCCATTTGCAATGAAGCACAGTTGTTGCATAATACGGTTATCAAAAAGTAAAAAAAGTTATCAGAAAACTAATAACGAATCGGTTTCAAAAATGATCGCAACATAGTTACGCAATCTCTACCTGGTTTATAGTTATATTTTCCTTTTGTACCTGCTGAACCGTAATCATTTTGAAGAAAATTAAATTTTCACTTCTGCACCCTATTTTAATAATCTGTGGCCCGTAGTATTGGAGCGTAGGGTTGTCCTACCCCTCGGAGCCAGTTTAACAAGGTGCGATCACATGACGCGACGTGCGACGCCGACCGCGCGCACAAATTTAATAAAAAAAAAGAAAATAAACACGAAAAAAATGTAGTCGAAATTGTTCGAACACGCGACGCGTTGAATCGAACGCACGCGATTATTCGAAATTTGAATTAAGGTGTAAATTAGTGCTGACATTAGTAACATTAAAGTTTAATTTCTTTTCAGTGTCCGTGTTTGTGACCTTTGTAAATATAATAGTTGATTGTAGAATAATTTACTCTTGTTCAGCGAATTTTGTGTAAAGCTTTTAATATGTAAATTACAGGTGAGTAATTTAAATTATATTTTTTTATGTATGACTCGATTCTATATTATGTACCTAAATATCAGAAATAATCTTAGCCTGATTATGCTCGTGTTCTTTTTTTGAAAATGTTGCGTAATTTTTTTTGTTTTCTGTGATAACGTCATGAGTTTACTTCAATTGTTTATCTTCAAATTTCTACGATTACTTATCGAAATCAATGAAATCTGTGTTTTTTGGAAACTACAAGCTTCTACAAGTGAAAATGTAGACAAAAATACAATAGAACGACTGAAAAAAAAAAAAAAACTTAAATTTTCATAACGAAATATATACGTATGTTATGTATTTTCATATCGTAAGTACTGAGGATTTATTTTTAATTAACATTCAGAGTATAAAAATGTACATTTCAGACTGAATTATCTTTTATGTTTAAGTTTTAAGGTCTTTAACGGTTTTAAGTCAAGTAAGGCATCACTTAAAAGTCACGTTTCATTAAAATGATTACTTATGTACCTAATCTAGTAAAATTTTCGGGGTTTTTTGAGTCAACACGACACGTCACTATACAACACGTTTATTTAATTTTATTTCAAGTCACAGACAGGTAACTTAACTTTTTTAATAAAACTTCTCGGAAATTATACATACATACAAACATATATACCTACTTATTTGAATAACAATAAATATGAAATAGAAAAAAAATATTAAAATAAGAATAATAAATCAGAGCTCCGAGTTCATTATTTTGTTTTGATAACTATTTAAAAATTTATGTTAAATTTTAGTATCCGATGGATAAGGAATTTGGCTTAATTATGTAGGCGACCAGTGTTGATAATAAAACCAATAACTAACCTAAGCACTTGCTGCTAAAAATTATGTATAATTAAACCCAATTTTACAATGATACCATACATGTACGTAGTATTTATATACTCTGAGCCATACATAAACCGTCCGACCATAAACAACGTCACATATTTCTTAAAACATCTTCCCGTACAAAGCCTAATACATAAATAAGTAGCACACTCATAATGTAATCCCTCGGGCTCTCCAGCCGACTTAAATGTCAGAAGTCATCATAGAATATTTTATATTTGCCCACAATTCACAAGTAATTGAAAACGTTTTGTGTAAGAGACTTATATTTTTTTAAAATGCGGTTAGAATATTTTACCAGGTTGAATTAAAGATCTCTTTATGTGTATCATTTCTTATCAGACGTCTGCACTACGCTAGTCTAGTATCACCATTATTAAGGCCGTCTTTACCTATAGTGCAGGGTGTGCGTTGCACGTGGGCGCAGGGTCTTATATCAGGGGGCGCCGAGGACCGTGAGCGACGCATCCAAAAAGCATGCGTGGTTCTCAAAGACCCTGCGCCCGTATTATAGGCGACGCCGGGTGGGGGTAACAAGGTGCGCAGCTAAAATGGCCAAGTCTAGTAAAACCCAAGTTTGGAATTTTTTTTTGGTGTTCCATTTTTGTCACGTGCTTACTGGGGGGCGCCAGGGTGATTGCACACGGGCGCTGCATGGGCTAGAGCCGGCCCTGGGTATAGCTTAGGTATCTAATCACGCTGGGCACAGGATTCACCCTATGGCCGTTGATTTGCGCTGATCTCGCGGTAATCGAAGGAAAAATTGAGGACTTATCTCTACCACTTACCCACGATGCGGACACGTTTGCACTGCACTTACACCGTTGTTAATATGTAGTGTAATGATGTGAAATTGTGTTACTGTATGTTTATCTGTGTGTAGGTGGTGTTTGACTATATATTTGTCATGAATTAAAATAAAATCATATTAAAAGGCGCGGGTAATTTTATAGCGGGTCAGGCTCAAGAACGAAGCGAATGAGAGACAAAAAAACAAAAGAAATGTGTGAAAATTCGTTCCAATTAAAAATAAAATTAAACAGCCAGCGCCATATATTAAAAACTGCTTGAATGGCGCGACTAGGTAGGTATCAATGGTCAAATTTCAAATATGGGATGTAGAATTCAGTGTATTTGCTTTTTGGAGAAAATATTTATACCTTGCTGAACACTCTTGACACTAAAAGGAGTTTTTTTAAATTCTACCTCTAAAAGTTTAAAAAGAGACTCCAAGATAAAAATACTGGGCGAAAAGTTAGTATATTAAATTCCCTTAAAAATATAAATGTACGCATCTTGGAGTTAAATCATAAAACAGCGCCTGAAAACAGTCTAGACATTAAGTTTGAATCTAGGCAAAAATCTCAACGCAAATTATTTGAGGCGTACTCGCATAGAAATGATTAAAGTTTGGAACTTTGCAAATTATATGAGTTTACTATGTTACAAGCAAGTTGTAAAATCTTTATTTCTCTATTTTATACAGAGCTGTCTGTCTTTTTGGTTTAGTAAATAACTCTACTACTGCTAAATAGATTTTGATATAGTTTATAGTGTTATGACAGATCTTTAGCTTCTAACTTGAGACCAAATTTTCTTAGTGGTAAGCGATGAAGTGGTTCAGCCGAAATTAGCAATAGAGTTAATTTTGCCACAATCGCACGTTCCTTTGTGATAAAACCTATTTGAATTCGTTTTTTCTTCGTAAATTGTAAATAGTACAGTTTCATTTAATTCAGATATGAAGCATATTCGAAGCTGTGAATGTGGCCGAATTAATCATAGTTATTAAGTGCACATGTCCGGAATACATCAGATGTATTGGGCGACAAATTTAACTTCATAAGTTATAGATTAAATGTCACTCCTTCATAGTTCTAGGTTCTTATGCCCATTATCAACAACCACTTAGAGATGCCTAACACTTGATCCATTTGACATTTGTAAGCCGTTTTCGGAGTTAGGCGGAATGGCCTTCATCGTATTACTCTGTGGTGGTAAATAAATCCAAATACCGCGTCGAAGTTTATATTTATTTCCTACATTATTGTATTGTAAAATATCGTAAAACATGACACTGGTGCTGATTCTGTTATTTACAACTAAACTAATTTAGTCTCACTATGTCTCTTTCTAATAAAGAACATAAGAAAAGCATGTAAGAAATTTAGTCCCGTCAAATTAGTACAATGCTTGTTTTCAATATAAATTTAGTCGCCATCTATCGCGGTTCCGTCTAATTACCCGCAAATGAAAACGGTAAAGACTAATTTGACAGCTTTAAATATGCTCTATCCTTTTTCAATAATGTTTGTAAGAGATGTGATGTAACTAAAATTAGTTAAGTGCGATTTATAACAGAATCGGCACCACTGTGGTACGTTATTCTCGTCTTGCTGGCTATCACCCTCAGTAAATAATAAGATCCAGTATCTGGGTCTTTAGTAATTTCAGTCCACTCTGTTCGGTCCGCGTACCGAAAAGCCTAAAATGTTTATATGTCTTAATATGAAGGGGAAGATTCCGTCCGCAAGAAACAAATGCTCTAAAGGACATTCAAACACAAAAGTTTTGAATTTTTACCCGACTGCGGTAGTGCTAAAAGAGGGTAATACAGCTGTAATTTTATTATATATAGGGCTTTATTTTTGACCTCAATATCACTACGGTCAGTGATGATTTGGCCGGAAGCGCACAGAAACATTTTAGAAGGGATCTTTAGAAATGAGATTTTCTTAGCAAAACTATCTTAGACATGTATTTATGTGATATTGGTGAGTTTGTGATTGAGTGATATTTAGTAGCGCTCATTTCAGAAATAATTTCAAGCTACAAATAACTTAGAACCTAACTCGATGCTTCTGCCGCGGCGCTTTGCCGTTCTGAACAGATTTACGAGCTCCGAGCTTATTCTAAACAAGATTTTCACCAAGAAACAGCTTGTAGAGCCAGCTCGGCGGCCATTGGAGTCCCACTTTAATGAAGACAGTGCATTCCTCTCGTAGACCGTCTGAGTAAGGATTTCCATTTGCACTTGACATCTTACTAATGCGGGTTACAAAAGGTAGCGCAAAATGTGTGGGATACTTCCACGGTCGTCTTAAGACATACCGGGGCTCTTGGGCCCACAAGAATTTGGAGCCCCGTTGGAAAGTTAAAAATTGAATAACAAAAATCACTCTCCTGATTTTATATTTATTGATAGTATATATGTAGTAGAGTAAAATACCATAGTATTGTCCTATATAAGTATCAGCCTATATAATTTGGAATGTAGCCAAATATAATAAAGTCAGCTATTTGGCCGTATGGAAATTAATCACTATAGTACAAGCAAAAAAACTAGCATACGTACAGCTAGAATAGTTATTTATTCTAATAATTAAAGCGGAAGAATTTGCGGAGGACGTCTAGTATTAAACAATGCTTAAAAATGATTATAGTAGTTTAATGACTTCGCAGGCATTTATGAATAGTTTGACTAACACTCTAATACCAGTTCGGAAGGTTGCATTTGCTGAGAAGAGCCGGCAATAAACTCAGCACTTACTCTTTTCAAAACAAGCTTAGATTCATTTTATAATAATTATATTCGCACTGACAACAATTTTGCGTAGACAACGCAAACCAGCAGGGCTATTTTAAAACGTCGGATTCGATATCGGAAACGGATTCAAAAATTTCCGAGGCGAATTTAAGCAATTGCTATTTTAATTTCTGATAATTTTTGGATCTATCGAATTGATATTTCCGTAAAGAAACATCAAAAATATTCGAATTCGGAAATTAAAATAGTAATTGCGGAAAATCGCATCGGTAGTTTTTTGAATCCGTTTCCGATATCGAATCCGAGCATTTTAAAATACCCCTGCTGATCGGGGGTCCAGAACTATGAATTCTTGCACAGGTGTTCCTTAAAAATGCCCTAACAAGAGCTTTCGTGAAAGTAAGTCACATTATAGAACACCTCGTCTTCCTGAAACTTACGATATTATTATCGACATAATTGAAAACTGTTTTACAAAAAAACTTAAACCGACTTCAAAGTACACTAAGAAGTAATCGAATGCTGACCTGATGACAATGGGACCAACGGGAGTGTACCCTTAAAAAAAAACAATTTTGTATATCGGTTAATAAACGACGGAGTTATGAGGTAACGAACATTAAAAAAAATATACAACCGAATTGAGAACCTCCTTTTTAGAAGTTGGTTAAAAATACAGAAATGGAGAGTCATTTTTGTTATCTCAAAAACTAAAATAGACATTTTGAAATGTCTCCATAAATTGCGTACTTACCGTAACTACTGAATTTAAACAATAGGTAGGTACTCAACACGCCGATTTATAATGAAGTTTATACGTCACGGAACCCAATTAGAGTGAGCCTCGACTCGCAATTGGCTAGCTTTTTCCAGTCTAGGCGTTGATAGCTATAAACAGAGGTACCTATAGCACCGGAACCGGAAGGCATTCAGTGGAATGTTCGATGGGACTTTATTGAGTTGTCAATGAGGACGGAAGAGGGTAGAGGCCTTTTGAAATTTCACTCTCGGTTCTATCTCGCAAATCTATTCCGGACTTAACTTTTTTATCTATATGTTTTATGGGTGCCATAGTTTCGTATTAATTAAATTAAGTTGTATGTTTTCTTTATTTTTGTCAGATGGTAGAAAAATTATAAAAAAATGTAATCTCGTTGAGTTTCTTGCCTGTTCTTCTCAATTGAAGCCCGACTTCCGAACCGATGATAAGTTTGACCTTCATAAGTGGCCTACTAATTGACTTTGAAACAATAGAAATACAATACGTGTGATTTAGAATAATACCAATAATGCCCGGCTTCTCTACAAAACGGCTCATCGACTCCACCGGAGACCAAAAGGGCTGGCAGCATCCTCGCCCAGCGAATTAGTATCGCTATTCAGCGAGGAAATACTGCCAGCATCTTTGGGACAATGCCACGGGCACGGGGGGCCTTTTTAGACATAATTTAAATAGTTTAGTTATATTTATTATTAATTTAGTTTCTAGTTAATTTTATATAGAACATTATAGTTTATTTGTAGTTAATTCAATTAAATAAATAAATCGAAATAAAAAAGAATAATATGCGATTTAAATTATTCTAATTTTCTACCAATCTATTTATTTTTCATGCAAATTTCAACCAAAAAAATTCAGTGAAAAATTCCATCCGGAACAAAATGCATTGATACAAACTTTTAAAAGAAAAATGGTATGAAACTGGTACAACTTGGCGTGTGGAGCATATCATTACTTTGTCCAAGTCTGCCTTCAGCCAAGTTATTAGAGGCAACGGGTCCCTACGGAATGTGCCGGCATGCATTACAAAATACATTATATACCTACCTATCTACTCATGGCATTATATGATGCTTATGCAGATGTAGGTACGTCGAAGATTTTATAAATTGAAAGCGCTTGTGATGGCCTAAATATTTTTGATGACTTTAAATTGAAATTCATACTTCGAGCGAACGAGTTAACCCGTGTTAATTGAGTAGGAGTCAGATTTTACTCTTAAAGTCAAAGTGAAAGCCATTTATTCAATTTAGGCCCTAGTAGAATGAAGCACTTCTGAAAGTCAAAGCTACTGAAGTTACCATGTTCGTAAGTCGGCCATTAACTGAGAATAATAGGCAAGAAACTCAGCGAGGTTAGACTTTTTAAATATTTTTTTTGGACAATCTGACTAATTTGGCTATTTATTCCAAAACATTATACATACATACTTTTTTTGATATTATAAAATAAAATTAATATAAGCAGTTTTTATTAACAGTTTTACCTGTGATTTTGTATAAAAGTATCTAATACTTATTTAAAAAGCTCTCTTCTTTTGTCTTTCTTTGTCATCTTTGTGTCGAGTGTCATCTAAAACCATCCAATCGAGACAATTTTTTAAAGGTTTAGAAGAAGGTCCATCAACCCCATCTAAGGACAAGATGGGTTTGGTTTTACACGAATATACATATACGAATAAACCATATATATATATATATATATAGGTACCGTAAAGTCTTGAACGATTTAATCGTTCAAGCGTAAAGTCGATTAAGTTACCAACCGGTAAGAACGGGACGGGTAACCGCCTAGTGATATTTCAACTCGAGCGTTTTACGTGCTTCGTAAAGCCGTTTTGGAAGCCTAGTCAGCTTTAAAACTCCAACAGTAGGTTGACCACTAGACTACCGATCAGTAGTAGGCATGCGTGGTGGAGTTTGCCCATTCCCTTTCACTTGAAAGGAGGCCTGTGCTCAGCAGTGGGACATTAAAGGCTGATGATGATGATGCTGTACCTAGATCTTAGCTAATATGTGTTAATAATGACAACGCAGAAGTTCTTGCCTAGCTAGCTGGCTACCTTCATGCTAATGCGGTGTTATAGCAGTAGGTAAAATGCTTTAGTCAGTTTTTCCTCCTGCGTTCTTACCTCTTTAAATCAATCACTGACCACTCTGAGATTGTGGACAAAAGATAAAGCAAACATCGCTACTTCAGAAGTGATTCTGATAAAATTTATAGACCTATTAAAATGAATTATATAGATTACCCTCGCCAAAGTTGGCGTTGTTATTCCTTAGGCGATAAGGGCTAATATTGGATGAAACAGATTACGTAAAGTGTTCACTTTAGGCGGTATTTCTAAGGCTTCGATGGGGGACCTTCGAATTATTTACATAACGTCATTTCAGGGCTCAAATTGTACATTATGGATATTAGGGTTGTGAAAATAAATATTATTTGTGGTTCGGTGGTAATGAGCTAAGATTTTCGAATATGAAGTTTTTTGTGTAGTCTGATTTCCGTTTTTTTTATACCACTGCGGTGGCAAACAAGCATACGGCCCGCCTGATGGTAAGCGGTTACCGTAGCCTATGGACGCTTGCAACACCAGGGGTATCACTCGCGCGCTGCCAACCCTGAAGAAACCTCTTCACACCCTTCTTGAACCCCATGCTGTACTCCATTGGGAATCAGGGTAGCGTCAGCTTTTAAATTCAAATTCAAACTTTATTGCAATAATTTGTAACAAAGATGACAAATGTAATTATAAGTCACAACATGAAACCCCGTTAGGACACAGCAAATATATAAAATATATAGGTAAATACTCATTAAAATTAACAAGATGTCCATGAAGAATGTCCTTTGTTTCTATATCACTCACATTATTAATTAATTGTCGAGAATAACAAATTATCTTCATAAGTGCCTCTTTTTAAATGGCTTTGGCTTCTTGTACTTATAAAAGCCGTATTTGGTATACAATGGTGCCGATTCTGTTGTAAATCGCACTAAACTAATTTTAGTCACATCTCATCTCTTTCTGACGAACATGATTGAAAAAGGATAGAGCATATTTTAAGTTGTCAAATTAATCTTTGCCGTCTTATTTTGCGTGTATTTAGGCGTAACAGCGATAGATGGCGACTAAAATTGTATTGAAAACAAGCATTGGACTAATTTGACAGGACTAAATTTCTTACATCCTTTTCTTATGTTCTAACAAAGAGACATAGTGACTTTAAAATTAGTTTAGTTGTGAACAACAGAATCAGGGCCAATATATCAAATATCATCCCAAAACTTGTATTACTTTACTACGGCAACATACAATCTGTATGAATTTAAATTGACTGACTCTACTACGTTACTGGGATAGAAATCCTTTGACAATTGGGCACGCGGATAAACACTAGGCGCCGTATAAGGTTCATAAGCCTCATTTGGGTACCGAACTCTAAAAATACTCTACAACCACTCCTTTACTACGAAGGTCAGAGAATAAAATCAAAATCAAAAAGTATTTATTCAATTTAGGCCATGATAAGGCACTTATGAACGTTAACCAAATGACTCTACACCGGTTCCAAATACAACTTGAACTGAGAAGTCTCCGGCAGGAAACTCAGCAAGTCCTATTACTAAGACTCCGCTGTCCGTTCATCCGTCCGTCCGTCCGTCTGTCTGTCAGTGAGCTGTATCTCATGAACGGTAATAGGTAGACAGCTTTCAGAGAATGTGTATTTCTATTGCCGCTATATAACAACAAATAATAAAAATATGAAATAATTAAAAATTAAAGGGGGCGCCCATACAACAAACGACTTTTTTTGTATTTTGACGGAACCTTCCGTTTTTGATTCCGACTCGCACTGGGCCGGTATTTTTAATTTGCCCTCTTAGAACTATTATAGGTAATTGGATTCCACTTAGCAGCGACTTTCTTAGTTTTAGTTATTAGTTTATTATTACTTAGATTAAGTTATTTAGTAGGTATAGTTTTATTTATAATGTTTAAAATGTTTGATGTTAAAATAAATTTAATGTTAAAATTATAGGTAATTTACAAAATATATAATAAATATAATATATAACAATAGCCTGCGAAGCGAACACTTCATTCAAATACATTCTTGTCATCGCTTTGTTGCATAACTTCTGTTTTACTATCTTTTTAAATCTCTTGGATTTCATTGGGTACTTCACTATAGAAACGTATACATTGCCCCTTAAAAGAGTTTAGGATTTGCGGAATAATAAAATAATGTAGTAAAAAAAGGGAAGTGCCGTAATATTCTCAGTCAAATCATGCCGAGTCACCCCTCCCTCCCTTCCAAATACATGGTGCTCTTGAAAGGCTTCCATTAACTTTTTGCGTGCGCCATTATGACCGCGGGAAATGTTTTCCGGCTACCCTGTATAAGTATTAATGTTTGTACCAGCCTGTGTAATGGCTAATCTCTTTTAAATACTTACTTTTTAGGGCCGGAATGGCATCTGAGTTAATTTTCGCGACGACTCTTTCTGTTCTAAGATGCTTTTATTGTTATAACACTCTTATAAATGGTTTGAGGATATTTATGTTGGAAATTATGGTAAAAGGAAGGGTGGTTTTCAACCCCTGGGTTTTTGTTGTTTATTGTTCGAAAACAGAGTAATATTTTCGTACTTCTTGTTTTTACATACATATGTTTGTCTTTTTCTTTACACCAACATTCAAAATTCAAAATCATTTATTCAAATAGACCTTCGCAGGCACTTATGAAAAGTCTGACTCTAATACTCTAATACCGGTTCGGAAGGTTGCATTTGCTGAGAAGAGCCGTTAATAAACTCAGCAATTACTCTTTTCAAAACAAGCTTAGATTCATTACATAATATTTACATTCTAATCGCACTGACAACAATTGCGTGCCCCGGCGCGGCGGCAAAACTACAAAGTAGACTGAATCTATATTTAATAAGTAAATAAATAAATGGCAAACTTAAGCAGACCAGCCCCCACAAGCAGCACCTGTTCACAAGTATGACGCGTGTGGCAGCCATCGCCCTCCTCGCCATATTGGAGGGAAGTGAGCGACCCGTCACACGACGCCGCCGCAAGCAAAGGCCTTAAAGTGAGCATGACTTACTTAAGTCTGCCTTAGAAATAAAAAATAAACTAAAGGGAAACTACTAAACACGCAATTTGTTATCACTGTGACTATTGACAAGTTTATACTAAATATCATTTAGGTATATAGAAAATATAACAATTAAGTAGACAGACATAATATATCGATGAATTTAGAAATAAATGAAAAACATTAAATTAAATTAATTACTATAAGTAATAATCTGTAAATTAAACAAAAAAAAAGATATAATAATAATAGCATACTTTGAATTAAAATGGACCTTGAACTAGCTGCTAAGTGAAGCAGGTGCAGAGAGAAGCTACTTCCATACATCCTTGTCGTCTAATGAGACACTTTATAATAGGCCCTACTCAACAACCGCTTTTTGATATGTTCCTTAAATTTAAAAAAGGACATACTGGTCACGCTATGAGGAATTTTATTGTAAAACATAACTTCTAAATGCTTGAATCGATTGTCAAGTGTGTTATTGTAACCCTTACGTTATCCCGGGTGACATAGTGTATAAACTGTCACAGCTATAATAAAATATGATACATAATAGTACATTATGATACATGTGTGCAAAGTGGGTTCTCTCAAAACTCTCGGCTCATTTATCGCCCTCGTGTGTAATGATCAATGTACGCGATCAAATGTTTTTGTTATAGTAGATTTTTTGATAATCAGCAATCACGAAATGAGAACGTTAACAAATATGGCCGCAGGTTTTATTTTGACAGTGAAACCCTGACAAGCTTTTTTACCCGTTTAAATTAAGAATTATACACACATATCACTTGCAGTGAGATACAACTTAACATAATCGGGATTATACCTACCATAAAACTGTGCGGTAATGTAAAGTAAAAAGCACTAGTGCGTAATGTGCTGCATTATGGAACTAAAATCGGTGCAATAAAAGTCACTTTACGAGCAAGTGTATTGAAAATGTCGATTTTAAATTTTTACTGTTATTTCATGAAGACACGAAAATCAACCCACGCAATTTCAATTAAAGTTTAAATTTGAAATAGAATTGTACCATTTGTTTGTTTTTGCAAACATCTGTCAAAAACAACAAAAGAAACATGGAATCTCATTATGCTATACTGTGGGAATAATAAAAGATACGTAATTTATTCAGAGGGCTCCGCAGTTTATACACTGCCGTTTTAAATTAAATATTTAAACGACAATTGCGTTTCTTTCGATGTTGTTATTTATTTTTCTATTATGACCCACGAGCTTTTGAATAAAGACGTGAACATTATCGCAATTATGTTCATTCTATAATTGAATATAAACTCGGTTTTATGTCTTAGCAATACGGTTCTTTTTCCGCATTTTATCGAGAACCTTGTTAGTCTAAGGTCTGTTACTGTATTTCTTTATCTTAGACTAGCTTCCATCGCGGTTTCACCCGCGTTCCGTGAAAAGTAGCTTATACTCGTAGCACGGACGGAGTAGCTTACTGTGATCTTACTGATATAATAATTCCTTAATGGAAATATCTAGGACTAACGACATCTAGTCACAAAGTTATACTAAGTAGATGCTCAGCATGAGGCAGTAAATTTGATTTTTTTTCAATAGTTTTTTGATTTTTACTTTCGTATAACAATATAGCAAAATATTTCAGTGATTCGCGACCGTATTGGTTTATTTGGCCATATTTGAACTTTCCTCTAAAAACCGTAAAACTGACTATTTTACTGAATGCATTTACATCATTCACAAATAGGTCAATTCCACAATATGCCAATGTTTATACTACGGTTGCTAATAACTGAAATATTTAGCCATATTATTCTACGAAGGTAAAAATTAACAAAAAATTTAAAAGAAAATACATTTTTTTCGCCTCATGCTGAGCATCTACATTAAGTCGTGATTATATCAATTAAATTTGGAACCTGGCACTGAGACAAACAGTTTATTTTCAATTAACACAATATATATGCTTTATATTTCGTTCTAAGAGCCATTTCGACAGTAACGTAAATTTCAGAATTATTGAATAAAAGTTGTTCAAATACTAAAAGTTAAGTTAAAATTAATTAAAAGGTGAACCTTTTCATAACCAACTTTTCACCCCTTTAATTTAAGTTAAATAATTTATTATGGATGTGGAACAGACATTTTGGGAAGGAGGTGGTTTTGATCGGACAGGACTGAAATGAGCAGCGCTATAAGAAAGGTCTAGGTCAATGGTTAGCGGAAAAAGGCTGATTGAAAAGATAGATAAGATGTCTTTGTGCCTTTCAGAATGTTTTAGAATTCTTGCCGGAGCGGTAGCTTAGGTTTGATTTTATTTTGGCCCGTTGTCGTGTAGATAAGACATCGCGCATCATCATCATCAGCCTATAATGTCTCACTAATGAGTACAGGCTTTTCACAAATGAGGGTGAAAGGGAATGGGCAATACTCCACCACGCGTGCCCACTGCGGATCGGTGGAGGTAGACTAGCGGTCAACCTACTGTTGGAATTTTTCAAGCCGCCTAGGAAGCAACCAGCTAGCTTAACGGCTATCACAATTAAGTGATAACCGGGACCAATGGCTTTACGTGCCTTCCGAAGCACGGAAACGCTCGATTTGAAATACCACTAGGCGGTCACCCATCCAGGTACCGACCACGACGGTGCGTGGTAGCTTAACTTTGCCGATCGATTAAGAACGGCTAATCATGCTACACCACGAGCGCTTCATCGCCTAGCCGCACACTATGGGTTCGATTCTCATCTACAATACGGCCACCGAGAGATTGCGTTACTGACATCTGGTAATATTGGTCTACTCTCGGAAAGGCCTAATTCTTTTTCTTTGGGATTCTTTCGGCGGCCGCACATTAGAAAAAGCATGCGTGTGCCTGAATAGGGTCGTTCGTTCTAGTTCTGAGACAGACTAATTAAGTCTCACTATATTTCTTTCTAACAAAGAAGAAATTAAGGCCCGTCAAATTAGTCCAATTGCTTGTTTTCAACATAAAAGTCGCCATCAAAATTAGTCACGTCTATTTATTTACCCGCAAATGAAAATGGCAGACTAATTTGACAGCTTCAAATATGCTCTATCCTTTTTCAATAATGTTTGTAAGAAAGAGATGTGATGTGATTAAAATTAGTTTAGTGCGATTAGAAAGTTATCGGGTCTCCATAGCCTGAATGCGAATAATATCCCAATATATCATACGTTTTAAACCACGTAGCTAGTTCAATATGCAATATCGAATGGCAAAGTATGACATATGCCCAGGGTCAAATATCGCCGGGGGACAATATATCACATATATCAGAATAATTACCCAACGTGTCACGAGCGATAGTGCGGCGGTATATCACAATACTGGGTAATCTATCGCTGACGACTAAGGGTCACCGCTCACTGTAACAGCACGGCTACACCTGGGCATTTTACCTTGCCATGTAAGTGAGGCCTTTAAATCGTATGCGTTAAAGTAATTTTTTCAGCTCGCGGGCGGCGCGGCGCCTTAGAAATTGGTGGCGCGTAGGGCATGAATCTCGGAATCTCGGAATATCGTAATATCGGAATCTCGGAACGTTTTTTCCGATATTACAATATCGGAATTGAGTGATCCAATATCGTAATATCGGAATCAGATATTTTTATCTAATGAGTTTTTAAATAAAGATTTTAAGCACGCCACAAGGTATGGTCGTCTAGAGCTATAAAATTAACGTATCGTACATCAATTTTGCCTACTAGTGTTGAAAGTGAGCGTATTTTTTCAACAAAATACGAAGTTCATTATCCATAAAAATGCTTGATGCTTTGTTTTTAGGAAAATAAGCAAGAAAAACGAGCGTTTAAAAAATAAACATACAATGGTGCTTATCCTGTTGTTTAAAACTAAACTTATTCCCCCTTATTACAAATCATGGTTTAAAGCAAACCCAGGTAAAACCTGGTCACTCACCTGTCACTCGGTCACTTTCTAACGTCATATAAAAAAAAAGAGACGAGGCTATTTTAAAACCTGGTTTTGCTTTAAACTATGTTTTGTAATAAGGGGGATTCAGTCTCACTATATCTCTTTCTAACAAAGAACATAAGAAAAGGCTGTAAGAAAATTAGTCCTGTCAAATTAATCCAATACTTGTTTTCAACATAAATTTAGTCGTCATCTATCGCGGTTAATTCTAAATACACACAAATGAAGATGGCAGACTAATTTGACCGCTTTAAATATGTTCTATCCTTTTAATAATGTTTGTAAGAAAGAGTTGTGATGGGATGTTCACCGCTAAGAAAACCCCATTTGCTGTAGCTCCGCAATTCCAGAACACGTCCTTGAACATCAGTAAAAGCATTGGGATCCTTGGCGTCGACATTTCTAGCGACGTTTTGTTCCGTAGTCACTTAGAAGAAGAGGTTAAGCTGGCATTCAAAAAGCTTCGGAGTGCTCAACAAAGCGAAGCAGTACTTCACATCGGGGCAAAGAATGCAACTTTATAAGTCGCAAGTTCGGCCTCATACGGAGTACTGCTGTCATCTGTGGGTGGGGGCATCTGGATACCAGCTTGGGCCTTTAGACTCGGTTCAGCGACGTGCTGCTAGAATTGTCGAGAGCAGAAGACCTTTTCAATCCAACTTTATAACGAACTAGTTGCCCCCGAGGTTTCCTCGCGTTTCCGGGATTAAAAGTAGCCTATAATCATCATCATTAGCTTATAATGTCCCAGTGCTGGGACATTATAGGCGTGTGAGGGTGAAAGGGAATGGGCAGATCTCAGATCAGAGACTCCACCACGCGTGCCCACTGCGGATCGGTGGAGGTAGGCTAGTGGTCAACCTACTGTTGGAGTTTTCAAGCCGCCTAAAAGGCCTCCAACTAGCTGAACGACTATCACAATTAAGTGATAACCGGGACCAACGGCTTGACGTGCCTTCCAAAGCACGGAAACGCTCGATTTGAAATACCACACCCACCTAGGTACCGACCACGACGTTGGTAGCTTAATTTGCCGATCGATTAAGAACGGCTTATCATGCTACACCACGACCACTTCAGCCACGGGCCTATAGTACTCCGGGATAATGTAGCTTCCTATAAGTGAAAAAAAAAAAACGAATCCGACCGGTAGTTCCACAGATTAGCCAGTTTAACCAAACAAAAACACTCTTCCACTTTATAATATTAGTATAGATAGATAATTATAAGGAATATGGGCAATTTATAAAGAATATGTGCAATTTATAATAAAAATTTCTAATTCCGATATTAATATCGGAATTCCGATATTGAGATCCAATATCGGAATCAATATCGGAATTGAAAAATCTTCCGATATTACATGCCCTAAGTAAATGCCGAGGCGTAGCCGTGCTGTTATAATGAGCGGTGACCCTTAGGCTGGCCGTAGACGAGGCAAATGTTGTTGGAAACTTGTTGCCATATAATCATCTTTTGAAATAGTGAAATAAATGCATATAATATAATTATTTGTGTATTTGATATCATATTTATAAAAAAATACATATAAATACGTATTTAAATGAATATTGCTAGCTAATGTCATGTTACGAATCGTCTCGCACGACTTCCAGCCTCTCGAACAAGCCGGTTTCCGTAAAGGCTTTAGCACCAAAGACCACATACATACCCTCCGCCAGATTATACAGAAGACTGAGGAGTATAATCGGCCATTATGCCTGTTGACAATTTTAATTCGACAAATCCGTCAAATAAACAATTTTACAACGTCAGTCATAACTAATAATACAATCTAAAGAATCAAAGTTATCCAACTTTTGTAAAAAGTGCAAACTAAGAAAAAAAAGAGAGAAAGAAAAAACATTTATTTTGAGGAAACACAACACAATTACATACACTGTTATATATGACATACACAAAAAACAGTAAGAAGGAAAAGTAATAATAAATTGTGTTGTGTGACATCAAAAATGGACAGCGACTCAGTTGTAGACTGCAAGCCAACAGGTACAGGGCTACAGCACTGATTTTCAGTCGCTGCCATAGGTGACGTCACGAACAACGTAACTAAAATAAAAGGGAAAACAAAGCAAAAATAAAAACAAAGAATAAGAATAACAAAGTAAGAAAATGGAAATAGATTAAAGAATAGAAAAAATATAAAACTGGAAAGCACATAAACCTATTTAAAAGCAGATACGTCTAGGCCTAAGGTCTAGGCTCTACTAAAAGAGCCACGAACTCCCAGTTTCAAAAAGCCTGATTATCTGTTCTTAAAAGTACATCTGTCTCTGTCAAAAGCTCATACAATGACAACGGCAATAGTTTTGATAATAGATTATCTTTGGACTTTCAGAAATTCACGGTGAGTCTATGACCTATACATGAAAATGATAAACGCCTCATAGGTGCCTCGTAGATTAAACTAAATTGCTATACTAGAAATGTCACCAATAAAATAAACCTTAATATCAAGTAATATTTCAGAGCGTAATATTATTCGAGACTCAAAGAATTACTTGTTTTTATGGGACGTAAGTAAAGTAACAAAACGTTATCCCACCAAATTTTTTCACCAAAAGAAGTTGTGTAAATAGTATATTTTCTAAATATGTTTTCCCATGATACTTACCGTACATAATAAGATTTTATAGAAAAGAAAAAGATTTTGACGGAAAAAAATCTTAGGTGCGAAAGGGATAAAGTAAAATTACCCTGTTACAAACCATTTGAAAGGTATTATCAGTTACATATATAAGTCAATGAGAAAAGGATAATTTTCAACAAGAAACAACATGCCACCTGATGACGTAATTAGATCCCGAATGCACTACGTAGCGTCAACGGTTACTCGGACGCTTGCTCTGACGTCACACCGCCTTCACGTCAAGCGACGGAGAGCCATTTAGCCCCTTTATATCCGCGGCCGAAGCCTGGCAAGAGACAGTCACGGAAATCCATTAGTGGTAACAGTTTGAGCACTCAGCTCGCTTTTCATTAATGCTGTAGGAAACGTTTTGGGTGTTTGTATGCTTGGAGACTTTTGGAATCGAAAATGTAATATTTTATATCGGTTTTGGATATTTGTTCTTTATTATATATATCAAACAGATGAGTGACAGGGGCCCAAGTCTGCTATTACAATTATGTTCCAATGAACTTTCAGTGGTCTCAAAATTACGATATTTTACAGTTTTGATAGTCTACTAACACAATAGCGTCATTATGGCGTCATAATGGAGTCATTATAGCTTTATTATGGAGTCATTTTGGCTTTATAATGGAGTCATTATGGCGCCATTATAACTCAATTATGACGCTTGTTCACTTGTTAGTACGTGGCCATAGCTGCCTATGAATATTTGTGGGCCAAGACTGCTATTTTAAATCAAAGATATCATTCTGATAACGACTAATTGCAACTCCATTGCATTGTAATAACTGATTGATCATATCCATCACTGGTGTGCTTGACAACAGGTTTTTACTTTGATGGGTAGTTAGCCATGTGGGTAGGTACTACATTGGTGCTGATTCTGTTGTTTACAACTAAACTAATTTAGTTTCACTATGTCTCTTTCTAACAAAGAACATAAGGATGTAAGAAATTTAGTCCAGTCAAATTAGTCCAATGCTTGTTTTCCATATAAATGTAGTCGCCATCTATCGCGGTTACGTCTAAAAACCCGAAAATGAAGACGGCTTAGACTAATTTGACAGCTTTAAATATGTTCTATTCTTTTTCAATCATGTTTGTAAGAAAGAGATGTAACAATTAGTTTAGTGCGATTTACAACAGAACCCACCAATGTCTATTATATTATATGCTATGATTAGTAACGATGTTTTCTTTCCTAGAAAGCACAATTATAACTTGCGTTCTCATGTTTTATAAATTTATACAATCTCCAGACATAAAAAGTTAAACAGCATTTCTAGAGTTCTAGATTTCTAGAGTGAAAAATAATCTCATGAATACATAAAACTTTTTATACTGAATGCGACTCAAAAATTCTTATTGTGATTGTGAAAGATTCAAGATGTTATTTATACATAAGAGAGGCTCTAAGAAAAACAAGAATATGAGACAAAATTTTCTTTCATACGAAAAAAACTGACATATCGGGGGACAATCGAGTGAATCGAAGCGTATGAGCGTTTCTTCATTGGGCGACACGACACGACACCGCACGGCAACGGCAGCCGTTCACGACATCAGTGGATGCATATTTCGGTGTCGTGTCATGTCGCCCAATGAAGAAACGCTCTATGTAAGGTAATAAATAAACAAAACACATTAAAAAATAAACAATCGAATTTCAGTAAGACTTACCAGATCAAATGTCAGATTCAAGATTTCGTGCAAATATGATAAGAGTCAGATCATCGCATTTGGATGTAGCTTCATTCATTATTGATAAACCGCCAATACAGCCTTCTGGCCTGGTAGCTCATTAGTCACCATTACAATTCAAACCGTGTGCTATAGAAAGTAAGGTAGTAATTGAGTTTGGTCTATGATTTTATTTTAAAAAGAAAATTTAAGAGGATATATGCTACCCGGCCGCGCTCGAATTTAGGTATTTGCCAGCGCCAAGCCGAGTCAACGCGGGGCCAACATTGGTGCGGCTCCTCCGCCAACTTACTTACTGCGCGCGTTATTATTTGATACTTTTCAGTATGGCTTCATGTCGATCGATGTAGACAAAACAAGATGTAGATGTAAACAAGGTATCTGGTAGGTTGAATTAGGTTATAAGTAGTTATATAGTACAATGTACTGAATATTGTTTTTTTACACTAGTAAACAAAGTAGTTCAGGTACCTATATAATTTGTTATCTAATTAAACTTTTATTTGGTTTTATTTTGTTAAAATAATTCTATATTATTATTAATATAATTATAATAGCAACCCGCCCCGGCTCCCCACGGGTGCAATGTCGTGAGGTGCCGAGCGATTTGCGCGCCCGCCCGCGCGCCCGCCCGCGCGCCCCTCTCTACCCCCCCGGTCACGGTATCGCGAATTGAGAGATTTGAGAGACTCTTGGACCATATAACATGAATCTTTGCTCAACATTGAAAAAAAGTGTCCGCCATTTTGAACTATTTTATTACAGGTCCGATTGCTATCAAAATTGATATTTGAGAGACTCTTGTACCATATAACATGAATCTTTGCACAAAATTGAAAAAAACAATCCGCCATTTTGAACTATTTTGTTACAGGTCCGATTGCTCCCAAAATTGATATTTGAGAGACTCTTGAACCATATAACAAGAACCTTTGCTCAAATTTGAAAAAAGTGTCCGCCATTTTGAACTATTTTGTTACAGGTCCGATTGCTCCCAAAATTGATATTTGAGAGACTCTTGAACCATATAACAAGAACCTTTGCTCAAATTTGAAAAAAGTGTCCGCCATTTTGAACTATTTTGTTACTGGTCAGATTGCTATCAAAATTGATATTTGAGAGACTCTTGGACCATATAACATGAATCTTTGCTCAAAATTGAAAAAAGTATCCGCCAATTTGAACTATTTTATTACAGGTCCAATTGCTATCAAAATTGATATTTGAGAGACTCTTGTACCGTATAACATGAATCTTTGCACAAAATTGAAAAAAGTATCCGCCATTTTGACCTATTTTGTTACAGGTCCGATTGCTCTCAAAGTTGATATTTGAGAGACTCTTGTACCATATAACATGAATCTTTGCACAAAATTGAAAAAAGTGTCCGCCATTTTGAACAATTTTATAATACGTCCGATTGCTATCAAAATTGATATTTGAGAGACTCTTGTACCATATAACATGAATCTTTGCACAAAATTGAAAAAAGTATCCGCCATTTTGAACTATTTTGTTACAGGTCCGATTGCTCTCAAAATTGTTATTTGAGAGACTCTAGAACCATATAACAAGAATCTTTGCTCAAATTTGAAAAAAGTGTCCACCATTTTGAACTATTTTATTACAGGTCCGATTGCTATCAACATTGATATTTGAGAGACTCTTGAACCATATAACATGAATTTCCATTTTGTACATGAAAAAATATCAATGTCTATAAAAGTAGAATTGTATGACTCAACCATACGGCGCAAAGGGCAGCGTAGTCCAGAATTCGTACGACAGGTATTTACTGCAAAGAGAGTTCCTGCACGAGCACTACGTTTGTTGATAGTTCGAAGCACTACGTAGCATAGTTTACTCGTGAGGTCTATTGCGTCCATATTGTTGTGGACAATGCCATGCAGAGTATTCGCTTGCAGATATTCACGTCTAGCTTCTAAGGAGAGAAGTTTGAACTTATCTAATAGTTGTGAGTATGATAACTGTGACCAAGCATCTATAGTACATAGATCGCAAGAACTTGCGATCTTGCTTACAAGAATCTCTCAAATATCAATTTTGATAGCAATTGGACCTGTAACAAAATAGTTCAAAATGGCGGACACTTTTTTTCAATTTTGTGCAAAGATTCATGTTATATGGTACAAGAGTCTCTCAAATATCAATTTTGTGAGCAATCAGACCAGTTAAAATAATTCAAAACGGCGGACACTTTTTTGGATTTTGAAAAAAGATTCGTGTTTTGTAATCCCAAGGCCTGTCAAATCTCAATTTTGAGAGCAATCGGACCAGTAACTAAATAGTTCAAAATGGCGGACACTTTTTTCAATTTTTAGCGAAGAGTAATGTTATATGGTCCAAGATTCTCTCAAATATCAATTTTGAGAGCAATCGGACCAGTAACAAAATAGTTCAAAATGGCGGACACTTTTCTTAAAATTTGTGCAAAGATTCATGTTATATGGTTCAAGAGTCTCTCAAATATCAATTTTGAGAGCAATCGGACCTGTAACAAAATAGTTCAAAATGGCGGACACTTTTTTCAATTTTGAGCAAAGATTCATGTTATATGGTTCAAGCGTCCCTCAAATATCAATTTTGAGAGTAATCGAACCAGTAACATAATAGTTCAAAATGGCGGACACTTTTCTTAAAATTTGTGCAAAGATTCATGTTATATGGTACAAGAGTCCCTCAAATATCAATTTTGTGAGCAATCTGACCTGTAATAAATAGTTCAAAATGGCGGACACTTTTTTCAATTCTGTGCAAAGATTCATGTTATATGGTCCAAGAGTCTCTCAAATATCAATTTTGTGAGCAATCAGACCAGTTACAAAATAATTCAAAATGGCGGACACATTTTTGGATTTTGAAAAAAGATTCGTGTTTTGTAATCCCAAGGCCTGTCAAATCTCAATTTTGAGAGCAATCGGACCAGTAACAAAATAGTTCAAAATGGCGGACACTTTTCTTAAAATTTGTGCAAAGATTCATGTTATATGGTACAAGAGTCTCTCAAATATCAATTTTGAGAGCAATCAGACCAGTAACAAAATAGTTCAAAATGGCGGACACTCTTTTCAAATTTGTGCAAAGATTCATGTTATATGATTCAAGAGTCTCTCAAATATCAATTTTGAGAGCAATCAGACCAGTAACAAAATAGTTCAAAATGGCGGACACTCTTTTCAAATTTGTGCAAAGATTCATGTTATATGGTTCAAGAGTCTCAAATATCAATTTTGAGAGCAATCAGACCAGTAACAAAATAGTTCAAAATGGCGGACAATTTTTTTCAATTTTGAGCGAAGAGTAATGTTATATTGTCCAAGAGTCTCTCAAATATCAATTTTGAGAGCAATCAGACCAGTAACAAAATAGTTCAAAATGGCGGACATATTTTTTGGATTTTGAAAAAAGATTCGTGTTTTGTAATCCCAAGGCCTCTCAAATCTAAATTTTGAGAGCAATCGGACCAGTAACTAAATAGTTCAAAATGGCGGACACTTTTTTTCAATTTTGAGCAAAGATTCATGTTATATGGTCCAAGCGTCTCTCAAATATCAATTTTGAGAGCAATCAGACCAGTAACAAAATAGTTCAATGGCGGACACTCTTTTCAAATTTGTGCAACGATTCATGTTATATGGTCCAAGAGTCTCTCAAATATCAATTTTGAGAGCAATCAGACTAGTAACAAAATAGTTCAAAATGGCGGACACTCTTTTCAAATTTGTGCAAAGATTCATGTTATATGGTTCAAGAGTCTCTCAAATATCAATTTTGAGAGCAATCAGACCAGTAACAAAATAGTTCAAAATGGCGGACAATTTTTTTCAATTTTGAGCGAAGAGTAATGTTATATGGTCCAAGAGTCTCTCAAATATCAATTTTGAGAGCAATCAGACCAGTAACAAAATAGTTCAAAATGGCGGACAATTTTTTTTCACATTTGAGCGAAGATTCATGTTATATGGTTCAAGAGTCTCTCAAATATCAATTTTGAGAGCAATCGGACCTGTAACAAAATAGTTCAAAATGGCGGACACTTTTTTCAATTTTGAGCAAAGATTCATGTTATATGGTTCAAGCGTCCCTCAAATATCAATTTTGAGAGTAATCGGACCAGTAACAAAATAGTTCAAAATGGCGGACATATTTTTTGGATTTTGAAAGAAGATTCGTGTTTTGTAATCCCAAGGCCTCTCAAATCTAAATTTTGAGAGCAATCGGACCAGTAACAAAATAGTTCAAAATGGCGGACATTTTTTTTTCAAATTTGAGCGAAGATTCATGTTATATGGTTCAAGAGTCTCTCAAATATCAATTTTGAGAGCAATCGGACCTGTAACAAAATAGTTCAAAATGGCGGACACTTTTTTCAATTTTGAGCAAAGATTCATGTTATATGGTTCAAGCGTCCCTCAAATATCAATTTTGAGAGTAATCGGACCAGTAACAAAATAGTTCAAAATGGCGGACACTTTTCTTAAAATGTGTGCAAAGATTCATGTTATATAGTACAAGAGTCTCTCAAATATCAATTTTGTGAGCAATCGGACCTGTAATAAATAGTTCAAAATGGCGGACACTTTTTTCAATTTTGTGCAAAGATTCATGTTATATGGTCCAAGAGTCTCTCAAATATCAATTTTGTGAGCAATCAGACCAGTTACAAAATAATTCAAAATGGCGGACACATTTTTGGATTTTGAAAAAAAAATCGTGTTTTGTAATCCCAAGGCCTGTCAAATCTCAATTTTGAGAGCAATCGGACCAGTAAGTAAATAGTTCAAAATGGCGGACACTTTTTTTCAATTTTGAGCAAAGATTCATGTTATATGGTCCAAGCGTCCCTCAAATATCAATTTTGAGAGCAATCGGACCAGTTACAAAATAATTCAAAATGGCGGACACTTTTTTTGGATTTTGAAAAAAGATTCGTGTTTTGTAATCCCAAGGCCTGTCAAATCTCAATTTTGAGAGCAATCGGACCAGTAACTAAATAGTTCAAAATGGCGGACACTTTTTTTCAATTTTGAGCAAAGATTCATGTTATATGGTCCAAGCGTCCCTCAAATATCAATTCTGAGAGCAATCGGACCAGTAACAAAATAGTTCAAAATGGCGGACACTTTTTTTCAAATTTGAGCAAAGATTCATGTTATATGGTACAAGAGTCTCTCAAATATCAATTTTGAGAGCAATCGGACCAGTAACTAAATAGTTCAAAATGGCGGACGCTTTTTTAAATTATGAGCTAAGATTCATGTTATATGTTCCAAGAGTCTCTCAAATATCAATTTTGAGAGCAATCAGATCAGTAACTAAATAGTTCAAAATGGCGGACTCTTTTTTAAATTATGAGCAAAGATGCATGTTTTGTGGTCCCAAGGTCTCACAAATATCTTTTTTTTTATACCATAAAGTCGGTAAACAAGCATACCGTCCGACTGATGGTAAGCGGTTACCGTAGCCAAAATATCACTACGTATAATATTGCCCTTAGTGATATGATAGGTAATAATCACAGACTACGGAGGACATATTCTCGCTCACAAAAAACTGTGTCTATGGAGTCGGCCACCTCTCACGCACACCTTAGTTGGCTATTCCGCGGGAAATTAGACTCTGTCGCCGTTTACACAGAGTCGATTACTCGCGCTCAACTAATGTGTGGATGTGTGCGTGCCGGCTTGTACGTACAGCGTGGTGGCCGACTCGAGTGACACATTTTTTTGTTAGCGAGAATATATCCGACTTTTTTTTATATCTGTGGTAATAATGCATTCTAGTGGTGAAAGATCGGTACAGTAGTTTTTGAGTTTATTGAAATTACAAACAAACAAAACATACAAAAATACATCTTTTCTTTTATCGTATTATTATTAGAGTATATAAACGGAGGAAAATTCAAACATAAGGCCGCCCTTATAATATGACAAATTTATCCATTACTTCTGATTGGCATTGATCGATCGTGCCTTTCTGGGGTTGATGATTTCCGGTAGAAGACATTTATTAACTATAACAAACAAAAATAATAATATTTGTCAACTATAATTCAAAACAGTTACCATTTATCAATATAACTTAACTTACCCTAGTGGTATCAAAAGTGGTAAGAGCGCGCTATAATGCGGGCGATTGTACCAATACTCTCAATCGTAATAATATGTTGGCGAACTTAGCGCGCGGAAAACAGAGCGATACGTCCTCTCTCTGAGACGGCGGAGCCGGGTCTGCCGAGCCGTGGCCTCCGCAATCGATTTATATAGCAGTTTTAAAATATTCGGTATAAAATAATTATAATGTTTTTACGGATTTTTTTAATTTACTAATTTTAAGCATGAACTGCTGCGTATTAATAAATAGTAATTATGAAGTTTGACAAACGATTTCCATATTAAAAACGGCGCTAAACATCGATAAAAATCTTAATTTTTACGCAGTTTTATTTTGTCATTTTCATAACAAAAATGTACTAAACGTTATGATGCTATTTTCAAGAAAAATAGAAGACAATATGTTCTTTTCAACATGTATTTTTGTATTTTTTTGTTTCAAGTACTTTCAATACCTATTTGACTGCAAAGACAGCATGTTCCGTAAAATTCAAAAAAGGTCTCTCAAGGAACTGCTCTAAACTAAATAACAAATAGTCAATTTAATGTTATTTCTTCAAGAAAAGTAGAAAATTAAATGTCCTATTGGATTTACGACAACACAAATGAATAACTATCAATATAACTGAGTATTTTCACACCGAAAACCTGGAATATTGCGGCATTGTGCGTTATTACGTTATAAACGCTCTTAAGGGTAATTAGGATCCCCGTGACGCACAATCAGCTTTACTAGTCCCAAGATAAAAGTATTCCTTTCGCTGCTTTTATTGAACAAATGCCGGTTAAATTACTTTTTTTACCCCCTTAGGGGAAGATTTCATTCGTTTTTTTTATAAAGCCAAAGAAAATCCATTTAACATTTATGCTTTAGCTTGTGACTTGAACGAACACCTAAAAATGCTACATTATGCCATTAACAACTGTAAATACTCTTCAAGTGTCAAAGTGTGTTTAATTTCGGAATACTGGTATGTAGCGTACTTCAAATCTATAGGTACAATAAATCCATCAATAAATCCAAATGCCTGACTAATGCTACCTACAGAAAAAATACCCACAAATCCAACAAAAACCTCGAGCGACAGCCACGATTGTGAATAAAGCTGTATATAATAATCCCCGAGATATATAATCCGGGTATCTACAATTAAAGTCACATTTGTCGAATATGTGCCTAATGGATGTGCGGTTTATTGGGCAGGCATAGTGATGTGTTGGCAACGTGGATAATCCGCGAGGTATCGGGTTTTATTTACGAAGGCGGATTTTAGAAGAATATTATTTTACATAAGGCTTCATTAGAAATAATTATCTTGACTTATCTTCAGAGAATTCATAAATTATAATGGATTTGGCATGGTATTTTTTTCAGTTTCACAGTGGGAAATATATTGTCTTACAAACATTTTTAGAGCTAAATGGTTTGCTATTTGGAAAATCGAACTCCCTTGGATTTAGCGGATCCTATCCACGTGCCCAAAAAAGTCAATACAATTTGTTTACTAGCGAATGTAATATTTTTTAATTCCTGAAAACTTTTGGAATTCCCAATTAATTTCTCCACATTTGCGAATGCGGATCTGGCTATTTGCCACTGCGGATCTGGTCATTTGCCAGTGCGGATTAAGCCATCTATTTCCGCGGTACTATTGTTACATATCAGATACAGTGACGTGGGGGATGACACGGTAAGCGTAAAAGCTTACATCAAGCTCTCGGGGATTCGATTTCCTGTACAATGCCGGTATTAGTGTCATGTTATGTGCGAAGAACAATTTCATTGTTTCGTTTTTTCGTTCTAACGTTAATGTTTAGGTACTTTGTTTTCTTAAAATATACAACATACAATCTATATATAGGACTTTTTCCTTAGTTATTTCTATCGGCACTTAAAGAATTTGAAAAACGACTTAATACTAATTATTCGAAAGGTGTGATTGATTAATCTGTGATTTAGATTTGTTTATTGTATTAATATAATATGACATATATTTTTATATAATATTCTGTTTATAATAAAATTCACATTCATAAAAACATTTAGTTTTATATTTGAAAAAGTAAAAAAGATTTATATTTGATCCAATATTCGAAATAACATCCGGTGGGTGCCACCCTGACGTTTCCACGCTCGATGGGGCACAAATTATAAGAATATATTTTTAATTTTACAAACGACTACCATTTTTTTACTACTAAGGTAGTAAACAAGTAACCTGATGGTAAGCGGTTACCGTAGCCTAGCCTAATAGACGCGTCCAACGGGAATCACTTCAAATTCAAAAAGCTTATGAATATTAACAAAATGACTCTACACCGGCTCCAAATACAACTTAAACTGAGAAGACTCCGGCAAGAAACTCAGCAAGTCCTTTTTTTTTGGTCGGTTGCTGATTCTGTCATAATTATAAACCACGATATACGGCTATGGATACTGTGTTGTGAGGGTACTTTCTAGTACCTCCCTGGCTTGCTATCTCAATTTGTAAATCAATTGCAAGCACCTACTGGTGAATTCCGGTTGAGAACTTGAGAGCCAATCATTGATAGGCGTTGAGCTTTCCAGTTTCAAAATAACTAATAGGAAGCTACATTATTCCCGAGTTTTGGCTACTTTTTATCCAGAGAATGCCAATGAAACCGCGTACTAACTAACCTACATCATAACTTACCAAGATAATTTTGGGGTCAAACACAAGCCAACACAATTTGTCGAAAAGTTGCCCTGCCAAAGGAATGATAGACTTATATCTAATCTATATACAATATAAGTCTATCATACCTTTGGCAGGGCTACTTTTTTGTAAATTTTTTCGCCATTTGTTATATTATGTTTGCATAAATAACTTCAAATAACTATCTATGTTTTATGCTAATGATTAATAAAGTACCTTGTTACGATTACATAATTACTTTTCAAGCAGACAGTGTCATTAACACCTCAAGTGCTCACTTTCAATGGAAATTAGTAAATTTGTCCTATTTAATTAAATGCTTGCATGGTAACTTCACAGTTTTAAAGTTAATTAATATAAATTCTATATACCTACCTAGTGGATAGTTGTGTATTAAAAAACTGAAAACTTAACACCTGCTTGCATAATAGGCTACTTTCCTGAAAAAATCTAGTCCGTCATTTACACTATCAAAAAATATTAGACACGTATTTTTTCTTTTGTCAATTAAACAAAAAAAATACGACGTCACGGTGTGGTACACTTTTTGGTAACAAGTGACGTCACGAGCCCCCACTCCCGAACTTAGTCGCGCTTTATCTTCGTCAATTGTTAATGATTTGGTAAAGCAAAAAATACGTGGCCAATATTTTTTGATAATCTAACTGACGGACTAATTAGAATTATTATATTTTTACCCAGACTACATCCCTATTATGTATACTAGAGGTCACCCATGTTGCAATACTCTGGACTCACGCGTTACTGAAATTCAAGTGTTTTGAAATTCAAACGAGGCTTCATTAGATAGAAATTGCAATACAAAATATTATATTCTGCCATTTATTTATTTTATATTAAAAAAGTGAATATTCTAAATTTAATACAGTAACACGAATGTTTGTTCAGCCCTATGCAGCCGGCTACCAAGTTGAACCCCTATCAGTTAAATTGCCCCCTCTACGACGTAGCTGTAGCTGTAGAACCTCTACGAGAATAGAACTGTACTCGTGTACTTTAACTGTGCTAAATCTAGATCACACCCCTCCAAGCGCGCAATATTCTTTAAAAGGGGTGCAACGAATTCTCTTCACGTATTTATACCATATACAACGAGTCCCAAAATTCAATGATGGGCGGGCACCAGAGGGTGGACGTGCTCATGACTACTCGAAAAAAAGATTTTTTTATTTTTGTTTTTGTGTAAAAACTACAGGCATTCTGGGATTTTTAATTGCTACTTAGGTTGCTTATTTAATACAAAAAAAGGGAAATATTTGAAAAAACATTTTTTTTTTCTTGAGCAGGTCCACCCTCTGGTATCCGCTTATCGTTGAATTTTGGGACAATTATCGTATTTGTTATCTTTTGCTTGGTCCAACCACATGAACACTAAACACCATCCTGAGACCAGGCACCAATTTATTTAGTTCCTTCGTATAGACAAGAACATTAATGTGGTTCGGGAAAGTATCAAGTATTTATTTCAGACTATAGTCAATGTGATACAATGGGATCTGTCACCGTCTATTCTTTGTTAACCGACTTCAAAAAAAGGGGAAGGTTCTCAATTCGATTGTATTTTTTTTTATGTTTGTTACCGCATAACTCCGTCATTTATTGGAAAATTCTTTTTTTATTTGAAAGGGTACACTTCCCGTTTGGTCCCATTGTCATCAGATCAGGATTTGATTATTTCTTAGTATACTTTGAAGTTGGTTTAAGGTTTTTGTAAAACAGTCCAATTATTATATCACTAGACAATGACATTCCGTATAGCGATATTTCAATTGCATGTTACAGGATAAATATTGGTTGGTTAAGGTTCACCTTACGCGCCGCAGGTCATGGGTTCGATTCCCACACATGACATGCATTTGTGTGCATGAACATGTCTGTATGTCCTGAGTCTGGGTGTAATTATGTATATCAAGTATGTATTTACAAACAAAAAGTAGTATATGTATTATATCAGTTAGCTGGTTTCCATAGTACAAGCTCTGCTTAGTTTGGGATCAGATGACCGTATGTGAGGAATGTCCCAGGA
This sequence comes from Polyploca ridens, assembly GCA_951394255.1. Taxonomy (NCBI): domain Eukaryota; kingdom Metazoa; phylum Arthropoda; class Insecta; order Lepidoptera; family Drepanidae; genus Polyploca; species Polyploca ridens. The sequence goes on along the minus strand of OX596256.1, from coordinate 1,945,412 downwards.
TATTTATTTATTATTATTATTAGTTATTTAAATGATAAGATGTATTCAAAGTATAAATGTATCTGACTGTACAAAAAGAAAACGCCACCTCGTTACGATATAGAACTTAAGGCATCAAGTAAATTTAAACATCTTACTCGTATTTGCCTTTTATCGGGAGTGTGTATTTAGCTTTATTCTTTATGCACATAGAGTGCTTCGTTCTCTTTGAATCAAAGTGGGTATTTATTTTTCTCGGAAAAAGAAATATTTTAAATGAATAAATGAAATTGTTTATTTCGCCAGAAATGTGGTAACATTGAGGTGTTATCTTAAAATAAGGTCTACACATTTCGCTACAGAATAGCATGCAAAATTATAAATTTAAATTGTATCTAATAAATAATGTAATACAATATAATATAATAATAATTAAATTAAATGGGATGTCCAAATTATATAATTATCTACCAAGTTTTGTTATATTTAAGATATTCGTCTAGGGTGTAAAAACATCTCTCAGTAAGCCACTTATACCGGTCGTTGTTTTGGTCAGCGACGAGCGACTCGGGGTCGATAATACAAATGATACCGGTGCTAAAAAAAATATTAAAAAAATCCTTTTTTTTTATAACAAAAATAAAATAAATTAAATTTTGAAAATCATGTAATAAGCTAAAGTGTAGACATAATACTCAACGGGAGTGCGAGGGAGTAAAGGGGTGGGGCGATGGCGGCTTGCGCCTAGCTCTAGTCTGTGCACGTGCCTAGTAACCATACTTTGCAGTAATTTTATTTCAAATTGAATAAGGTATTTCTCAACATATTTACAGTATTTAATGGAATTAAGTCCATTTTTGGGGAATATATATTTTGTACTACCGCTCCTGGGTCGCTTGTCGCCGACCAAAACAACACCCTGTATATAATCTTCTCTGAAAAGGCAGGTTTGTGTAGGCAGAATTTGGTCAAAAAGTAAAAAAAAATATAGTTTGAACGTCGAAATAACTAAATGAGTTGCCAAAAAATGTCTGTGTATATATAAAAATGAATTGCTTTAGTCGCTAAAACTCGAGAACGGCTGGACTGATTTGGCTAATTTTTGGTTTTAAAATATTTGTAGAAGTCCAGGAAAGGTTTAAACAAACGTAGTCGCGCCGGGCAGCTAGTATGTTATATAAGTTTGATAATGAGCCCTGAACATGTAGGACTCGATCAACGGTGCCAAAACTGGAATAATTTGAGGCATTCATAATATATTAAGAACCCCAGAATAAATATATGACGTTATATTTTAATATTATACGACAGACGGTCGAAACGACACCAAAGAGCTGCTATTTTTGTCGTGAAATATTTTTATGATGCTGAGCTTATTAAATATTTCATGAAAATAATTGGACTGTTTTACAAAAAACTTAAACCGACTTCAAAGTACACTAAGAATTAATCAAATCCTGATCTGATGACAATGGGACCAAACGGGAAGTACCCTTTCAAATAAAAAAAAGAATTTTCCAAATCGGTTAATAAATGACGGAGTTATGAGGTAAAAAAAACATTCGAATTGAGAACCTCCTCCTTTTTTGAAGTCGGTTAATAACATGTTGCTTGTAACTTTTTAGTTTTCTGTTTTTTTTTTAGATTATTAGTTTTTATGTAATGATTCTGCGTTGTGACAATTGTCACTATCACTTCTTCTTTGCAAAAATGCAATAGGTAATGTGTGCGTTATGCACTGGTGTAGTAAGCATCCATAAGCTATGGAACGTACGGTAATCGCTTACCACCAAGGGGTCCGAATGCTTGCAGACTTTGTGGTATAAAAAAATACGTTGTTGACATACCGAATATACGGACACAACGTTTTGCATCCTCATTTATAATGCGGGCAGCAAGGGAGTGGAACTTGCTTCCGGCGTCTGTGTTTCCTGACGCTTACAATCTAGGTACTTTCAAGGCCAGAGTGAATAGGTTTCTTGTGGGTAAGCGTGTTTCATCTTAGGCTTCGTCATCGCCCCTTATGGGCGGGTCAGCTGCCAAACGCAAGCCCATTTAATTAAAAAAAAAAACAATGGGAAAACGTATTCCAAACAGTCTAAAGGCATTACTTTGTTTTGAGTTCAGCGTTTAAAACTATATGTTTTATATTTCAAATTAAAAGTTTGGGTATGGTTTTTTTATACTACTAAGTCGTTAAACAAGCATACGGTCCGCCTGATGGTAAACGGTTACCGCAGCCATATGGACGCTTGCAATACACGAGGCATCGCTCACGCGTTACCGACCTTTCCCTCCTCCCCAATGAGCTCTGGCGACCTTACTCACGCGCAGGAACACAACTTTACACAACATAAAGTTATTTGGCTGCGGTATTCTGTAAGGTGGAGGTACTTCCCCAGTCGAGCTGCTCTTTGAGCGAATAAACGCTACGCTCTACCTCTCGAAAACGGTACCTACATCAGGGGACATTTTATTACAATATTTATATTAGAATATGTCTTATGTATAAAACAGCTCGAAGATTTCCAAACGACATGTTTGCATGAGAGACGCTGTCATGCGATTCGCTCATGAAAATGCAATGCTGTCTCAGAACTCAGAATAAATAATATTTCTTACTCTATTTATACTGAAGCGATTTATTCGCTGGCAGTTATTGCATGTCTTTTGACAGCTATTAAAAAGCTGTACCCTCGCTGTACCATACATTACACGAGGTCAAAAAATATTAACAAAAATTACAATGGTTTTTTGTTCAAATAATGTAATTCATTCGTAGTCTGTAAAAATACTAAAAAGTTTTTACATAAAAAAAATAATGAACATAGTTTTCGTATTGGATTCCCTGTCTCTAGATATTTAATATCATAAAAAGTTCACGCTCGCTACAAAAATACATTTGACCACTGCAGCCCTGCGCAGCAAAATTGTATAAACTGCATTTTTTATTATTCTGAGAAGATATTTTGCAGTCTATTTTTTCATCAAATATTAACAAGTTCGCACTGAAAGCATCAATCTAAAATTCATGATTCACACAACGTAGAATATCACAATTTTCATAATGACTAGATCGTGACTGGCAGCCATTCCACCATGGTACCATTGTTTAAGTAGCCTTGCTTTGGCGCGTACCATTGATTTGACTTTCTAGTACATTCATTTGGATAATACTATCTATTTGCTACTTTAGATCGGCTGTGGTGAATTTTTTATTGAATTTATTTTGGAGCTTAGTTCTGGAGCAGCAATGTTAAATTTTCAAAAATAGGTAAAAATTATACGGATGGTATGTCTTTGATCCCTTGGAGTGTCGGCAAGTCGCTGGTGTGGGATGCCACATGTGTCGATACACTCGCGCCATCTCACTTACCGGCGACTTGTAAAGCTGCAGGGGCAGCTGCGGCCAGTGCGGAAAATTCAGAATTCAAAAAATACGCATCGATTGGACCCAATTATATTTTTGTGCCTTTTGCGGTCGAGACCATGGGACCGTGGGGGTCCGAAGCTCGCCGTTTTGCTCGCACCTTGTCATCAAAATTGATCGAGACCTCCGGAGACCAGCGGGCGGGGAGCTTTTTCCGCCAACGCGTCAGCTTGGCTATCCAAAGAAGAAACGCTGCCAGCCTTCTGGGAAGCCTGCCGTTAATCGGAAGCAGCGGCAGACTTGAGGAAATTTTCTATAGGTATATAGATTGTATTTTGTACATATTTGTTGTAAATAAAGATCTCAGAATTACACGACGATTTTTTCCTATTTTACCAGGATGAATTGTGTATTTAATTTTATTTATTTATTTTCGGAAAGCTAATAGCTATTTATTACATAATTTATGATATACATAACGTGTGATATAAATAAAATATTTAATTTGATTGTTAATTGCATTCTTTTCATATTCATCGCCAGAGGTTAGTCATTTTTATCTTCTTCGATTTTGAAATTACGTAGTTGGTACCAATTAAACATGATTTAAAAAATGTATATAATTTTTTCCTATTTTACCAGGATGAATTGTGTATTTAATTTTATTTATTTATTTTCGGAAAGCTAATAGCTATTTATTACATAATTTATGATATACATAACGTGTGATATAAATAAAATATTTAATTTGATTGTTAATTGCATTCTTTTCATATTCATCGCCAGAGGTTAGTCATTTTTATCTTCTTCGATTTTGAAATTACGTAGTTGGTACCAATTAAACATGATTTAAAAAATTATGAAATTTATCCGAATTATCCGGATATCCAGATAATTCTTTTTTTGATATTCGTTTTATCCGGATACTAAAAACTAACGGATAATGCAAGCCCTAATAACCATAGAACTAAAAATAGCCATTTATTATATTTTAATACTCTTAAAATTATTTCTTGAAAAATAAACAGTAAAACTTAATAAGCTGCGATACGTATTGTCATTCAAAACTTGTACAACACAAAAATGTCAAGTCGTCCCAAAAGTTTTCGAATGGAGTAAGCGACGGGTCCATTTCAATTAAATTCGAAGTTGACTCCGGTTGAATCGGCCCTCCTTGGGGTGGAGTCGATAAGTTTCCGTTCCAATTTAACTGGAAAACTTTATTTGGTAAGTAAGTAAGTACTATCATAAGTCGTATCCAGAAAACTTGTTCTGTTTAGACGATTGCTAACCATCCTTGACCACATTATTATTTGTTTAGATTATGGAGTCAAAATCAAAAAGTATTTATTCAATTTAGCTCTGATAAGGGACTTATGAACGTTAACAAGATGACTCTACACCGGTTACAAATACAACTTGAACTATACTAATAATATAATTTATTTTCCTCACAAAACAACGAAAAAGACTCCGGCAGAAAACCCAGCAAGTCCTTTTTTTTAAATGTGCACTCTTAGATGTATTATAATTTACAAAAAAAAAATATATACTAGCCTGCAAAGCAAATAATTCATTCAAATGTATTCTTGTCATCTACAAAATCAGAAAGTTTATCCTTTCTTTCCTGCATAACTTCTGTTTTTTTTCGCTTCTATGTTTATTGAATTAAAATCATAACCAACGTGTAGTCAAACTTTTCACGTCACTTGCTAATATAATATTATTATAAAATTTTCTCTTTCGTGATCTGTGCGCCTAGTACCAAAGGAGTCTTATACTTTTATGGATATGTCGCAGTCAGATTGTATAATCCGCCGTATTACATTATGGCTAGCCGTTATCAAAAACCGTTTTGAAATGCGGCGGTTCAACGATTAGCCGGATTGTCATTGCGATACGTTCTTCAATAAGGCGGCCCACGTTTAGCCGCATCGTACTACTGTTTAAATTGTAGGGTGACCTTACTTACAAAATAAAACAATGTTTAAATGAAAATCAATTTTAATAAGAAAAAGCTTCTCTCTCATTTTTACTTAGGATATCCCTTGCAAATCAAGAATTTATTATATTTATAGTTACCATATTAGGTATTAAATTAAATATTTGCCTTTAGTTTTTTTAACTATAATAAAACTTAAAATTAAAAATCACAAGGGACAGCCGTATGGCCATCTAAAAACAAAAGGTAACTCACAACAATTAAACTTTTCTCAACATTATATGACATAAAAAGCAACTTTGTAGCAAGACAATATGTAATTTACCAACAAGGAACATTTTTTGAACATGAGATTATATTTTTTACACCAATAATATTGGGTAGGATTTCGCCGAACACCAGAATCCATAGCTATTTTAACGGTTTTAATGCGTGTTATAACCTCTAAAACCCGGTCCATTGTTCATGCTTTCTTTACTGTTTCACATTAAGATAAATAGAAATCCTTTAATTGTCCATGAAAATTGTTCTGTTCACAGACATATTTATCATGTTTTCTTTGTTTATTTTAATATTAACTTCACAATTTAGCAACACACTTTCTGTATTTGACGCCATTGTTGTTGTTATGTCAGGCAGCGCCACGAGTGTTAAAAATGGGAACTAAAAACTGTCAAAGCGGCGGCTAATGACTCGCTGTATTACATTACGGCTAGCTGTGTTGAAGAACGCATGGTGCCAAATACATTCCGGCGGATTTTAATTCAGCCGCATTCAATCCGGCTAATCGTTGAACCGCCGCATTTCAAAACGGCCCTGTTTTTGATGACGGCTAGCCGTAATGTAATACGGCGGATTATACAATCTGACTGCGACAGATATACCCTTTCCATTAACGTTGTATATTTGTTTTTGTTGATGAGATACAGCCCACTGCCAAAAATACGGACGGACTAACGGACGGAGAGCGGAGGCTTAGTTATATAGGCCCTATAGTTTTTAGGTACCCAAAGGGTGGTACCTTAAAACTAAAACATAAGCAGATATATATATTTTTTTACTATATGTGGCCATGGTCTGTGATGATGTCTCCGAATGTGGTGTACAGAAGTGAACTGGCTCTCAAGTGCAGCTGTGAGAATACACCGACGCTAGGTGCTTGGCGACGGATTTTCATATTGAGTGGGTTTCATACTGGGTGGTAGCCAGCTAGGTGGGTAACTGCAAAATCACCAATGTGCTATATGTAGTTTCCTCACGATATTTTCCTTCACCGAAAGCTCAAGCTCATTTGCTCAACCCGCAACCATCCGACGTGAGCCCACTGAGCTATCATTGCCTTAAATAGATGATTTTTTACAAGCTTTTATTTAGTTTCACCTGTCCCGTTGTCTGTAATGGAATTTTGCAGGTAAAATTTTACCCACTTTCCGGTTTCCGATTGAGCTGGAATTTTGCAAGAATATGCAAATCGCGTGACAATGAAATATTATGATGACGTGGAGCTGATCTGATTATGGAGCTGGAAGGTGGCCATAGGAACTCCGTTATAAAACCACATAACCCCATCGAGGTAGGGCTCGTTTGATTCGTCTTGATGAGTACTTTGTCGCAAGTACAGTCAACAAAAAGTAGTCACTCAAAAAAAATGCTTGTATTAAAAATGAAATTTTTAACAAAGAACTTGTTCCAGTATTAAATACAATACAGTAGTAATTTCTCATTTTACCATATTTCACACACTTTCTGCAACTTTCACATCGGGTATCCAAGGTTGCCACCGGGACAATTGTCACGGATCTATTAGGTATACTGTCGCAACTAAATAGTAGTATCTATACGCGACAACCTTGAGTAAATCGACCATACTAATGCCTACTCAGTTATCTTGTCTGTTTTGTACGAAATGTCTATTGGAATGTAAAATGGTCTTGTTTCTGTAAACGTAATTTATGATTTGTTTAGTGATGCTGACACTATATATGTATACTAGGTGCCCGGCGCGACTTCGTTCGCGTGGTGCTACCTACCCTGTGCTGCTACCCTACTCTACCCTACCCTATCTAAACCATCCAGGGTGTCACCCAAACGCATACAAAAAAATTCAACTGTACGTGTTTGTCACTGAACTCCTCCTAAACGGCTGGACCGATTTGAATGAATTTTTTGTATGCGTTTGGGTGGCACCCTGGATGGTTTAAATTCACAAACCAGCCCGGCAGATGGCGCTGCAGTCGGTATCTAGGTTATATTATCGACTGCAATTTTTGATCACTTGTATATTAAAAAAGGAATAAATATTATTATTATGATAAATTGAGTTAATAGATAGAAAATACCAACCCAGAGCACGAGTCGAGTACACTGCGCTCGTTAAAGGGTGTTTAAAACTACGTCATGCGTTATTATAATGATACAAATATTCAAGTTTTTTTTTTAAATAATTAATACCTATTCATTGGGTACATTATGTGGCCTGCGTTTCTAAGACGAATAAAAAGTCACGGTGTATATAGATTGCGTTATTTTTGTGACTTACTTTAGCGAGGGTATATTTGATCTTCATTCCTAATTCATATTTATTTACTAGCTGTTCCGCGCGGTTTCACCCGCGTTCCCGGTAAAAAGTAGCATATTTATTTCCTCCATAATCTGCATGCCAAAAATCACGATCGGTCCATTCGTTTTTGAGTGAAGCTTGAACAAACAAACAGACAATAAATTAAATTATTAAAAGAAACAAAAAACCCGACTGTGTAAAACATAAATTAACTGAAAAGAGAAACCAAGTACTTAAATCTATAGAATTTTGAATATAACTTGAATTTTATAAGGTATTGCAATCGGGGACAACCAATAACCTAGGTATGTATTTTTTGGTAATATTTGTTTATCCCCGACTGCAATACCTTATCAAATTCAAGTTATATTCAAAATTCTATAGATTTAAGAGCTTGTTTTTCTCTTTTCAGTTAATTTATGTTTTACGCAGTCGGGTTTTTTGTTTCTTTTGATAATTTAATTTATTTCAGACATTTTAGTTTTATACAGAAAGAGTTGTATGTATTAGTAAGTAAATGAGCGGTACGGTAATGGAACGCTAACAACCATCGCAAATCTGTGATTTACGTATGGTAACGGCTCAGTAATACTGTCTTGCATTAAGAGCACTCAATTCGTCATACTTTTAATACAAAACCTCTGTACTTATTATGGCGTTGTTGAACATTTTTCGTAAGATGTTTTAAACAAATTAGTATCTTGTGCACTATATCTAGCCGTGTATCTAGGCGAAATTTAAAAAAAAGTGTGAAACAAATTCAGTCAAAGCCTCCGAAAAACAGCGTTTTTGCACAAATTTTACCTGAACTTTGGCCATATCTAATGTAAAAGTAAAGAAAACATTTAGATACCAGGCTTGCAAATGTATTGGAGATTCTAAATAACTAACTTTTTTTCTCATACTTGTAAGATTTTTCCACAAGAAGTATACTCCTGGAACAAGTTTTATGATATGCGAAATCATGAATGATGACCTAGCGAAGCGGCCGCGAGTGATCAGCGGAATTTACCGACAGATAAACGACGACTCTGATGTTGTCTCTCTTTTTTCGCAGTCAAACATTACGTTGGATGAAACAACAAGCTTTTAGACTATGCTTGCGCTGAAGTTGCGCCGGCTACAGAGGGCCGCCTTAATTGACCTCAGCTTGATTTATTTGAGTGTGTACCTATATCTGTGTGATGACAGATTAGGGAGTAGGAATCTTTTTACCTGAGCAAATATTACTACCGGCATAGAAATAGATTAAATAAATAAATAAATATCCTGGGACATTCCTCACACACGGTCATCTGATCCCAAACTAAACAGAGCTTGTACTATGGAAACCAGATAACTGATATAATACATATACTACTTTTTGTTTGTAAATACATACTTAATATACATAATTACACCCAGACTCAGGACATACAGACATGTTCATGCACACAAATGCATGTCCTGTGTGGGAATCGAACCCACGACCTGCGGCCCGTCAAATTACCTTTATTTGTATACTACTTAGGTAGCTAACAAGCATACGGCCCGCCTGATGGTAAGCGATTACCGCAGCCTATGGACACTTGCAACACCAGGGGTGTTACTCGCGCGTTGCCGACCCTGCAGAAATCTCTTCACACCCTTTTTGAAGAACCCCATGCTGTACTCCATTGGGAAAACCACGGCGGGGAGCTCATTCCACAATCTGAGCGTCCGCGGAAGGAAGCTCCTACCTACCTAGAAAGAGCATCGCCATAATATTACGTGTATTACAGGCTAACTTTTTTACGCTGGTGTGTAAGACAGTTTCGTTTTACGCTTGCTCTGCGTCATTCTGCTGGTCACAGTGACGTTCATAATGATAGCAGGTTGTTAAACTATGACAATTAAAATCGGGAGACATTCAAAAATTAAACATTTTTATTTATTTTTATTGGATTTAGCCTCTTACAGTTAGGGCCTATATTTTTCGACGCGTGAACAGCTTCGACGCTTAATCTGGATATATTATTAATTAAAGATTACCGCCTTAAACCACAGATTATAGCATAAAAGGCAGATGGAGCGTGCCGAACACGAACATGCTGGGAAGAAGTCAGAAATTGTGGAAAAGTAAATTGTACCATGTCATAATACTGCTAGACCATTAGTAGACAGCAGTTGAAACAAAAGTAAATAAAGCTGTAAAGAACAACAGAATAACCACAATGACGGTGTTGCATAAAATAATATCATCTCGGTAAAAAAAATCATATGACATGACGGCGTGCGACATAATTTAGGTTCGCATTACGATTGAAGTGGTGGCCTTGACGCGGGCGGTCGATCGTGGGGCCTTCTTTGGGGCGGGAGTGAACTGCCACCTGTACCACGTCACTGCGAGAACTGTGGGTCTACGACGAGTCGATGAAATTTAACATTCTATTATCATTATTTTTATATAATAGTACATTATGATACATGTGTGCAAAATTAGTAATTACAGACGAGGCGATATAAAGGAAGCCGAGAGTGTAATGATCAATGCACAAGCCTATCATACGAGGTTTCAACGCACTTGTGAGGAAAAATAGAGACTTGTATATTTTTAAGTAGATTGTTTGATAATAGTCAATGAGAACGCCAACAAATAAGGCGCGCAGGTTTTTGACAGCGATTCGCTGTCAAACTGTTTTACCCGTTATCAATTGCATTGAGGTACAAACTTAAGATAATCGGGATTATACCTGTCATAAAACTGTACGGTAATGTAAAGTCAAAAGCACTAGTGCGTAATAAGCTGCATTAAGATACTAAAACGGTGCAATAAATATCACTTTACGAGCAAGTGTGTTGAAATGACACTTAGTATGTGCCAATTTGAATGAATAAATATTTATTTTTTAGCTAAATTACTATGACTACTACTTCCCATTTTTTTAAACCATAATATTACCTTCATTACCTTGTTTTTAATTCCCATAGCATAAAGTGTATACCGACGTCTTATCTATATACAGGGCAAATTTTTATTTCTAGCCAGTGTGGGCAACTTCTGAACTACAGGTCTTAGAGAAAAACGCTGAAAGGAACCCCGAGCTGAATTTTGAAGAAAATTAAAATGGCATTAAAAAAAAAGAAAAAAAAAATGTGTTTTAAATTTTTTTCAAAATTTTTTTTTTCTTTTTCTGCTTCTACTTCACAATACGAACAAAATGGTCTAGAGACATGAAATTTAGAAGATATATTCTTTGTGAAGAGTAGGTATCCACTAAGAAAGGGTTTTTCGAAATTCCACCCCTAAGTAGGTAAAATAGGGGATGACAGTTTGTATGCAAGTCCGTCAGTTTTGAAGTTAGGATCTTCAAATTTTGTGTTTAGGCTGACGATTGAAAATTAATGTATAGTTATCTCAGCGTTTGTAATAATTCCACCACCGAAGGGAGGAAAAGGAGGATGAAGTTGTATATGCAAGTCCTTCAATTCCAAAGTAAACTTCACTAAATGTATTATTATACGGTGTAGGCATCCACTAAGGGGGCAAAATAAGGGATGAAAGTTTGTATGCAATTCCGTCAGTTTTGAAGTCAGGATCTTCCAATTTTGTGTGTAGGCTGACGATTGAAAATTAATTTATAGGTGTCTTAGCGTTTTTGATAATTCCACACCCGAAGCGGTGAAAAGGGGGCTAAAGTTATGTATCGAAGTTCTTCATTTTCAAAGTAAACATCACTAAATTTACTATGAACGTATATCTAAACTAATAGTATGGGACGAAATAACGATGGCGCACAAAAGAGCAGTTGAAGCCTTGAATAGGAGTTTGCAGGACATACGCAATACTAAAAATATAATGGGTGGTGTAACGGTGTTGCTGGCCGGTGATTTTCGCCAGACTTTGCCGATAGTGCCCAAAGGAACGCGCGCAGATGAGACCAAAGCATGCATCAAGAGATCTGTCTTATGGCCTTCAATTGACGTGCTGAAGCTTACTCGAAACATGAGAGTACATCTCAGAGGTGAAGTTTCTGCCAGTAGATTTTCAGATCTTCTCCTAAAAATCGGTAACGGAAACTTTCCACAAATAGATGGGCTGATACAAATACCAGATGAGTTATGTACTAAGTACTGTGGTATCAACAATTGAGGAACTTATGGACAAAATTTATCCGGATGTTAAAAATATTAACACAAACCGATGGAGTGGTTATGCGAGAGAGCCATTTTGACTCCCAAAAACGACCAAGCCGCTGCCATCAACGAAATGATAAATTAATTCGAAGGTGATGAAATAGTGTATAATTCTGTTGACACCATGGTCAATATGGAGTAAACTATCCTGTTGAATTTTTAAACTCTCTAAATCCGCCGGGTCTTTCGTGTCATAGGCTTATGTTGCGTGTAGATGCCCCTGTCATGTTGCTTAGAAATATACGGCCTCCAAAATTGTGCAATGGAACTAGACTCCAAGTAACAGCTCTCCTCCGCAATGTTATTGAGCCCAAAATACTAACTGGATCTGCCTGGATCAATACAGAGACAGTATTCGTGCCGCGTATACCATTGATCCCAAATGAGCTTCCATTTGAATTTAAAAGATTGTAGTTCCCAATCAAGGTTTGTTTCGCGATGACTATTAAAAAATCACAGCGACAAACTCTGAAATATGATGGAGTTGATTTGCGGTAGGACTGTTACTCACACGGCCAGTTTTATGTGGCATGCTTACCTACGTGTGAGCTCTCAATCTACCTGAACTTTTGTTAAATATCACACGTAGTTGCGGGCAATAGCCATGAATAAAGCTCTATATTATTTCATGATTTATATCTAGAAAAAAGAAATACTCTACGCGGACGAAGTCGCGGGCACAAGCTAGTTGTATATATGGTTTATCGAGCATTTTATGTTTGTTCGTTTTCCCATCTGTCCTTGGAACAGACTTTAATTTATCTAAACGTGAACGACCAGCTTTGTACACACAATACAGATGTGCGTGGAGTTATGCGATTCTTACCCATAGATGTACAAAAAAATCTGGACGGAGCATCGCCTTATTGGAAAGTGAAGCATAATAATTCCTATTGTGTAGTGGTTCTGGTATTGGAGTTATTTATAGGGGGGCACCATATCAACGAGGTATTGGAATCGGTAGCTTTTTAGGAGGTTTATTTAGATCTGTTATTCCATTATTATGTGGCGCTCGAGTTATTGGTTAAGAGGCTTTAAATGCTGGTATGGGACTCATATCTGATATGGTTCAAGCTCGTCCTATGGAAGATGCAATTAAGAATCGGTTGAAAGAAGCTAGTTCAAACTAAAAAAACAAGGCTGATAAAAAAATTGATCAATTGAATATGTCAGGATCAGGTTATAAAACTAAAAGGAAATGTCTTTCTTCATTCATCCTGCCACTAACAGCTAAGGTGAAAGCTATCAGTAAAAAGTCAAGGCTAAAACATAATAATATTAATGACATATTTTCATAGAATAAAATATAAATATAATGTCCTTTCTACTTAATAATTCCTGCGAGTGCAGTAAATCTGAGTTAGATCTATTTGCTTTACCATCTACATAGACAAGCATAGAGAATGGAACATGGATATACTACAAACCTATTTCTTCCCTTGCTGACGATGGCCCAATCGAATTTCAAATACCTGGTACCGTTGTCGATCAATTTGTCTCATACTTTGATAAAGAATCAGGATTCTTAGAATTTGCACCCTTCAACAAAAGTGGTCCCAGTAAATAATTGGTTACATTCATTATTTAGTCAACTTGATGTATTTTTAAATCACCCCCAAATAATACATATGCCTATCGTGCTTACCTGGAAACATTGCTGAACTATGCCCCTGTCACTAAAACATCTCATCTTACATGTGGTCTTTGGTATGAAGATACGTTTGATAAAATGAATTCAACCGACGAGGAAAATACGGGGTTTACTAAAATAATGCAATTAGGAAGTGAAAGCAAAGAAATTGAAATGATTGGACATCTGCATGGAGATCTGTTCAACCAAGAAAAGTTTTTGATTAACACTGTTGAAATGTCTGTGAAACTAGATCGTTCCAGAGAATCATTCAATTTAATGGCTTCCGCGGATGATTTAAAGTTTAAAATAAGCATTACAGATGCAACACTTATTGTTCGTAAAGCTAGAATCAACCCATCAGTGTTACTTGCACATCAAAAAGTTTTAACTACAACTACCGCTTAATACCCAATCACCAGGGCTGAAGTTAAAATGTTAAAAATATCTTCAGGGGTGCAAGGAAAAACATTTGATAATATTTTTTTGGGTCAAGAACCTAAATGATGTATAGTTGGATTTGTTGATAACGCTGCATTTAATGGTAATCTAACGAAAAATCCTTATGATTTTCAAAATTATGATATAAATACATTTTCTTTATATATCGATGGTCAACAAATACCATCAAAAGCTATACAACCTTCATTTCAAAATAAAGTATTTACTTCTGCATACCATACCCTATTCTCTGTAACGGGTATTCATTTTCTTAACGAGGGCAATGGAATATCTAAAGATCAATTTGCTAATGGTTACTGTTTATTAGCATTCGATCTAACACCAGATTTATCGGCTAGTTCAACCACTCATTGGAACCTGATAAGACATGGCAGTGTAAGATTGGAAGTTCGTTTTGAAACAGCTCTTTTACAAACTGTTAACTGTATTGTATATGCAGAATTTGATAATGTTATTGAAATTGATAAAAACCGTAATGTAAGTGTAGACTATAGTAGTTAATGATTAATTATAGTAGTTAAAGATAAAATGTTATTTTTTTTATAAAATATAAGTATCAATATGTACTTACCTTGTATTATTGCACTAACCTTATACATACTTATACAGGATTTTTTTAATATTTTTTTAGCACCAGTATCACATGTATTATCGACCCTGAGTCGCTCGTCGCTGACCAAAACAACGACCTGTATAATAAGTATAAGTATCGGGATCCTACATGTAATTTTCCACTTGCATCTTTTGTATTAAAGTGATTAGATAGTGTTAAAAAAAAGTTATTTCGTTGAAATTAATTATGGATACAATAGAGATTCAGAAATATTTAAGTAAAATTCACCCACGTTTACAATATAATGTATATGCAGCAAACCGACTACCAATATACATTGAAGCTCTAATATATTTAATTAGCAATTTAGATCCAGATACAAAGCCTGGTTCTCACTGGGTAGCAATACATACAAACGAAAATGGTGTTGGAGAATATTTTGACTCTTATGGTAGATCTCCAATAGGTCACCATCGAACATTTTTGAAGAGGAACTGGAGACATTGGTGCCGATTCTGTTGTAAATCGCCCTAAACTAATTTTAGTCACATCTCATCTCTTTCTTACAAACATGATTGAAAAAGGATAGAACATATTTTAAGTTGTCAAATTAATCTTTGCCGTCTATTTTGCGTGTATTTAGGCGCAACCGCGATAGATGGCGACTAAAATTATATTGAAAACAAGCATTGGACTAATTTGACAGGACTAAATTTCTTACATCCTTTTCTTATGTTCTTTGTTAGAAAGAGACATAGTGACATTAAAATTAGTTTAGTTGTGAACAACAGAATCAGGGCCAGTGGCTATTTAATAGCAATAGGTTACAAAGTGATTGGAGTTCAGTATGTGGTAAATACTGCTTGATGTATTTATATTACAAATTAAATGATAACACATTGTCTGATTTTGTAAGAATATTCGATCACAACACAACACTGAATTAAATGATGTATTTTTGTGTAATATGTTTCAATTGTACTTTGAGTAGAAGTGTTACGTTAGGTATGTTATAAGATTTTTTTAAAATAAATAAATATTTATAAATTCATAAATGTTTCTATACCTAACGGTTATTTCACTCCAGACAGGAATGAACATGAATATGAGTCATAAATAATTCCTGGCTATCTTATTAAAAAAGATATTTAAAAAATCTTTTGTGCTCATGAGCATGCTAAACAAAGGAAGTGTTGTAACAAAAGAAAAGATTGTCTTTACCTGTGTAGTTACGCAATGGGGCGTCCAAATATCATCAATAGAATTAAATTCAATATAATTAACAAAAGTGTGTTGTAAAAATGCAAAAGAAAAAAATGCAAATAAAACCGCGACATGTAATCAATTTAATTCGCGGTATGTTACGCAACCATGTGGGACTAGTCGGCAGCGTCGAAATTCCCGGAGGTTGTTTTAGAATCGGCGCCTACCCACTATTTACATTTCAAATTACGCTAACGCGACGCTCCGTCCAGATTTTTTATACGTCTATGTTTTTACCTTTTATATGGTTGACGTCAACTGCAAAGCCACCAAATGGTACATAATCACTTATTGAAGCACCTCGGAAGATTACAGTAATGTGTTTTTTTTTTATTAAAACTTATCGGTGTGAATTTATTAAATATTTATGTTTAGTCACGGTAAAAGTATCTATACAATTTTACCGTGATTTAGTGGTTACCATGGATTTTAGGCAACTACCAGCCACCATATCATTTTATATTGTTCAGTATTCATTTATTTGTGTCATTAAGTCTTAAGTCAGATCATTGGTAGGTATAGTGTGTATTTTAATAAAAGAGTCGATATGCAGAGTGGACAAAGTACCCTTTCTAAATATTGCGGTTATCAAACACAAACTTTTTTTCATTATGATGCGCCTCCCAACCGTGAGCTAACGAGGTAAAATTATGTGTTTCAAATAATTTTGTTATTTGAAAGTTGATTTCCTCAGCTAAACACAGACAAGAAAAATATAATTTCCCTTATTACCATCGATCGAGATAATTTGTTTGAAAATCTAACAGTTACGTAAATACTTACAAATTCAATGGGTTTGCTTTAGTAAAATTTGGTCACTTCAATATACAGGGTATTTTCCCATCAGGTCCTGTTTGTTCTATTTATTATTTCTATATAATATGAGATCCTATCTCATCAACCTTGATTCCATCATCGATTTGTTTATTATGGCCTTATTTGATATTTTCGGTGATATTTCTAAAAACTACATTTTATATATAAATTTTAAATTATTTATTGATTAATTAATTATTCTTGTACCTACTTATAATTTATTTTATATTTTTTTAGAAATGTAATACTTTCCCCTATTAGTTAATCATATTGGTAAATGCTAAAGGTCGCCCGCGATACATGTTTTTGCTAGTGCGGGTGCCATTGTTAATAATATATGTTAATATTTTTTGAAAAAAATAAATGATTTGATTTGATTGATTTGATTTGACTACATGGAATTGTTATGATTATGATCGTTTTGTAACACTAATAAATATATTTTCTGTTTTATTTTTTTTAGATAACGATAGCTACAAGTATTTAAAAGACTTTACTAATCGTAATTGCTTAAACGTATCAAATCGTATCAGAATGCAAGGGTCTGATGTAAATAATGTGCCAGCTAAATTAGAAGGATATATTAAAATGATAATAGAAAAAGAAGGGTATATAAAATACAATGTTGATATCAAACATCTTACACAAGCTGGACATTTGATGGGAATATTATATGTAATTTACGTGAATGGTCAAACCATAGATGGTGATAAAGAAATACATTTTTTTGTCAAACAAATAATTGCCAATAAAGATAAAATGACGATATTGAACTCTGATGATGTTTATTACAGAGAATACTTCACTTATACAGAACTATTTAAAATATTCAAAGAGTTACAAGATGAAGTACACATACCTGTAAAAAACAGTTTTGAAACAGCGATTAATTATGACGCATTAACATCACAAACAATTATTCTTGAGAATTTAACCAAAAGAGGTTTTAGTACTTATCGTGGAATGGATGTTGCACCATTAAAGTATGCAGAATTGTGTATGCAACAACTTGCTAAGTTCCATAGTTTTACATTCGTTCTTCAGGCGAGACGACCAGAAGTTTTCGACAAAATAAAAGAAATGAGGCAGTCAATTTATTTTGGTGAAGATTGGAATAGCATGGTGAAGAATATGTATCATATCACCATTACGAGTTTGGATGATGATGTCAGAAGTAAAGTAGCGCAGAAGATATCAGATATAGTAGATAAATATCCACTATATATGAATGATACGTCGACAGTACGTACTTTATGCCATGGGGATTACAGGAAAAGTAATATAATGGTTAAAGAAATAGTGAGTACTAGCAGTAGTTTTGATTGAATATATTATATTTTTGGGATAAAATAAGTAAATCAACAAAGTAGTTTCATGAAGGTTCTTTACTTGATGAAACAGTAAAATTATTCCAATATTTAAATCTGGGTGCAACATTAATCCTTCCGATTAATTCTCTGTTCTTCCAGCGTTAAGTAAAATCTTTGAAAAAGTTCAAAAGTTCTGAATCAATTATTAGCTAATTAAAAAAATAATGACAGTGAGAATTGACATGATCATCAGTTTGGATTTACAAAAGCCCGGGCTACGACAGACGCTGGTGCAGAATTTTCAAATCATATTTTTGAGGCCTCGGAGAACTCACAGGATGCGGTTAGCGTATTTCGTAATATTTTCAAGGCATTTGATTGCGTAGATCATCACATCCTAGTTTTAAAACTTCAAAAATATCGAGTTGTGGGTGGTACTTGATCTTATATCATCTTATGTATCAATTCGCCAACAAAAAGTAGGTGTTCACGGTTCTACGTCCCTAGGGTCTTTAGTGAAAACGGGTGTACCGCAAGGATAAATTTTAGGCCCATTTTTGTTTTTGGCATAACAGGTGGAAATTTCGAGATGGCATATTTTCAAAACCTATGTTGGGTTAGTCATGCTGAACAACTTTTACTATCGGACCAATGGTGAATTCTCAAAATATTTTTTTAACTTTCCATAGTAAATGTCATGTCTTGCTCTATCATAATTTATGAAAAGTAAAAATGATTTTTTTGAGAATTCAGTGTTGGTCCCATATTAAAAGTTGTTCAGCATGACTAACCAAAAATATGCCATCTCAAAATTTCCACATAGTATATTGATTAAATAAATAAATAAAATATATAATTTATTAATTATCTGCCCTGTAATAGTAAATGTCCCATCCGCAAGCCGACGGGTTAATTAAAAGAGAGATCTACACGGAACACAGCAAGGCATGCTGTGTTTCTTACTGGAGTCTTCTCAGTTTAAGTGTATTCTGAAACAGTAGTAGATTCAACTGTAACGTTCATAAGTGCGTGTTCATAAGTAACTTTTTGATTTTGAATATTCGTATTAAGATACATCTAAACTTGATAAAAAAAACATCTAAAAGAGACTTCCATTAACTTAGTTTTATTAAATTTGATTTAATTCCGGATGTTTGAGCTTTCCTCCATATAATTAGTAATTAATAATTTGTTCAGAAAGTAAACGAAATATTTATGTTATCAATTAAATATGGCAATTCAAATTAAATGGCTCTTCTCAGCAAAAGCAACCTTCTGAACTGCGCATTAGAGTTAGACTATTCGTAGTGCATGTGAAGGCCTATTTGAATAAATAAATTATTTCATTTCATTTCAATAGTCTCTCTACTTTTCCAGAATTGCGAACCATCAGAAGTTATACCAGTGGACTACCAGTTAATACACTACGGAAGCCCAATCCTTGATATTATATACTTTATATTCTTATCAACTGATCACAAATTCAGGGAATCACATATGGAAAACCTCAAAAACTTATATTACCACAATCTGAAGACATTTCTTGACTATTTCCAAATCGATGTCGAGTCTGTTTACCGAAAGGAAGACTATGAAAGGGATTTTACAAACAAATTGGACTTTGGGTTAATGAACGCTGTTTGTGTCTTGCCATTTATTTTCACAGCTGAAGATGATGTACATGATATTACTGATTATTTATCGAAAGAGTCTTACAAAGTTGATAAAAGATTCAGAGATAGGATCAGGGGGACTGTTGATGAATTCATTAAGTGGGGCTATTTGTAATTTCTTAATACGTTTTGTAAACATTAAACGAAACACATTTTGTAGTGTAATACTTGATTAAACAATTGAGAGAATAGTTATTTACACCATAATACTAAAAGTAAAAAAAACAAAACTTATTTTGTAATTTTGTTAATACGTCATAACAAATTTCCTACTGCATTTTTTTATTATTCTTTACCTTACCTGTAAGATGGAATGATATATGAAGAGTGAATGAAACCAAGGGGCAACATAAAGTGAACCTTACATTAGAAACATAGCTGCAGCATTTAATTGGTGCTAAAAAGTTAGAGGCAAAACATGAACCTAATACTATTTCCGTAGCAATTACAATTTGCGTTTATGTTGCTACTATGTATGTAATATGTACGTATGTGATACAATTATATTTATGGTACCTAATAATTTTAGATATCAGTTTTATGTTTATATTTTATTTTATTTATTTGCAGTGCCCTTACAGGGTTTCATGTTGTACATTACATATATTTGTCATCTTCTATCCAAATGAATGTAATAAAGTTTTGAATTTGAATTTGAATACAAATTATACTTATTATTTTTATGATTATCTTTTTATTTTTCTTCTGTTTACTCGTTTTTATTCCTCAAGCTTCATTCCATTTATACACAAATAAAGTTACGAAGTTATTTAATGCAAGAATTGTTTTTACTACTGCGATGGAATATGAGACATACGGCTCGCCTGGTAAGCAGCAACCGTAGCCAAGAGACACTTGCAACACCAGAGGTATCACTCGTACGTTGCCGAAATAAAAACAACAGCGTGCATAATAAAAAAAAAGTTAAATTTACGTTAAAGGGTGGTGGGCGATACACTCCAGTATATTTAGACCCAAAAAAAAGATACAACTTTTTTGCTACATTTTACACTGTTTCATGCAATGAAATAGTGGCCTTAGGACAAGGTTGTGACGCTGACGTTTAATCAAAAATGCAGACTTACTATGGAAGATAATAATATATTGATATATTACATAAATTAAAGGAAAATAAAATTAAAAAAATAAATAAACACGATAGTAGAATTTCATAAATAAATTTTACGATGCAAAAAAGAAAGATCTAGCTAGATCTAACACGTTTCTTCAGATTTTTATGCAGATGGTAATATTGGTAATGTCACTGTACCCCAAAGAAGGAGAGCCCAGTGGTCAAAGCGTTAGAATTCTGTCTTGCAGGTCGTGGGTTCCATCCCCGATCCAGTCGAATCTTTTTGTATTTTTTTTTGCAAACCACTACTTATGATGACGATTGTCGATAAGCATCTTGTCTAGGTATTTTAGTTGGCAATAGTAACATAATCATTAGATATTAATTAGTAATTTATTATAATGAATGATCGTATCTTCTAATCTACTACATACAAATTCAAAGATTTATGAGAATGTACGCCAACAATCAAGACTTGGAGGGAGGGAAAGTACAAGTGCAAGCTCGTAGCAACAATTTAGATACATTCCTTCTGGGTACCTGACATCGGACGTCAAAGGAAAATGGAAGACAAATAAGACATAGTGAGGGCAACACTTGTTTTTATACAGGGCCAAAAATTTATAAATTAAAATAAACAGAAAAAACAATGTTACATGCGTGAACTAGGCAGTACGACACTGCTGACTTTGCAGTTTTACTTTCCTATCTTTAAAATATTAGATAAACGTCCAAACAAACGAATAAACATTCGGTCTTACTCATAAAAATCTCTTAAATAACGGATTAAATAATGTATAGCTAAATACTATTTAAAATGTTATTCAGTGTTTAACTTTTCTTTACTCATAAACGCATTTTAATCATGATTTAGTTATTAGAGCAAAAATAATATTATATATGGCGACACCAACGTCAAGACCATAAATTTGACAGTTATGGAGGTTTTAAAAAAAAGAAACAGCAACAATTTGAAAAGTTTTATTATGTGTTTTATTATATTGCATATGATCTGAATCTCGGAAACAGCTCCAATGGGTTTCGGGGGCGATAAATCGATCTAGCTAGGTTTCATTGTTAGAAAACGTCATTTTATCCGTGTTTTCAGGCAATGAAAAACTGCTTCAATATCATTAGAATACGAAGGTAAAATTCGCCACCATTTACAAGGTTATCATAGCCAGTTGGGAAATCGGGCGGTCCCGAAACCAGAAGACCCTGGTCCAGATGAGTTTCTTGCCTGTTCTTCTCAGTTGAAGGCCGACTTACGAACTGGTGGTAACTTCAGTAGCTTTGACCTTCATAAGTGCCCTACCAGGGCCTAAATTGAATAAATGGCTTTGACTTTGACTTTGATGATAATTTTTTTCGCATTTTTTTTCAAGTTCTTTTGTGAGAAAAACTAATATGATTTACCAAAAAAAAAAAACGAGCAAAGCTCGGTCATCGAGGTACAAGTTTAAGTAATTTATATAATTTATGGTGTTTCTATATAATCTAACATATATCCAGCTTATTTTCGGAAATCGATGAAAAATATTTTACAGCAATCAAGGAACAGCTGTTTATTTGGCGACCATTTTGCTATTTAGCCCGTTAAACAAGGGTCGTAGGTTGTTTAATTTGACAGCTCTTTAAATAACGTTTTTAAGTAGTGAATAAGGATAAATACCGTTTATGAGTGAAGATTTTTTTAAATAACTGTTTTAAGTATGACTTAACTTTAAATAGCGTTTATGAGTAAGGCCGATTATTTATAAATATAATATTGGTGGCATATTAAAAAAAATATGTAAGCGTAAGTTTTAAATGCACTGAGCATCGGAAAAACATACAAACTTATATTATACTATTTTATTATATTTGTTATTTATTTAAATAACAATGTACATAAATATTACATATATTTATTAACAGGCATACTAGGTGCAGGATGTTGCACTATTTTATTATTATTATTTATTCACTTAAGATTTTTTTTTATAACATTAGTATAAAAATATCAAAAATATTATAAAATACCTAATCCTATCTAAATATGATTAACTTTTTTACAATATTTACAAAATCTAAAAATGTTATAAAAAAACCTAATCCTAGTGTGCCGCCGGCAACGGGGTAGGGCCCTAGCTACCGGTGGTTAGAGCTGTAGAGAAAGGAATCTCCTGATGATGCGCGCCGTGTCCAGGAGTACCGCCTTCTGTATCTGACCCTTGACCCAGCCATCTAGCGAGAGCCTCTTAAGATGTTGGTCGAGACTCTTCGCTATGAGACCGTTCGCCGAAACAACTATCGGAACAATGATCGTCGAATCAACATCCCACATGGCGGTTACCTCGTGAGCCAAGTCAAGGTACTTACTGAGCTTGTCCTTCTCGGCCTTCACGAGGTTCTCGTCATGGGGGATGGTGATGTCGACGAGCACTGCCCGGCGCTTCGATCGATCTGTCAGCACGATATCAGGCTTATTGGCTACAATAGTCCGTGATGACAGATCGATCCCAATAGAGCGTGGCATGACAATTTTCGAGAACTGGCGCAGGTGCGTACTTATAGTACGGTATTTCGGACTCTACAATGCCGTATCGAAGAGCAAGTTGCTGGTGAATGATTCTGGCCACTAGGTTATGTCTGTGCAAGTACTCGCCGTTAGCAAGATGAGAACAACCGGAGATAATATGCCTGAGTGACTCTCTGGGACGGCGACATGCTCGACAGATGTTGACCGTACCGTCCTTCAGGATATATCTCCGGTAGTTATTCGTCTTGATAACTTCGTCCGCAATTGTACAGACAAAAGCTTCGGTTTCCCCAAATAGGTCACCAAAGCGTAGCCAGTTCACCGACGCGAGCAGATCTACATCGGGCCCTGTTAGGGCCCTGTAGAACCGCCCGTGTAGCCCGCTCTTCCTTACGTCCCTGCGGTCCTCGATACTTAGCACCTTTGGTTTGCGCCAGTTCTCGTTTGCCAAGAATAACGGGGTGAGGCTCCTATCCACTGTCACCACATCGCGATGCATCCCACAATCGTTGTCAAGGAAACACTTCCTAAGACTGCACACCTCGCGGTTGTGGAGGTCCTTGGCGTTTAAAAAGCCACGGCCTCTACACTTACGCGGGATGAACAGTCTCATAACAGACGAGCGTGTGTGTAGCATGCGATGAGTTGTGAGCAGAAGACGGACCCTTCTATCCAGGTCTAGCTCAGTTTGAGTCCACCTTAGTATGCCAAAGGAGTATGTGAGCAGGGGCATCACCCAGGCGTTGAAGGCGCGCACCTTGTTGCCACCCGATAAAAGACTGTTCAGTACTTTTGTCAGGCGACAGAAGAAGCGCTCCTTCACCGCCCGCTTTATGTCCCCGTCTACAATACCCAACGACTGTGACATACCAAGGAACTTATAGGTTTCTGCTTCGGAGAGAGATCTGAGAGACATTGTCTCAGAAAGCTGTAAATTTGTCGAATTTACGACTTTCCCCCGCTGTACATGCATGACCGCACATTTATCTATACCAAATTCCATCTTGATGGCGCTACTAAACACTTCTATTGTTACTTTTTTTTATTGAGACCAACAGCTTTAGAATTAAAAGTAAATAACCTTAACCTAAAAACATAGAACTACCGCCAATGATAGGTCTCCACTGACAATAATTTCTTAAAGACAAAACGACTAAGTAGTGACATTTTCAGATGCTATAAAATATATATATAATGTGAAAACAATACAACAAAACATTGCGACTTATACGTAATTTTACATTTTTAAGCATGCCCAAATAAACAAAAAACGTAAAACTTTGTATGTTTTTAGTTTATAATATATAATGGTAATTGTATAATACATAAACTATAAAATCAAATAAATAGTAATAGTAAATATAATACATTTTAGTATAAGTATGAAACACAAAATAATACATAAAATAAATTTTAAAAGCTTTGGTAAGTAAATTATTTATTATATTTGTTATTTATTTAAATAAAATCTACATTAATTTTACATATATATTTATTAATAGGCATACGAGGTGCAGGATATTAGTATTTCGTTAGTAGGTACCAACTTATTTTTGCGCATACTTTAGTAAATCTAAACGCAAACGACCAGCTTTGTACACACTATACAGATGTTCGTGGAGTTACGCGATTCATACCCATAGATGTACAAAATTATTTGGACGGAGTATCGCCTTATTGGAAAGTGAAGCACAATATTTCCTATATGTGATAAAATCAGTACTCTCAATCGGCATCTCAATGTAGAATGACAACCGATCGGCATACTATTGTGTACATGTGGTGTGCGTGAGGCTTGTATTTAAAAGACGCATATTTACTCGGGGTGGTACAGTTCAAATTACGCTAACGTGATTACGTGACGCTCCGTCCAGCTTTTTTTAAACGTCTATGTTCTTACCTTTTATGTCTGTATATGGTTGACGTCAACCTCAAACCCACCAAATGGTACATAATCACTTATTGAAGCACCTCGGAAGATTACAGTGAAGTACGTTTTATTAGTACTCTAATTAATGTGAACAAAAAGTATTAAAACATATCGGTGTGAGTATAATTAAATATTTATGTTTAGTCACGGTAAAAGTATCTATAAAATTTTACCGTGATTTAGTGGTAACCATGGATTTTAAGGCAACTATCAGCCACCATATCATTTTATATTGTTCAGTATTCATTTATTTGCGTCATTAAGTCTAAATCAACCAAATCATTGGTATAGTATGAATTTTAATAAAAGAGTTGATGTGTAGGGTGAACAAAGTACCCTTTCTAAATATTGCGGTTATCAAACACAAACTTTTTTTCATTATGATGCGCCTCCCAACCGTGAGCTAACGAGGTAAAATTATGTGATTCAAATAATTTTGTTATTTGAAAGTTGATTTCCTCAGCTAAACACAGACAAGAAAAATATAATTTTCTTGATTAACATCGATCGAAAATTTGTTTGAAAATCTAACAATTACGTAAATACTTAGAAATTCTATGAGTTTGCTTTAGTAAAATTTGGTCACTTCAATATGCAGGGTAGTGTCCCATCAGGTCCCGTTCGTTCTGTATCTTATGTCTTATGTTTATATAACATGAGCTCCTATCTCATTAACCTTGATTCCATCATCGATTTGTTTTTTATGGCCTTATTTGATATATATTTTCTGTTTTATTTTTTTTAGATAACGATAGCTACAAGACTTTACTAATCATAATTGCTTAAACGTATCAAATCGTATCAGAATGCAAGGGTCTGATGTAAATAATGTGCCAGCTAAATTAGAAGGATATATTAAAATGATAATAGAAAAAGAAGGGTATATAAAATACAATGTTGATATCAAACATCTTACACAAGCTGGACATTTGATGGGAATATTATACGTAATTGACGTGAATGGTCAAACCATAGATGGTGATAAAGAAATATTTATTTTTGTCAAACAAATAATTGCCAATAAAGATAAAATGACGATGATAAACTCTGATGATGTTTATTACAGAGAATACTTCGCTTATACAGAACTATTTAAAATATTCAAAGAGTTACAAGATGAAGTACACATACCTGTAAAAAACAGTTTTGAAACAGCGATTAATTATGACGCATTAACATCACAAACAATTATTCTTGAGAATTTAACCAAAAGAGGTTTTAGTACTTATCGTGGAATGGATGTTGCACCATTAAAGTATGCAGAATTGTGTATGCAACAACTTGCTAAGTTCCATAGTTTTACATTCGTTCTTCAGGCGAGACGACCAGAAGTTTTCGACAAAATAAAAGAAATGAGGCAGTCAATTTATTTTGGTGAAGATTGGAATAGCATGGTGAAGAATATGTGTCATATCACCATTACGAGTTTGGATGATGATGTCAGAAGTAAAGTAGCGCAGAAGATATCAGATATAGTAGATAAATATCCACTATATATGAATGATACGTCGACAGTACGTACTTTATGCCATGGGGATTACAGAAAAAGTAATATAATGTTTAAAGAAATAGTGAGTACTAGCAGTAGTTTTGTTTATCTGTGAGTGAAACTAATATTTTTGACAATAATTTATATTATTGGCATAAAATAAGTATATCAACAAGGTAGTTTGAATCTTTCCAAGGCATTTGATTGCGTAGATCATCACACTCTAGTTTTAAAACATTGGAGTTTATGGAGTGGTACTTGATCTTATATCATTTTATCTATCAAGTCACAAACAAAAAATAAGTGTTAGTGGTTCTACGAGTCTTTAGTGACAACGGGTGTACCGCAAAGATAAATTTTAGTACCATTTTTGTTTTTGTAATATATTAATTATCTACCATATTATATAGTAAATATCCCATCCGCAAACAACGGGTTAATTAAATAATAGAATAAAAATCCACAAAAAATGCCTTGCTGTGTTTCTTGCCGGAGTCTTCTCAGTTTAAGTGTATTCCGAAAGAGTGGTAGATTCAACTGTAACATTCATAAGTGCTTGTAACTTTCTGATTTTTCTTAAACAATCTTCTAAAAGATATTTCCATTAACTTATTTTTATTACATTTGATTTAATTCCAGATGTTTGCTTTTTCCTCCACCTAATTAGTAATTCATAATTTGTTCAGTAAGTAAACGAAATATTTACGTTATCAATTAAATAGCCTCACTATATTTCCAGAATTGTGAACCATCCGAAGTTATACCAGTGGACTACCAATTTATACACTACGGAAGCCCAATCCATGATATTATTAACTTTATATTCTTATCAACTGATCACAAATTCAGGGAATCACATATGGAAAATCTCAAAAACTTATATTACCACAATCTGAAGACATTTCTTGAACATTTCCAAATCGATGTCGAGTCTGTTTACCCAAAGGAGGACTATGAAAGGGATTTTACAAACAAATTGGATTTTGGGTTAATGAGCGCCGTTTGTTTCTTGCCATTTATTTTCACAGCTGAAGATGATGTACTTGATATTACTGATTATTTATCGAAAGAGTCTTTCAAAGTTGATAAAAGATTCATAGATAGGATCAGGGGGACTGTTGATGAATTCATTAAGTGGGGCTATTTGTAATTTCTTAATACGTTTTGTAAACATTAAACGAAACACATTTTGTAGTGTAATACTTGATTAAACAATTGAGTGAATAGTTCTTTACACCATAATACTAAAAGTACAAAAAAAAAAACTTATTTTGTAATTTTGTTAATACGTCATAACATTTCCTACTGCATTTTTTTATTATTCTTTACCTTACCTGTAAGATGGAATGATATATTAAGAGCGAACGAAACCAAGGGGCAACATAAAGTGAACCTTACATTAGAAACATAGCTGCAGCTTTTAATTGGTGCTAAAAAGTTAGAGCCAAAACATGCAATGCTATTTCCATAGCAATTACATTTTGCGTTTATGTTGCTATTATGTATGTAATTAGGCAATCAATTTTAATATGAATACAAATTATACTTATTATTTCTATGATTATCTCTTTATTTATTTTTTTGTTTACTCGCTTTCTTTCTATTTTTCAAGCTTCATTCCATTTATGAACATAACAATTAATAAAGTTACGAAGTTATTTAATTCAAGTACATGTTTTTACTAACTATATAAGTATATGTTCTTTGCTAAATTTTACAGTGTTTCATTTAATGAAATATTGACCTTAGGAGAAGGTTGGGATGATAACGCAAAATCATAGTTGCGCCAAGGATTTTGAGATAGCAGAATATGGAAAATAAAAATACAGACCTACTATGGAAGACAATATTACATTGATGTATATTAATGGAAGACAATATTACATTGATATATATTAATGGAAGACAATATTACATTGATGTAATTGTGTAATTTAAAAGAAAAATATAATTTAAAAATAAACAGGAAAGTCGAATCTCATAAATAAATTTTACGATGTAAAAAAAGAAAGATATATAGCTAGATCTAATGTGTTTTTCCGAGTTTTTATCCGACTGACCCTGAAGGAAGGAGGATTATGTTTTTCGAGTGTATGTATGTATGTCTATTTCTTTGTGCCGCTCTGCAGCCTAAACGGCTTGATGGATTTAAGCATGTGAGGTATCGTTAGATTCGTCTTGACTGGGGGAGTGTCATAGGGTATATTATTTTTATATAGCGCAGAATAAAAAAATAGGGGGGTATTAAAAATAAAAGTTTCGTTATTATAACAATATAGGTATCAAATGAAAGCTTGTAAATAGACCATTCCATATATGTATATATTGTAATACTTTTATGCTACCATTTTGACGTAAACTGCAAAAAACCACGTTTAATGCAAGGACAGTAGGTACTGAGCCGTTACCATACGTAAATCACAGATTTGCGATGGTTGTTAGCGTTCCTTTACCGTACCGCTCATTTACTTACTAATACATACAGCTCTTTCTGTATAAAACTAAAAAGTCTGAAATAAATTAAATGATTAAAAGAAACAAAAAACCCGACTGCGTAAAACATAAATTAACTGAAAAGAGAAAAACAAGCTCTTAAATCTATAGAATTTTGAAAATAACTTGAATTTTATAAGGTATTGCAGTCGGGGATAAACAAATATTACAAAAAAATACATACTTAGGTTATTGGTTGTCCCCGATTGCAATACCTTATAAAATTCAAGTTATATTCAAAATTCTATAGATTTAAGAGCTTGTTTTTCTCTTTTCAGTTAATTTATGTTTTACGCAGTCGGTTTTTTGTTTCTTTTAATACTTTTTACGTAGATGGTAATATTGGTAATGTCACTGAACCCTGTCCATAAGGGATAGCCGAGTGGTCAAAGCGTTAGAATTCTGTCTTGTAGTTCGTGGGTTCCAAACACCGAGCAATACTCAGTCACCAGGTAGTTTTATACTATTTACCATCAATTACGGAAATTAAGTTACAAATGATTTGTTTTCATATTTGTAAACAATTAGCAAAAAAAATGTTAATTGAAATTAAATATAAAAAAAATACATTCAGTAATAAAACAAAACATCAAATATATAGTTATAATGCTAAGTAATAATCACAGCTACAAATATCCCCATCGTATGAAATCATGAATGATTCCCGTCATTCTTTCCTTACACTTGTCATCGACGTTGAATGATAAACCTGATAGCTCCTTAGTAATATCAGGAGTAGTATCTTCCGAAGCCATAATCATTGGAATCAATAGTAATGAAATCATCAGACCATAATCAAGTCTCTCTTCATAAGCTTCATCAAATTCCTTCTTAGGATAAATCAATGTAACGTCGAAGTTAAATCGTCCCAAGAATGCTTCTAATGTTTCATAATAGAATTCTTTTAATTCCTCCAAATGGGCTTCCCTGAATTTCTGATCTGTAGAACTAAATATGAAGTATATGAAATCGAGTACCGGACATCCGTAATAAACGAATTGATAGTCTATCGGAATTACTTCAGTGATTTCGCCATTCTGAAAGAAAATATATAACAGTATAACATAATTATTTTACTTTACTACATAATAAAGATCAAAAGAAAACCAAAATGTGTCTCGTAAGGAAAATAATTTATCGAACAGCGAACCTATTATTATTTGTTCCGAAACAAAAGACTGTTGGCCTGTATCAAAAGGGAATCAATTTACAATAAACAAACACTTTATCTCATGTGATAGTTGGAACAAACTTGGAGATAACTTCATACTTATACGCTGCAGAAGTTTCTCTTGTCGTTTTCTGTTCAACAACTACAAGCAGCCAGTTATAAATATTTGTTTTCAGTTTCAACTTGTGACAGCTGTCAAGATGACTCGTGGGCATGGAATATCGGGGCTTTTTGTTCACAAGTATAAGATTGGACTGTATGTATGATTTTGTTATAATCTGCATTATTAAAGGATGCTTGGAAATCATTATTATGTGTTTTGCAAGAAGTTTTGTGTTTTGTTTTCGGTTTTTATATCAGAAAGTGGTTTTTACCCGAGACGTTAAAGTACTCTTACTTTGCACACGTACCTCTTCCTTCATTAAAATGTTGTTAGCTCTGTAATCACCATGACAAAGACATTTATTTCCATCACTTTCCAAATACTTCGGATATTTATCCAACATTTTAGGAATAAATGCTTCAATCCGTGTTTTTATATCTTTATCAACATAGTTGAAAGTAATTTGACACATAGCTTCAATGAAGTTCTTCCATTTGTCATTAAAACTGAAGGGATGTCCCAACGTTTTTATTTTTCTATTAAAATATATTGGTTTCCTTTTCTCCAGAACGAAAGATATTCCGTGGAATATTGCCAGTTGTTTTATGGCTTTCTTTGCAAATTTATTGGAGACGACATCCATTCTAAAATACGTTTTGAAATTCTTCTTTGTCATATTTTCTAGTATAATCACTTCTGGAGTAGACTCGTCAAAACATTTCACAATTTTATACCTGTCTTCGTTTATATGTAATTCATCTTGAAGATTAGATATAACTTTTGAATATTCTTTGTAGATAAAAAGTTCTTTCTCGTAAAGTTCAGTTAATGATATCATTGACATTTGTTCATCAGGCGTAATAGTTTTTATGAAGATGTTTGTTTCTTTGTCCCCTTCCAATGTTTTACCTTTGATATCAATAGTGTATAGTATTCCGAGAAAACTGCCACCGTCCAAAATTATTTTTTTCTTTATCACAGTATATGATATGTATTCTTCTTTTTGGATTATATTATTTACAGCAAGTATTAGTTTTGGATTGAACACTTCATTTTGTAAAATAGCACCTCTGTCTTTTATGTTTATGTCCCGAATTTGTTTATCGACTTGCATTTTTACAACTTGTCGATTAGTTTATAGCACTCGAAGATATGGTCAATATTGACGATGAAGATTTTAAAATACCCATTTATAAAGACAATAAACAAATATGTATTGTTAAGTTTACTGTACACTGGTGATTGTCTAGAGTCATGTTGTTATCTAGCTAGCTATTTAAAGCTCTTTATCTTTACACAGTTTATAAATGTGAGAGGGATGTCTGATTAACTTATCAATAATTTTATTCCACTGTTAGTTTGGGACCAGAAAACCGTCTCGTTTGTAAAGATATTTCCCATGATATTTTATGAGAAAATAAATGTAGCTAGGAACTATATTTCTTCTTGTCTGTCGTTTCGCTCTTGGCAGAGTGGTCGTGGTCACTTTGAGGCGTCCACATCGATGGTAGAGGCGGACACGGCTCTCCGCACGATCTCCTGCCATCTCTATCTGGTGCAGTCAGATATGCTATTTCCTACTGCGGATTTCACTTGGTCACTGAAACTATATTACAGTAGTACCCAATTAATATGGCTTACCGATGTACCTGCGCAGAAGATACATTTTCAAAGCGTTGGAAACGCTATTGGCCGACAGCTGCCGCCATGTTAGCGCGCGCCGTCCGGAGGGGCGTGACTTGCGAGTTAGACGGAACTAACAGCTGCAGTGTATTATGAACCTTATAGTAGTGATCTAAGGTTGATTGTAAGTTTTAAGCATTCTTTCGTTAATGTTCGGGGCCATACTTTCTTTTCTGTGCAAACGAAGATTCACGACGTGCCATATAAGTTGGGTAATACTGTACTATCACAGATATAAATCTAAATAGATGACGCGAGTATATGTACTTCGCGTGTCAAAAGCTATGCAAAAAGGGAGAGCAATTAATGCTCTTCTTTTGAAACTGTTTCGCACGGACAGGGAACTCGCATAAGGCTGCATGTCTACCAGAGATGTATAACGAACGATGTGTTTAGCTGACAAATAGGATAGCTTCATTTTCAAGAAAGCTCTAATGCCAGCCTAATTAAATCAATCTTGTGACATCTGAATAAAAAAAGTTACAAGCTTGGTTTTCATATGGAAGGAGGGACTTATAATTATAATAATAGGTAATAATATATTTATTCTGCAAAACCAACAAATACAATAAGTAAACAGCTTGATTTGAAACATTAAGATGTTGAAGGAACTTAAATACATTTTTTTACAGTGGTATTCACACTAGGTTCCGGCGTCTGTATTACCTGACGCTTACAATCTAGGTACTTTCAAGGCCAGAGTGAATAGGTTTCTTCTGGGTAAGCGTGTTTCATCTTAGGCTTCGTCATCGCCCCTTATGGGCGGGTCAGTGGCCAAACGCAAGCCCATTTAATTTAAAAGAAAAAAAAGGTCAAGCCTATATCGTGAAGACCAGAGTTAACAGATATGAAATGAAATTATTAATTAAAAGCCTCTTGCTAAAAAGAAAGAAAAAAAGAAAGAATGAAAGAAAAGACCGTTATTCTAAAGTAATAATTACATACACATAGAAAGTAAGACAAAAAAACAGAGATATAAACAATATAAATAATTGTGTTGTATAAAACTGCTTAAACTACGTTTTTGTATGTTTATTATAATATATTTTACCATATCATGATAACGGCTTAATAAAAATATATAGATAGAATTGCGTTATCTATTTAGGTTAATGTCTGTGTTTTTTTGTAGCACTAAGATATGGACAATAAATATCAAATACTACCAATATTATTACTAAGGGATACAAATACTTTGGGTTAATACCATACTCACTCCAACTAACTCCCCTACTTTTATTATAATTATAGATATACAGGGTGTTGTTTTGGTCGGCGACAAGCGACCCAGGAGCGGTAGTACAAACTATATATTTCCCAAAAATGGACTTAATTCCATTAAATACTGTAAATATGTTGAGAAATACCTTATTCAATTTGAAATAAAATTACCGCAAAGTATGGTTACTAGGCACGTGCACAGACTAGAGCTAGGCACAAGCCGCCATCGCCCCACCCCTTATGATTGCTCCTCTTATGATTGTTTATAAAAAAACATTAATAAGCGATACAATTTTACATCATTCGATATCATATTATTGAATTTTATTCCACACTTCACATTCATGCTAACTCCTAACTTTCGCGCCTCGAACGAATATGAATTTTGGCATGCAGATCATCGAAATAGTGTATATATATATATCGATGATGCAGATAGTCTATGGTATGGAGGATATAAGATATTTTTTATCCCGGGAACGCGGGTGAAACCGCAGGGACAGCTAGTATTAAATAATTAAAAGTCATACTTGCTTCTGAAACATTATGATATGGTATATTAATTAATGATAATGCGTTGACTTTAATAATAACTCCTATCAATTTATTGTATTATATTACACTAATTAAAATAATTATAATATATACTGAACTACTGACCTATCAGATAATAGTCTTTGGACCTATCCAATATACGTTTTACACACAAAATACAATACAATTAAAAGTAAGCCGCACCAATAATTACTAATCTATGCGTCGCGGAGTAGAAATAAGTCTTCAACTCTGTATAAAGTTGTAGTAGCTACTAAGATCTCGATGGTAGCTACCAGTGATATCTCTGGTAGCTACCCATAACACGTTACTGCATGGTATTCTGCCGGCACCTTGTAACGTGCGTGTGACGAACCTTTTCTTTCCGGCGTCACGGGAGTAAGATATCCTGGGACATTCCTCACACACGGTCATCTGATCCCAAACTAAGCAGAGCTTGTACTATGGAAACCTGATTACTGATATAATACATATACTATTTTTTGTTTGTAAATACATACTTAATATACATAATTACACCCAGATTCAGGATATACAGACATGTTCATGCACACAAATGCATGTCCTGTGTGGGAATCGAACCCACAACCTGCGGCGCGTAAGGTGAATCTTAACCAACTGGCCCGTCAATCCGTCATTGTCATGTTCCTAAAGGAGACCGACCCTGACGACCCGCCTATGTTTGAAGCTAAGGATCTGCACAAGCAATCTGACAATTCATGACCTTCGACCACGTCGATGTAACAAACTTGCTGAAAGACATCGTTTTTCTAAGGGTAAGCTTAGCGGATGTGTAGAAGAGGTTATATGCATCCCAAAATACTGTCATTTTGCGGAACGAACGAGTTGCGTAAGAACTTAGCCGTAACTGAGACGCCATCGAGTTCACCGAACATCAATATGCGTCGCAGAGCGTGTCTCCCGCGTGTTTATTGCGGGCAAGTTTTGTGTCAGCAGTTTTGCTGCCACGGTCTAATGCTGAGCCTGCAGAGTGCGCACCGTGTGCATCCCGCAGCCCCACTCCCAACCCTGCGGTTCCTTCACTTCACACACAACCCATCATCTGATCCGCTCACCGTATCTATAGCCTAAGACGTGCCAGAAAAGGCAAGGAAGCGGGCTGATGATGATGGTTTCATGACGACGCATAGGAGGAAGTGCCGTCAGAGAAGCATGATGCAAGGATGAAAATCTATATCTAACAGAATGTATATCACTGATTTTTATTAGATTATCATTATTGACAGGCGTTGTAAAAATTGTATGCTTCACGAAATATTCGCAGTACACAGAAATTATCCATATTCCAAAATTCATTACACAATGCACTATTTATTTCTATCATAAATGCTTCATAACAGCAAGTCGCTCCTTAAACAATAATCTCTATTCTTTATAATCAGACAATAGATCCATTAATGGCACTGCAGCTGATTAAAGTCACGTATCATCAAAAATATCCATTTGTTTATCAAATACTCTGCGTTGTGGTAGCTGCTTTTTAGTACACGCCTTTCTTGCTATCTACCTTAAGTTGAAAATAAATCATCAAGAACCTATCGGTGTGTACGGCATCTGCACTTGAAAGTGTTTACAGTATTACCCAACTTATATGGCGCGTCGTGAATCTTCGTTCGCACAGAAAAGAAAGTATGGCCCCGAAGATTAACGAAATAATGCTTAAAACTTACAATCAACCTTAGATCATTTCTATAAGGTTCATAATACACTGCAGTTGTTAGTTCCGTCTCATTCGCAAGTCACGCCCCTCCGCACGGCGCGCGCTAACATGGCGACAGCTGCCGACCAATAGCGTTTCCCGCGCTTTGAAAATGTATCTTTTGCGCAGGTACATCGGTAAGCCATATTAGTTGGGTACTACTGTACCACCTTGTTGATTTGCTAAAACCGTTCATAAGAAATTCTATTTCTTTTACTCAAGGCTAAGATTGGAACTGTAAGTCTATTGTTATAAATCAACTAAACAGGCCGTCCGCCTTTGTATAAGTTATAATTTCCAGTTGCGAAAACTTATTAGTAGCTAAACAGAACCTGTATTAACAAAGCTGTTAGTTTCCCTTAAGTATATAAATAAATAAATCATTTACCACATTATTAAATGGCATGTTGAGATTGTGGTCAAATACGATTGTATTGCCTCATGGTTTTAGCCACGTATAATGTATCTATATTGATAAAATAATTCTCTCATATATTATGAATTTTTCCGTCGCGTCACGTCTTTATGAGGAAGGAAAATATATTGAGAAAATCGTCACTAAAATAACCGGCCAAGTGCGGGTCGGATGTACAATTTAACTTTATCGGTAGCTTATAACTTATCTATTTTATAATAAAACACTGTGAAAAAAAAAAAATCTGCGGTCTAAACAAAATAGTACATAATATCCCTTATTTTTTTATTTTCCTTTCCATATTTGAGGTGGAGACACACAAACCTTTTAATTTAGAAAGCATAGAGTGTTCTAAGTAATTATTCGACATGATGCCCACGGCTACCTTTCACCATCGCAACTCTCGCCATCGACAGGGAGTCCATCCACACACATTGAAACCAGAATTGTTTCGAACTGTGCGGGCTAAAAGGAGTTTTCTTCCGCGGACGCTCGGACTGTGGAATGAGCTCCCTGCCGTGGTTTTCCCAATGGAGTACAGCATGGGGTTCTTCAAAAAGGGTGTGAAGCGGTTTCTTCAGGGTCGGCAACGCGCGAGTGATACCCCTGGTGTTGCAAGCGTCCATAGGCTACGGTAACTGCTTACCATCAGGCCGTATGCTTGTTTGCCACCTTAGTGGTATAAAAAAAAAAAACCGCGCAACCTCTGTACCTATATTTTTTGAAAACCTTTCTACGCACATAAATCAGAATAAATAGGTGACATGTACGTATAGTCTCGGAGAAAAATGACCGTGACAGACAGAAGGATACCATAAAGCTACGGAACCCTAAAAACATTAAACACTTTTTACAATGGTAAATATAAGGATATCAGATACTGACAGATATCATATCTGCCGTACCTACTCGCCGATGTTTGTGACTCACGCGTCAAAAAGTGCCGGCAAAATACCAGTGTTGTGGGTAGCTCCCACAACTTTATACTGAGTCGGGGCCTTTTTACCCGACTGACCCGGAAGGAGGGTTATATTTATCGAGTGTATGTACATACATACATTGTATGTATGTCTATTTCTTTGTGCCGCTCTGCAGCCTAAACGGCTTGATGGATTTAAGCATATGAGGTGTCGTTAGATTCGTCTTGACTGGGGGAGTGTCATAGGGTATATTATTTTTATATGGCGCCTAAGAATAAAAAATAGGGGGCGTATTAAAAATAAAAGTTTCGTTATTATAACAATATGGGTATCAAATGTAAGCTTGTAAATAGACTATTCCATATATGTATATATTGTAATACTTTTATACAACCATTTTGACGTAAACTGCAAAAAACAACGTTTAATGCAAGGACAGTAGGTACTGAGACGTTACCATACGTAAATTACAGAGTTGCGATGGTTGTTAGCGTTCCTTTACCGTACCGCTCATTTACTTACTAATACATACAACTCTTTCTGTATAAAACTAAAAAGTCTGAAATAAATTAAATTATTAAAAGAAACAAAAAACCCGACTGCGTAAAACATAAATTAACTGAAAAGAGAAAAACAAGCTCTTAAATCTATAGAATTTTGAATATAACTTGAATTTTATTGAATTCGGGATTTTTGTTTCATTTAATAATTTAATTTATTTACACCGCGACGCACAGATTATTATTGTTGCTACTGTTGTATTTTTCTTTATTATTGTTATTATTTTGTATGTATACAAATTAATTTGTCTCTCTTTTTCTCCCATACACACTAGGCTCTGCCAAATCCAGTAATAACGTTTCACATAGCAAATACCCAAAGTATACAACCCTTTCCGTGTTCTAAATTAACAAGGGACTTAACCAGTTTACACCCAAAAAGTATCGACACGTGTTCTGCTTGCAAACGAGGCATCAAAGGATTAACCGACCGTTGTAGGTGGGCGTGAAGTCGGGAAATAAGGAAAATTACGAATTAGTGCTCTCACTTAGGGTTGAGTTTACGTTAAATTAACTCGACGGGGTCCCGTCTTAATCATGTTAGCTGTGGTTGGTTAATGTATGCGAACTGTGAAAATTGCATATTTTAAACGGAACTTAAATAATTACTGAGGCAATTTTGTTGGTAAAACATCTTTTGAGACGTTCTTGGTCACCATCGTCCGTAGAATGCAATACTGAAACTGGAACACACAAGAAGTTACACTAGTAGACGACTGGGGGTAAAGACAAATTCGCGTGGAGGAAAAATGTTTAGTTTCGTGTGTTTTTGCCATCGAGGAAATATCTCTATAAAGTAGCATTACCGAGCAAACCAATTCCTCATTTAGTAAGTGTTTTTGCACTGATTAATAACACTATCCACCAATCACTGCATCTAAATGATCAGTACGTGGATTACGTAACTCTGTTTCAATCATATTCAGACTGAAACGACCTCTTAATCACTAGAAATATTACAAAATAGAACGTGGTTCCATTTCCAATTAATCACTGTTTGCATTCAAGCGGAAGCGCTCGTGGTGTAGTATGATTAGCCGTTCTTAATCGATCGGCAAAGTTAAGTTACCACCGTCGTAGTCGGTAGTATTTCAAATTTAGCGTTTCCATGCTTCGGAAGGCACGTAAAGCCGTTAGTCCCGGTTGTCACTTAATTGTGATATTCGTTAAGCTAGTTGGATGCCTCCTTGGCGGCTTGAAAAATTCCAACAGTAGGTTGGCCTACCTCCACCAATCCGCAGTGGGCACGCGTGGTGGAGTATTGCTCATTCCCTTTCACCCTCATTTGTGAAAGGAGGCTTGTGCTCAGCAGTGGGACATTATAGACTGATGATGATGATGATGACTGTTTGCATTTGCAGTTACCGAAACGTAAAAAAGTTATCAGAAAACTGCTATATTGAACCGGTTTCAATTCGAAAACGATTGAAACTCATTGCAACAAAGTTACATAATCGCACCGCTGAGTACAGGCGGAATAGATTTCAAATAAAATTAACGTTATTGGGGTTCTTTAGGTTAACTTGTTTGATAGCTTATGTAGTAATAGTATTCTTTGCTATAGAACAGTGTTTTTCAATCTTATTGATTTTGCGGCCCCTTACAGGTTGACAAATTCTGGCGACCCCCTGTTCAGACAGACAGAATTTATAAATAAAAAGACTACGATAATGATTTTCTTTATTTTGATACCTTTACTTATTAGTTTGCAAGAAGCCGCGAGAGGTTTGCAACTAAGTAAAAGAGGTTTGCCTCGCCTATTTTCGTTTCGTGACCCTCCCAGGGGGTCAGGGGTCAGGGGGATGTTCTTAAGTAGGTGCCATGTAAAAATAAACGTTCTGCTAATAATGATGTATCTGGGGTTCTACCTATCGTTTTGGTTTCGAATGCCGTATCGTCAATTCTGATGGTCAGAAATACCATAGAATGGTGGTGAGATGCTTTATAGAGCCCACTTAGGTAGCTTCCTTCTGGCTGTAGTTAGTCCTTTAGTAAGATCCTGAAGGTCCTTGCCTTTTTAAAGTTCAAGTGTTATCGCCCCGATCACCGTTTAGTTAACCGATAATCTCGACCTTTACACCCGGAGTACCTCTTCAGACAAAACTAATGTTTTCGTTTAATTCCAACAATGAACTGTCTTAACCAACTTGTAGTCATAGCCCGGGGGAGCGGGACCCAATTAGTTAAGTGAACAACTTGAGAACGTCATATGCAATGTTATTTTATTCTTATTTTATTTATTTATTTATTTTATTATGATACAAAATCCACAGCTATAAAGTAGCGACATTCATGACTTAACTACTTAACTTAATGCCAATTAAGGATTTACTTTTTATTAACATAACTGATCAACTAAGACAGAAACAGAGCTGTATGTGTATGTATGTATGTATGTGTATGTATGTGTATGTATGTACATATATGTAAGAAGAAGAATGAAAGAAGAGTTGTAACGAAATTTTTCAGTGGTTTTAAGTTTAGGCCAAATTGAGTGTTATACTAAACTAGTAAACTGTAGCGACGTCTGTCAGCCATCTATCAAACACTGAGATAATTTACATACGGAAAGATAGATGGCGTGGCGCCACATTATCATGCATCGTGCTTAAGAAGTTTTCTCGAGAATCTGCATACTATATACAACTGTCCGAAATGTACAGTTGGACCGCGGTCCCCAGGCACGATGACTCAGCCTGGTGGAAGATCTTCCCTTTTAAGCGGTTACTGTAGCTTATAGACGCATGCAACACCAGGTGTAGGTATTTCTCAAGTTTCCAGCCCTCCAAAATCTCTTTGCACCCTTCTTGATAAAACCCGATGCTCCTGCATCATTCCAAAATCTGAGCATCGACGGTAAGATGCTCCTTTGAAACCACACAGGGCGAGACAAACCTAACCTGGAGGTGAGGTTAGTAAAAGGTGGACCTTTTTACTACAATCAATCCAGACGCAGCAAAATTTCCACCAAAGTCTGCAGCAAAATTGAGCTTCAGTGAAATAAATGAGATAGTATATATCTACACTTAAAATATCTAGCAAAGGGGAGCCAGGAGACGGGGAAACCTAGTTTGAGCTCCTGTCTCCCACAGTTATATGTACCTGCCTAGCTACAAATAAAAAAAATGTTAATTTTATGTGGAAGTGAATAAATTATTATTATTATATAGCTTATTTTGAACAAGGCAAAAAGTTTCCTATTTCCCTAAAACCTAATAATACACGAATCTAAGAATACCCGATAAAGTCGTTCTAATAAGCTAAATGGCCCATTTGCCTTCTTTCATCAGAGGGCAGCTATCGCAACAGATCTTCAGCTTATCCAGCGAACAGCACCCTCAGGGGATCATTGTTTGTACAAGGGTTACGTGACTTTTAGCCGTTTCTATTATCCGGCTGTGTACAGCTATAAACTCTTATTTGGTTAAACCAGAAAGTGCAATTACTCCTTTTATCATGACTTTGAATTTTGTTTGATGTGTAATAACATTTCATATGGTTTTAGTAAATAATAACCTGAAAACGGTTCTTTTCAAATAACCACTCTTTCACGTCTACAACAAGAAAACCAATTATCCACCGTTACAACACAAAAATTGGTTTCGGTTCATCCACGTATGAAGCATGCCAAAACTTATTAGTCTTATTGTATGAGCTCACTTCGCAAATATATTTTGAAAACATGCTTGCGAAAACAATGTTGATTGATGTTGCTGTTATTCGCAAATCCCGAGATTAAAGTGGAGCTGATTCGGTAGAATAGTTAATCTTGAATTAATTTAGAGCAGGTTATTGGATTCGACGGGCGGAGTTCAGTGATACTTGTTTATTCGCCCTTGTTAACTTTGATAATCAAATGAAAGTCAGCTTCTGATGTGACTGACAAATCTTTTAATACTACTTTTAGTTTCTAGTTACGAGTACGTAACGTAACTAGAGTTTAATACAGTTTTAAGAAATTGTTGTTGCTTTTGATATAATTTAATGTTTCTCCGAGATGATAAACCATAAAAGCTAATTCGCTTTTATTACTTTTGACAGCAGAACATGATACTAAGTGTTAATGATTTTAAGCCAACAATTTTCCAGTTTTATGAGCCTTTAAAACGATGTAATAAACACGGTGTAGTCTTAAAAACATCCGTTAACATTCTCCTTTGATGAACAATAAAATAACACTCTGTTCTTTTACAGATAATTCAACTGAGGAAACAATGAACAGCATGAAAATAATATTAGAACCGCAAGCATCCATAAATTAAATAAAAATGACACCAAACATTATACTGATGGAGAAATTTCTGAAGCCAATGCAATGGTACACGATCAAAACGAGACGGATGAAGAATCCGACTAAATTCAAAATGAACAAGTGCTCAGCGAATTTACTGGTGATCGCCATCTTAGCATCATTGCCTTATAGTTCCACTTTGAGTTTGCCGAGTGGTGATCCTGCACCAGGGAGATCTCCGGGACCACCTGATAATGAGCTTTTTAACCTTAACGATGTAATATCAGTTGAGAAAACAGACCTCTCTACTGAATATATTATGAAAAGTGATGTCGAAATACC
Organism: Polyploca ridens; assembly: GCA_951394255.1. Lineage (NCBI taxonomy): Eukaryota > Metazoa > Arthropoda > Insecta > Lepidoptera > Drepanidae > Polyploca > Polyploca ridens. Next base: position 1,903,273 of record OX596256.1, on the reverse strand, counting down.
AGTGTATGATGAAACTACAATAAGTGAGGAAGTGCTAGAAGTGACAACAGTGAGTGACGTGGTGGATGTCAGTGAGACGACAGTGGGCGATGCGTGTGCCTTCGCGAGGATCCCGAGTGACAGTGATGAGATTGTCACACTTAGTGACAATGATAGTGATGTTAATTTGACAATCAGTCATCCGGTGTTCGAGACTGAGGAGCTGATCAGAGGAGTGGTTTATGATGGTGAGTAGATTAGTGAATAATTTGATAAACCGCCATTTTAGTGCAAACTGAATATGATTTTAAGCAAATAGCTAATTTCAGAACATCCTATTACAGTTTATCCATTTAATCCCTAAGCTAATAATAATTAATGGCATGAAATGGTTGCCAAATCGTCGTATTTGGTTTGGTGTACAGCCAAAGTGGGATAATGTTATAGCAAATATAATTAGCACTACTTTGTCGTTTTACTGTTACAAATAGCATTTCAGAACTCCATTAAAATGCATTTTTAGCTTTAACTGTGTGGAGATTGATGAATATTTCAATGATCGTACTTTTTGAACCTTATTTATCGCTAATTTTGTAATTATTGTTGTATATCATTCGCATATATGATATATTAACAAATACTCTAACAAATATAACAAAATATTTCATATATATTTTATGACAACTGTTGATAATTTAGCTTATATTACTCTTATATGACTCAAAGCACTATATTATTGCAATTTGTTAATTATAGAAGATGTATTAGTCTATGTTTAATTATGTAGTATTCTGATTGAAGCCTCCAACATTATCCTATACAGCTTTTACACAGCAATTTACAGAGAGCTCGAGTCTGAATACTAAATGTTCAGTAAATTCATCCAGGCCACAGTAGAGTAAGAAGAACAGTATGTTATCTTCACGCAAACGGCCGAAACGCGCCCCATAATATACCCTACATACGCACCTCGAATTCTCGATATACCTCAGTACAGTAGTACCCAACTGATATGGCGCGTCGTGAATCTATATTTTATGGCCCCGAAGATTAACGAAAGAATGCTTAAAACTTACAATAAACCTTAGATCACAACTATAAGGTTCATAATACACTGCAGCTGTTAGTTCCGTCTCACTCGCAAGTCTCGCCCCTCCGCACGGCGCGCGCTAACATGGCGGCAGCTGCCGACCAATAGCGTTTCTCGCGCTTTGAAAATGTATCTTCTGCGCAGGTACATCGGTAAGCCATATTAATTGGGTATTATTGTACAAAAGATCGACTGCTCCACCGTCGATACGTACGGACGGCGCGGGAAGCTCCGGCGTATTTATTGATTTTGTAATTATGGCCTAACAATATCGGCTATATTGTTTAGTGTATATGTTTAATATTATTATATTCCATATCTGTCAGGCCAGCGCCATACCAGCGGGCGGGCGTAGGGCGTAATTACCTCAAGAATGGCCGAGATAACATACTGTTCCTCTTACATGTACTGTGGCCAGGCTGAGGTAACTCAATACAACGTCGAGGCTGTTCTAGTTTTCTAAGGGTAAATCGTTAATTCACTCGAATACTGCCCTCTTATTACGAAAGATGGGTTGAAAACTTGAAATCCCCTCTCGGCTTAATGCGGAGTTTAAACAGTTTTCGATGGAATTCCAGGAGTTTTATTGTTTGATAAGTGGAGTTGTTTTTGCGAAGAATTTATATTTATGATACCGCAAGAGTTTTATGTAAATTGGTACTCTAGTTTGAGTTAATATTGTATTTTTAGGGTCCGTACCCAAATGGTGCCAACCATCCGTCCATCCGTCCATCCGTCCATCCGTCCATCCGTCCATCCGTCCATCCGTCCATCCGTCCATCCGTCCATCCGTCTATCTGTCACTGGGCTATATCTCATGAATCGTAATAGCTAGCCAGTTGAAATTTTCACAGAATCTGGGGGCACGGAAGTGCCCCCCGCCAAGACAGCCAAGCGAAGCGAAAGGGCACTACCTACCTTTTCTCGAAGCGCTTCGTCGTTTTTTTGAACCCTCATAACTTGGGTTTGGATTATACCAGATAAACAAAATTCTCGGAACATGATGTCAATAGTGAACTTATTAAGTATATTAAGTTTCAATAACATAGCTCTTATACTTTAGATTTTATTGATATCTAAAAAACCCCGATTTCGTCACTGACTCACTGATGATCATCAAAACTCATAGGGTACTTCCTGAAGTCCTAGAAAGCTGAAATTTGGTATGTAAGCTTGTATTAGTACACAAACAACAAAAAAATTATAAAACTTGGAAATTTCAAACAAAAAAAAAAGAAGTGAAATCCCACCAAAAACATTTTCATGTAAAATGTTGCCGCCAAGACATATGGCTCGTACTGTCAAAAAGTTATCAGATCTCATGTAGAGCCAAGCTTATAACTACATGCACTTACTCTATAAGCCCTAACTTCACAACCTCTACACACTGTAGTCAAAATTTGTGGCTTGGCCGTTTCAATACTACAAGAACTATTGAATAACAAAAAAAGCAATGAACAGTGAACACATTTTTCACCTTACTCCCATGTGACGGTTGCGAAACGGCCAAGCCACAAATTTTGACTACAGTGTGTAGAGGTTGTGAAGTTAGGGCTTATAGAGTAAGTGCATGTAGTTATAAGCTTGGCTCTATATGAGATCTGATAACTTTTTGACAGTACGAGCCATATGTCTTGGCGGCAACATTTTACATGAAAATGTTTTTGGTGGGATGTGTATTTCTATTGCCGCTATAACAACAAATAATACAAATGAAATAAAAATTTAAATTAAGGCGGCCCTCTGTGGCCGGCGCAACTTCAACGCGAGCATAGTCTAAAAGCTTGTTGTTTCATCCAACGTAATGTTTGACTGCGAAAAAAGAGAGATAGCATCAGAGCCGTCGGTTATCAGTCGGTAAATTCTGCTGATCACTCGCGGCCGCTTCGCTAGGTCGTCATTCATGATTTCGCATTCATAAAACTTGTTCCAGGAGTATACTTCTTGTGAAAAAATCTTATAAGTTTGTGAAAAAAAAGTTAGTTATTTAGAATCTCCAATACATTTGCAAGCCTGGTATCTAAATGTTTTCTTTACTTTTACAATTTATAGGTGCATTAGATATGGCCAAAGTTCAGGCAAGGTTCATGGAACACCTGGTTTTGTACCCTTCAACGGCCAAGTCACACAACATTAACTATAATAATAAAGAAATCGCAGTAAGGAACCATAGACTTGGCACGACTTTGTCTAGATTTCATAACTTTTTAGAGATAAACAAGACATTTCATCGAGACTTGGCTAGTTTTTTACAGAATGTTTTTGATGGGATTTCACTTCTTTTTGTAGAAAATGAAGCGGCCCACCAAGTTGAATATTTTTTGTAAAGGCGGTATGTCGATCTCTAATAGTTTGGTTGGGCTCTTGTGTTTTCTAATCAGGGTCACCAGGTACTCCAGATCTTCGATTATCCTAGTTTTTATAGTTTTCCCTTTATATGGTCATTAAACCCTAACTCTGTACCAAATTTCAGCTCTCTGAGTTTATGGGAAGTACTAGTTCTATTTTGATGATCATGAGTGAATGAGATTCATAAATGTGAAACTTTGCTTTACCTTAACTTCGGAACTAAATGACCTACAGACTTGAAATTTTGGATTTTAAGTATGTGATTATATTTATCTTATCCAGAGGTTCTCAAATAGGGGCCTGAAAATGCGGCGAAATGGTTCCAGTAAAGGATGGTACGGCAGTGTTTGCTTCGCGCTCGACTCGGCGGGGGCACTGCCGTGCCCCCCGATAAGCACTTAAACCGCTCCGAAACTGGCTTTAACCCAGCTGCCTAATGGTAGCTTATCACACAAACCTTACCACCGTGCTGTAGTGTCCTCACGATGTTTTCCTTGTGGCTCAAGCTCATTGAAGGATAAGAACCTACCAACTATCGCGACGGCACTTGGCGTCACTCACTTCCCTGCTATAATTGTCTAATATTTCAAATATAAGAATTTTGAATATAACTTGAATTTTATAGGGTATTGCAGTCGGGGACCAACCTAATAGTAACCTAAGTATTTTTTTTTATTAATATTACGTTTACATACCATAAGTATGATACATGAAATACATATATATACACGAGACAATTAGGCGTTTTTGATATGTTGCCAAACCGTCTCAAGTAGATTGTGTAACCAAGGCTTTTGGCCAGTCCACGACTTGGCTACATTTATCACTTTTTACGTGAAATATTAGCTTCTATAATTTTTTATAGCTACCACTAGTCTTTGTGGGTCATAGTTGTAATAATATGTACCACAAATGTAGCAAATAAGCATGTAGGTATGCTTAGAGCCGCCTGATGGTAAGAAGTTACCGTAGCCTATGGACGCTTGCAACACCAGAGGTATCACTCGCGCGTTGCCGACCCTGCAGAAATCTCTTCACAGTCTTTTTGAAGAACCCCATGCTGTAGTCCCTTGGGAAAACCACGGCAGGGAGCTCATTCCACAGTCTGAACGTCCTCGATAGGAAAGCTCCTTTGGAACCACAAAGTATGCGTCTACAGTTTTTGGAAGCAAAAAATATCATGTTTGAAAACAAATATTTCCTCTGTATTCCACTCAGCAATTTTTATGGACAAAATGGACTTGATATCGTTTTGTAATGAACCTCCTTTTCCACCTTGAAAGCTTCTTTTTCTTTTAATATCTTATTTTCTCGATCTTTTCTACTCAATAGCTGAGCCATTAAGGTTAGCCGTCTCGGAGTATCTTATTTCTTGTCTAATAAATTAAGGGGATGTTGGCTTAGTAATCTTTTTCTTTTAGAGGGAGTTAAGAGTTTTAGTTGTCTAAAGTATGATTGTGTATAGTTAATTTTGAGAAGATTCGCTTTGTATTACACTCTGTTCCAAATATAAAGTCCCGGGTAACGTGTCTTTGTTCCCGTGGATTGTGTGGGATGCCACATGTGTTCAACACTCAAATCAAAATCAAAAAGTAATTTATTCAGTTTAGGCCCTGGTAAGGCACTTATGAACGTTAAGTTGGTACATACAGTTATATTTACCACCGGTTCGGAATACAATTAAACTGAGAATCGCGGCGACTTGTAAATTTGCAGGGGCAGCTGCGCCCGGTGCGGAAAATTCAACATTAAAAAAATACGAAAATCTTTTTATGTCTTTTGCGGGTTTATTAAGAGGAAACGCTGGTAGCGTTTGTTCCATTCAAACGTAATCCTCAGTTTCCTCTTTGGATAATGACACTAGAGCAATGATTTACCATGCAATCTGTAGGTACCACTGTATATCCCTCGGTTGTGTTTTTTTCCATAAATTAATTATTATAAGAATTAAGAGCCTTCTAAAATCACAAAAACATACCATTTTTAACGCCCTTATCAGACGTCCAGCGAACAAATTTGGCGAATATAAAAAAAAGAAAGGAAAACCGACAGACATAGCCAAAACCCTTCTTATTATGATTCTTGTTTTTTTTTTATAAATCGATCCATTTTTGGAGGAGAAAACCGGGGATTACGAAATAGCGATTTCGTCTAATTTAAATAGGTATAATCGGTCCAAGCTGTAGTTGTCTCTATCGCCGGGGCAGGGGCGGGATAGCTCGGGCACAGCGCGACAGCAATAGATATTTTAAAAACCAATTTTTCAAATTTCTTGCAGCCATCCTTTCCTCTTAAAGAGTGACTTTTATCTATTTTCTCTAATTCTATTTTTTATTATAATAAAGTATAAAATAATACTATCTTGGGACATACCTCACGCACAAAAAAAAACAAGTTTTATTCACGTTTTTCGATTGAAGAGGAAAACGTCGTAATGGTACTAAAAAGGTTGATAAATCTTTATCCAGTTGAAACGATGCTACATGAGCGCAGTTTCTGCTAGGTATTGCAAATAGCCGGTAGGCGGCGTGTTCAGCACTAACTTAGAGATCTACGAGCTTTTACTCGAGAGATTGAGTCGCAGATGGAAAATGGTAGAATTGAATGGTTCAAAAACACTAAAATATGTAATAACTTTGACTTTCATGCGTTCCTTCTTTATTAACATTGATTTTGAAGTCTAGCTGCATGGTGCAACATAACCATAATAGTATATTATGATACATGTGTGCAAATAGGCGGTATTAAGCCGAGAGTGTAATAATCAATGCACACGCGTGTCATACGACGTTTTTCAACACTTGCGAGGAAAAAAATGGACTTGTATTTTTTTAAGTAGATTTTTTGATAATATCAACCACATAATGAGAACGTTAACAAATATGGCGCGCAAGTTTTTTTTTTGACAGCGCTGATCTTTCAAACTATTTTACCCGTTTTAATTAAGAATTCTTGGTCTACACACATATCACTTGCAGTGAGGTACAATCTTATCATAATCGGGATTATGCCACTTTAAGAGCGAGTGTGCTGAAAAATACTTAAGCATTTTAGGTTAAGATTTCCTTTTCTTATTTTTAAGCTCACAGCGCATTTTATCGACTAGTTTTCACCCCCACCTCGTTTGAATTTCGGGAATTATTTTCTTAGCCCTCACCTACGTTATTTAAGGAACTCCTGTGCAAATTTCATGCTTCTAAACTGTCTGTAAGTCAGTGTTTAAGTAGTAAGTAGAATAACTAATGAGCAGTATAACAGTAGCTCTCAAGTAACATAATTCACCATTATACCACTTTAATACGAACTAATAACAAATGTCACGGGTACGTCATAGCGTGAGAACAAAGCCTTACATGTCACGGTGGAAATAGCTGCGGATCGCTTTGTTAGTAGTCCTCAAAGCGCTTCTGTTTCCATTTGTGTTTCAGCAAATGCTTAATTGCAAATTATAAAAATGTTATATGTTTAGTTTATGCCTGTGTAATAAGATTCAGATTGCGATATCAGGGGCATAGTAGTACCCAATTAATATGGCTAACCGATGTACCTGCGCAGAAGATACATTTTCAAAGCGCGGGAAACGCTATTGGTCGGCAGCTGCCGCCATGTTAGCGCGCGTCGTGCGGAGTGGCGTGACTTGCGAGTGAGATGGAACTAACAGCTACAGTGTATTATGAACCTTATAGTAGTGATCCAAGGTTGATTGTAAGTTTTAAGCATTATTTCGTTAATCTTCGGGGCCATACTTTCTTTTCTGTGCGAACGAAGATTCACGACGCGCCATATCAGTTGGGTACTACTGTAGCTCGTGACATCGATAAATCGCCTACCATGCAGTTTGTGTTTACCACCTTCGGTCAGATCATTACATACCATGAGATTGCCGTCAATCAAACCTATACTATTAAATAAAGGTTACCTACTAAGTATTACCTGAGAAACAAGGACACACATACATCACTAAAGGCGTCAGCTGAAAATCAGCACTGCAGACAGCTTAGTAGTCAGTAGCACTATACTGAGCTGAGACCTTTTTGACGGCACAGACTTACTGGTTTGTTTTAAATATTATTATGTTCCTTCTTCAATGTGTTTCCTCAAATTTTCTTTCTTCTTCTATACGGCGCGCCTGATGGTAAGCGGTTACCGACCTTTCCCCCTCAATGAACTCTGTTGACCTTATACATAAAGTTATTTAGCTATGGTATTAGTAGTACCACCATCCAGTTGAGCTGTTCTTTGATTGAAAAAACCCCATGCTCTACCTCTCCTAAAACGTCTACCTCTCTTACATACATACTTAAATATGTTGTATAAACCATTATGCTCGTATATCTTTTATTTTTGAGTAGCATTATTTTATCCAAATAAATTGATTAAAAAACAAACAACATAAATTGTAAAAGTACTGAAAGTTTTGAAATAATTTTCTTCACTTAAAATAGGCTTTTTGTTGTTTTTTCAATGTAATCGTTGTATGCGATGGTTTTCGAACAAAATGAACGTCTGAAGCTGTTATTTTTTCTGTTTCATTTATGGGGTGATTCAAGGGCACAGTGACCGGACAATTTTGGCCAAGAGTGTTTTTTTAGCATTGTCATTATTATATTGAGGGTTGAATCTAAGGTCAAACGATCAGCTATCGTAATAATGTGTTTACACTAAAAAAGGCATAGCGATCTTTATACATTCGATAGAAAAACATAAAAACACGACGAATTCGCTAAACAAGCATACGCATAGCATAGCATAGCATACGGAAAGAAAGACCAACCAACAAATAAACTTCGCATCCTAACATTCCTAAGGAATGCGAAGTGACTTTGTGGGACGCGGGTTTTAAAAAACATTAATAACTTCGTCATTTGTTGAAGCGCTCGTGGTGTAGCATGATTAGCCGTTCTTAATCGATCGGCAAAGTTAAGCTACGCCTGTCGTGGTCGGTACCTGAATGGGTGACCGCCTAGTGGTATTTCAAATCGAGCTTCGGAAGGCACGTAAAGCTGTTGGTCCCGGTTATCACTTAATTGTGATAGTCGTTAAGCTAGTTGGATACCTCCTAGGCGGGTTGAAAAATTCCAACAGTAGGTTGACCACTAGCCTACCTCCACCGATCCGCAGTGGGCACGCGTGGTGGAGTATTGCCCATTCCCTTTCACCTTCATTTGTGAAAGGAGGCCTGTGCTCAGCAGTGGGACATTATAGGCTGATGATGATGATGATGATGATGCTCAGAAATGTAATGTGCTTCATCTGTAGTCAAAAAGTTAACATTTTGTTATATGAATGATCCTCATTGGCGGAGCGCAGTCGAGCGCGAGCCGAACGTTCGTTCGAGGCTTCCAAGTCCGTCTACCCTACGCGAATTTAGGCTCCCCATGTCCTCGGCTCGTGCTTGGCTCGCGTATCGTAGATCTACCATTACATCCTCTAGATAAAGTAATAAGAATATATAATCGACACTTGAGTAAATCTGTGAGTTAAATATAAACCGTACAATAATAGGTTATCATAATTGAAGCTCCCTGCCACCATCCATTAAACAACCTTAAGAAAATTCAATGGGCTCCAAACAATATCGACTTCATTATTCACGTTGGGTAGGTGTACAACTGTAGATCCACAATGATCCATCACTGGTCAGACAATAGGCTCAGTTTAGAATAGGTTCTATAGGTATCATAAATTGATTCCATTGTGGAACCAAAGTGCCGGTGTATGAAGAACATTGATTTGCAAAACGATTATGATGGAGAACCAGCAGGGTGATTGTAATAATGATGCTTTAGGACTAGGATCACCAATTAGTTTGATTTGGGATCCGTTTTCTAAAATATTATGACTGGCGCGGTCTGTTTGATTGACGATTAGGTTTAGGATTAGGTCGTCCAATCACGTGACCCCCGGCGCGGGCGCTGAGCTTTTAAAACTTTTAACTAAGCTCTCATTTATAATAGAAACTTAATCTAAGAAGATTACGTTTCTGTTAAATATTGTACTGTTTACTTAAGGTCCGCACAAATTAGGTCGGCGGTCCGGATTCGGACTGCGGTCCGCCATTTGGGAACCCCTGCTCTAGTTATTTAAGATGAAGCCAATTTGCAAATAGAACCGCCGCGTTGTCAGCGCGTATTTTGGTATTATTATTACTATCTGAATCGGTTGTTTGGGGAACGTGGGCGCCTAAGTGTGACAGCAATAGGTTTTAGGTTTCTTTATGTACTTTATAACAGGTCGGTTAACTTAAGACTGCGTATAAAGCAAAATAACAATCTTAGAATTGAAATTTACCCAAGTAAATAGTATTTAAATGAAAAAATATTTTTATATGGGTATATTCATTATATACGCGAGGGTTCTATCTGAGCAAAAACATAATGGAATGAAATTTCCTCGATAGAAAAAAATTACAAAGCTACCTCTAATAATAATGAATTTTTGGTTTTATTCGTTCATGGTGTATCTAACTAAGATAAAAATTCGATAAATAATATCACTAACATATGACCTAGGGCTGCTACTAACGATTTTTTAAAATATTCTATACTTTACGAGTTATTTAGATAAAAAGCGCTTAGTTCATTTTTGTTCCGCGAAGCACGCTATCTCCATCTCATCTCCACGCGAAGATTAGACATAAGTTTGTTTGACATCTGATATTGCCATATTTTTCTGGCTTGGTACGCGCTCTTAAGCTGGCGTTAGCTAATTACACGTTGCGCTTGCTTACATTTACATTATGAAAAGTCTGTCCGTCTCTCTCGCGCGCGGTCAAGCTTATGAGTATGAAGACATTTATTGCTTTGCTTTTGCTACTGTTTATACATAGACGGGCCAATTAGCGCAGTTGGTTAAGGTTCACCTTACGCGCCGCAGGTCGTGGGTTCGATTCCACACAGGACATGCATTTGTGTGCATGAACATGTCTGTATGTCCCGAGTCTGGGTGTAATTATGTATATTAAGTATCTGGTTTCCATAGTACAAGCTCTGCTTAGTTTGGGATCAGATGACCGTGTGTGAGGAATGTCTTAATTATTTATTTATTATTATATAGAGAGGTCGTTTTTGCATTCGTCCATTAGAACCCACTGATTAATAATAATAATAATTTATAATAATAATAATTTATTTTCGACACATAGATAAAGTACATAATTAAAATAGTGGTTGGAGCCTCCTTTTAAGCATGCAATGCCTGTATTAGGAGACTGATTAGAAGCAATAATGTAATAGAACATACTGTATCATAAAATTGCGTATGTGTGAGTACTGTGAACGTGCCAGATTAAGTTAACCGACCTGTATCTGGTACAATAAAAGATAAGACACAAAATTTCATCATTCAGAATAATCTCCATTAAAATAAAAATTCCTATACTAAACAAGTTTACCAATTAGTTGGCAAATAAGATCCTTTCAAATAGGTTATAACTCAAAAATATCATCGATTGTATAGGAGGAACAGATAATGTGTCTGTCTCTCTCACACACGAGTCTCTTTATCAATTTGACGTTTTTATTGAGGTCCAATCAATCATAACGCTTACTGACACAAGTACTTTAGATGGAATTGTTATTTGTACTTATTTCGTCGCCGAGTATGATCTATCTATATGCCTAGATTCATCTAAATCCGTTCAGCCGTTATTAACCTAGTTGAGAGAATTAAATCAACAAGTACTAAGAATGTAACTGAGAACAAAAATACGCAGCAATATTTTTGACTGACAAAATGATAGCGGAATAAATTGAAGACATAGGGTTTTTCTACACTCACTTAATACGCCATTAAAAAGGATTTAAAGTCAAACAAAGTCAAGAACAAAAGTATGTCAGTCTAAAAAATAATCTACCTCATGTCTATGGTAAAATTCTAACGTATATTCTTATGTAACAACCTTATAACAACGCATTATGATGGTATCCGACCTTGTCCCATAAATTTCCCTTCTACCCAAATGTAGGGGAGAAAAATTACTATAAGTGCGAAAGTTTGGGCGCAGTATATAACTTGAAATTAGGTAATTTCGTGACAAATGTCACGGCGCGTTGCGTGCGCGCTCGCGCTGCCGGAAGCGAAATACGATTTGTTTACTTCCTTATTTAGATACATACTACGTGGGTTATATTTAACTAACTGTTCGCGTCCGGCGTCGCCCGTGTGAAATTTATATACTTATATAGCCTATGTTACTCTGTGATAAATTAGCTTTCTTCTGATAAAAGAATTTTTAAAATTGGGCCAGTAGTTATGGAGTTTATTCATTACAAACAAAAATACAAAAATCCAAATCTTCTCTCTTTATTATTAGTGTAGATAAAAAATGATATCCCGACATGTTGTGGTAGTAGGTTGATACAAAGTAATGACTTATTCAGGAAAGGAAAATTTTTGTTTTTTTTTTTTTGAGATTGTCTTTTTACTTATGGCTAGATTTGTATGTTCCTTCTGTGTATCTATTTTGTCAGGGTAAGGTACCAAATTGACATTGTTATCAAATACTGAGTAGTGGCGTATATCTTTATTTACAACAAATATGTACAAAATACAATCTATATATAAAAAAAATCCTTAAGCCTGCCGCTGCTTCCGATTAACGGCAGGGTTCCCAGAAGGCTGGCAGCGTTTCCTCTTAATCAAATACTTAAATCTACAGTAGGTACTTTGAAGGTATAGTTGTAAGTTTCTACACCGACACAGTAAAAGATTATGTCACTTTTTGTAACCGCAAACTCACTAACAATTTCCGGATATAATTATATGTAGTCGTTCATGTACTTAGATAGTTCTTTTGCGTTTACAAACTATTATATTTGGAGCATTAATTATGTAGGGAACCCTCAGTTCTAGTCGCACGTCTCCGGCTTTTTTACCATCATTAATATTTCATGTATTTGTCATCTACACAGAAGTCTGAAACTTTAATATTCAATATACTTAATTATTAAACTATACATATCTAACAAAAGTTGTCAAGCGTTTATTAATTCAAATCTAACACAAAAAGCAATTAGGCTAAGAGCCCATCGCCCCCATTCCACAATGTTGAACATTTAATTTATAAAACTTCATGATTAAGAGAGAACTCGATGTAATTTTACATAAATCATAAAGTATTTGAGTAATGAGGATCGAAATTGTTTTTTGGAACTTCGCTTGTATTTTATGATTGACTTGGTTGGATTCTTTCAAACAACTCTTTGTGAAAATAACTGAAAGATAAAGGAGAACCGTCTGAAATTTATTGGACCTGGGGCCATTGAGCTATTATTACTTCGTATAGAGAAGACGCACAATTATGATCCGTTCAAGTGAGGTCATCCGGACACACTTGTTGTTGTAGAATTCATCGTTCTACAACAACAAGTACGCGTACAACGAAATGCGTAAGCCCCAAGGATATCACGGTGTTTACGAGAAAAATACTCCTAAAAGCGTTTTGATAGCGCTATGTATTTCTACTGTCTGCTTAGACGACTATTTATTGTTTCAGCGCAAAAGAGAACTTTAGCTGACTCTAAAAAAAGGGAATATAACCTTTGCTTATGATAGATTCTCTATACGTAGTAATAATAGCTCAATGCCTGGGGCCTACTTTACTTAGCTACTCGAGTCTGCACTCTTCTGTCTTCAATTCACTTTTCAAATATTGCGGAATGAAGAGTAAAACTGTTTTTAGGGTTTCGTACCTCAAAAGGTAAAAAGGAACCCTTACTCTCTTGTCCGTCTGTCTGTCTGTCTGTCCGTGTGTAACACCGATTTTCTCAGGAACGGATGGACCTAGCAAGTTGAAATTTATGAGGTCTGTAGTTCCTATTAGGTGTATAAAAATCAACACCATAAAAACATATGAGCAAATTTACGTTTTCGCGAAAACTTGTAAGTACCAAAATTTACCTTAATTTTCAACACTTACTGACAAGTTTTCGCGAAAATCAATTCATTTTGTTGCGCCTACTATTAACATTTCACAGTCAATTTGAGTAAGGTAACATTATTATTATTGTACGGAACCCTCCGTGTGCGAGTCCGACTCGTACTTGACCGGTTTTGATAAACTATGACTTTGCAAACATGTGGTAACGCTCAGTCTTCACTCTTTCGAATCTGACACTTCGGTTTGCGAAGTATTTGTACATAAAACAAAATTCCAATTGAAAAGTTCAAAATAGGGAGTACTTACAGACTCTCAGAGTAGTTACATACAACAGGCCCCTGGTCCAACCACCATTAGCGAACAGTCATTTCTTTAAAAAAAAAGGAAAAAGGGATAGCTTATAATAGATACATATTATATATTATTATTTTCGCCGAAAGGAAATATTTTAATTTCCACTCCGATCCCTTTGTCGTTGCCCTGAAGAAAGCCTAATCCGTTTTTCCTCTCACTCGGTAAGAAAGTCCTATTGCCGAGTGGTATCACGTTCTTGACCTTTCGGAACGTTTTCAGCGTTTGTTTTGCTTTCAACTGTAGTCATTTTATTACTTAGAATTTGATAAAGGAACCGGCCATCCGAAGAGAATTTTCGTTCGGTCAGCCTTTATTGTATTATTTTAATCAATTTTGCTATTCTATAATCTTAAAGAAAATTGGAAACAGACATATTCAAAGTTAGTTTGTTTTCATATATTAATATAATATTAATAATTAAAATCAATAATTATTATTTAATTATTATAATCGTACTAGCTTTCCGCCCGCGGTTTCACCCGCACCTCCTTCTTTACCCCCTAACCTACCCTACCGCGCTAAGGTTACATTAGAAAAGTTTATACCGTCGTTAAGTTTTCTTAAATTTCCTAAGTTTCTGCGCAATTTTCTTATTTTTTTCTTTAATAAGAACCTTCTTTTGACAATAACAAACTCAACAAAAAATAATTAGCGAAATCAGTCCAGCCGTTCACGCTTGATGGCATGACCAAGGGAAATAGGGATTCATTGTTATATACTGGTCGTTGTTTTGGTCAGCGACGAGCGACTCAGGGTCGATAATACAAATGATACTGGTGTTAAAAAAAATACAAAAAAAATACTTTATTTTTTTAATAAAAAAATATATAAAAAATAAAATTTTGAAAATCATGTAATAAGTGTAGACATATTACTCAACGGGAGTACGAGGGAGTAAAGGGGTGGGGCGATGGCGGCTTGTGCCTAGCTCTAGTCTGTGCACGTGCCTAGTAACCATACTTTGCGGTAATTTTATTTCAATTTGAATAAGGTATTTTTCAACATATTTACATATTTAATGGAATTAAGTCCATTTTTGGGGAATATATATTTTGTACTTCCGCTCCTGAGTCGCTTGTCGCCGAACAAAACAACACCCTGTATATAGATTTATTATTCATAAAACTCATATCAGCCCATGGATGTCCACTGCTGAACATAGGCCTCCCCCATTGATTTCCACTTCGAACGGTTCTGGGCCGCTTGCATCCAGCGGCGCCCAGCGACTCTGACCAGGTCGTCGCTCCACCTGGTGGGAGGTCGTCCCGCTCGGCGCTTTCCAATACGTGGTCGCCACTCGAGAACCTTTCTTCCCCATCGGTTATCGGCTCTTCGAGCGATGTGGCCTGCCCATTGCCACTTCAGCTTACTAACTCTACGAGCTATGTCCGTCGTTTTCGTTCTCCTACGAATTCATAAAACTAAATTAATTGAATTCTTGTTTGTTAGTTTTATTTATTTTCAATTCTAAATAAGAATAACGCACATTATGGTAGCATTATAATATAACTAATGTACCTACTATTTAATTTATAAACGTATAGTTACGTACCGTCTTCTTTTAAAAAATATTTTCTGTGAATAGCTTTATAACAGTCCGGAAGGACCATGTTAAAACTACACTACATAAAAACAAACTTAAGTTTGATACTTAACTATCCTTCCTAAGTGTAACTAAGCTCCTTAAACTGATGACTCAGTAGGTAACACGATCCTAATGATTTATATGATATATTATCAGCCCTTTGCCCTTATTTAGGGGCCCATTACGTGACCCTTAGGCCCTTCAAGTGGACCCTTGGATACAATTATTGGATAGGCTGAATGGTCATAAACTTGAAATGCGCTCATTATGAACCACTGAATACGGGAAATACTTGTTGAAAACGTTAATGTTAAGAAACTTTCCAAATTATTAAGATAGCTGTTCCCCGCGGTTTCACCCATATTCCCGGGATAAAAAGTAGCCTATGACCTTCTCCATACCATAGGCTATCTACACGCCAAATTTTTTCGTGATCGGTTAGGTAGTTGAGGCGTGAAGGCGTAACAAACAAATAAGCTCACTTTCGCATTTTTTATAATATTAAGTTATAGAATGTAATTTATAGAATACTAGCTTTATAGCCCGCGACTTCGTCCGCGTAGATTATTTCTTTTTTCTAGATATGAATCATTGTAACAATATAGAGCTTTGTTCATGGCTATTGTCCGCCACTACGTGTGATATTGACAAAAGTTCAGGTAGATTAAGAGCTCATATGCGAGGATGCCACATAAAACTGAAACAGTCCTGCCGCAAATCAACTCTAGCAAATTTCAGAGTTTTTCCCTGTGACTACAAACCTTAATTAGTAACTGTTATCTTTTAAATTCAAACGGAAGGTGATTTGGGATCAATGGTATACGCGGCAAGAAGACTGTTTCTCCTCTGGCAGAACCAGTAAATATTTTGGCCTCAATAACATTGCGGCGGAGAGCTGTTACTTGTAGTCTAGGTCCACAGCACAATTTTGGAGGCCTTATCTCTCTTTCCCTCATGTCTGAGGATCGTGGTTAAGGCCGGGTCTAAGCTCAAATCTCAAAAATGGGTTTTTTTGAGAGTCGAGTATGACGTAATGCAATGAAATACCTAACACAAAAAAATACTGTGGATAGAAGAGGGTTTTGAGAAAAATGTTAACCGAATAGAATATTAAAAAGTGCTTTGATATTCCCAATAAAAAAATCCTAAGTTACGTCTAAAAAAATCTTTCGCGTCGAAATTCTCCGTATTTTCAGCGATGACAACAATTTTATATTTAAGAATATATAAGATACAGGATTATATTAGAATGTTAACCGGACACTTATTCAATTTAATGCGTATATTCTGTATAATCTAAAGAAAACCCGTAAATAACAGCCCATTTCATAGAGTCGACACATTTATGATTTACCATTTTCAACCCTATTCCAGTGAAGAACGAGTCCTGTCAAAATCGTAGTCAGTCCGCGCCTTAACATCGGGTTTGCTTCTAGAGCGAATGATCTGCCTTCACTGGTTACTGTCTTCTGGTGTCTGTAAAACTTGGAGGACGATTAGTCTTTTACTTGATCGGACCATCTTGTTGGTGAACGACCACATAGTCGCTTTCCTTCCGTGTTCCCAACTATGATCAGATTTCCAAACTTTCATCGCCTTTGCGCACCATGTGGCCGAAATACGAAAAAATACGTTGGTGGCATATGGTGGACAATCGTATTTTAATTTTGAGCTGCGATAGGATTGATGCATTGTTGCGTTTAGCGGTCCAAGGTATTTCCAACATCCGTCTCCAGCACCACATCTCGAATGCATCAATCCTTTTTCTTTCTCGGGCCAGTATAGTCCACGCTTCCACACCATACATGAAAATGAGGAATACCAATGCTCGTATTAACCGAATCTTTGTTTTAATACCGATTCCTCTCTTTTTCCTGATGTTGTTTAGGCGAGTCATTTCAATACGCCAATACCATAACCCGAAATAATAAATTTTGAAATTTTCACTCCGAAAAGAAAGAACTTCATATACTAAATTTAATCCCCCTTTTCACTCCTTAAGGGTTCAAATTCCAACAACACCGATATTCGTTGCGTTAGTTTATAACTATAAGCTTAAATAATAAATTTAGTGTACTTCCATACACAAATTCATCCCCCTTTTTACCCTTTCGGGATCGGAATTATCAAAAACGTTCAACCTAAACACAAAATTTGAAGGTCCTAACTTTGAAACTGATGGACTTTCATATAAACTTGCATCCCCTATTTTACCCCCTTAAAGAAGGAATATCCAAAAATCCTTAGTGGTTGCCTACACCGTGTAATAATATATCAAGTGACGTTTACTTTGAAACTGAATGACTTACATACATGCCATACCTTTTCACCCTGTCGGGGGTGGAATTGTCAAAAAAGCTGAAACATGTATAAATTAATTTTCAATCGTTAGCCTAAATACAAAATTTTAAGATCCTAACTTCAAAACTGACGAACTTTCATACAAACTTTCATCCACTATTTTACCCCCCGAGGAGTGGAATTTCCAAAAATCCTTCCTTACTGAATACCTACACTGTATAATATTAAATTTAGTGAAGTTTACTTTGAAATTGAAGGACTTGCATACACAACTTCATCCCCCTTTTCCTCCCTTCGGTGGTGGAATAATCACAAACGCTGAGATAACTATACATTAATTTTCAATCGTCAGCCTAAACACAAAATTTGAAGATCCTAACTTCAAAACTGACGGACTTGCATACAAACTTTCATCCCTTATTTTACCCTGTTAGGGGTGGAGTTTCCAAAAATCCTTCCTTAATGGATGCCTACACCGCATAATAATACATTTAGTGAAGTTTACTTTGAAATTGAAGGACTTGCATACCCAACTTCATCCCCCTTTTCCTCCCTTCGGTGGTGGAATTATCACAAACGCTGAGATAACTACACATTAATTTTCAATCGTCAGCCTAAACACAAAAAGGGTACGAACTTTTTTGTATGGGAGCTGGCATAGCCACCCGCCGCCATTTTGATTTTTTTTCAATGTGGCGGCGCACGGTGTAAGTGGTATATTTGGGTAGAGGACACTTATACAAACAAAAAATGTTAATCAATATGGTGACCTAAAGTGTCACGTTTCCGAGATATTTGGAGGTAAAGATCGCCATATGAGAATAACGACAATCATTAAAAATGTACTTATTACGTGTTTATATGCATTAGATTGTATTCAAATAATAGTTCCCAGGTTGATTTAACTTTTTATTAGAATATAGCAAAACAAATAGCACGAAAAAACAATATTCATTAATTGGTTACCTTCTAAACCGCGTCGCTATATTCGCAATGAAACACAATGTTGTCAAGTAGCTCGGATCGTAGTGGTTAACTTGTCTCCGTTATTAAACAAAAATAACAATACTTGTCTTGAAATATACTGTTACCGAGATTTTGGAATATCGATGTATAAATAATATGAGAAGAATGACAATAGTTTAAAGTTGATTAAGTACAATTTATGTTATTGTTTTTAAGCAATAAACTGTGGTTAAATAATTATTTCATCACGGTTTTAAAAATAAAATAATACACATTATAGAAACAAGCCGTGACCTCAAACCTTTAAATAAAAGGATTTTTTTAAACTACTTAGGTAGCAAACAAACATATATACGGCGCGCCTTAGCGGTAAGCGCTTACCGTAGCCTATGGACGCTTGCAACACCAGGGGCGCTCTCGCGCACTCGCGCGTTGCCGACCCTACAGAAATATCTTCACACCTTTTTTATGGTACCCCACGCTCCGTTGGGAAAACCACGGCGGGAGCTCATTCCATAGTCTAAGCGTCGGCGGAAGAAAGCTCCTTTCAGACCGCATAGTTCGAAACTATTTTGGTTCCAATGTGTGAGGATGGACTCCCCGTCAATGGCGAGACTTGCGATGGTAGAAGGTAGCCGTGGGCATCAGGTTAAATAATTCTACAGAACACTGTCCGTTGTACAAGCGGTAGAACACACATAAGGATGCAAAATCTCTTCTCAGATTGAGGGGCCCTAAGCCGGTTGTGAGCTGGGGAGCTGTCTAAAGGCCCAAACTGGTATCCAGGTAAGAGCAGTACTCCATATAAGGCCGGACTTGCGACTTGTAAAGTTGCAGCCTTTGCCCCGATGTTAAGTACTGCGTCGCTCTGTTGAGCACTTCCAGTTTTTTGGATGCTAGCTTAACCTTGTCTTCTAGACGGCCTATTGACGTCGTTAGAAATGTCGATGCCGAGGATCCCGATGCTTTCACTAATGTTCGTGTTCTGGAATTGTGAAGTCACAGCAAATGGGGTTTTCTTAGCGGTGAACGCGCAGACTTGGAAATGGACTAGGTTTAGTCAACCGTAATCGGAGACAATAGTTACTCGATTTCAGAATATTTGCAATGAGCGTCCTCTATACAATGAATGCCGTCAATACACAGCATTTCATTGATATGCAGCAGGGACAATGTTTGGGACAGTACAGACCCTTGCGGGACGCCAGCATTTATGTCTCTCAGCTCGTATGCATCTGCTGGACAAAAAATTGGCGACCCATTTGCATAGTCCCTCGGAAAACCCATATGCTGGTAACTTCGTTAGAAGACCCCACTGCCAGACCCGATCGAACGCCTTCGCCACCTTGACTCTCGATGGCGAGTGACCAATCGGCTGGTGACCTTCTAGTGTATGAATAGACACATCACATAGAGATACACTAGAAGGTCACCAGCCAAGCGACTATGGTGGAAGCCATATTGTCGGTCACTCAACAAATCGTGATCCTCTAGGTATCTCAAGAGCTGCGTGTTGATCACTTGCTCCATGACATTGGAGAGAATGGGAGGCCTGTAATTCATCGGGTCTGATCTATCGCCCTTATTGGGCATTGTGTGCATTCTTTGATGAAGACGGGACTTTCATTTAGGTGGAAGTTTTATTAGGTCGGGTCGAACCGGCCTCGGGACCGGGTTTTTATAATTATTTTCAACACACTCGCTCGTAAAATAACATTTATTGCACCGCTTTTAGTATCATAATGCAGCTTATTTATTACCCATTTGTGCTTTTTACTTTACATTACCGCACAGTTTTATGAAGGTATAATCCCGATTATGATAAGTTTGTACCTCACTGCAAGTGATATGTGTAGACCAATCATTCTTAATTTAAACGGGTAAAATAGTTTGACAGCTCACCGCTGTCAAAAAAACCTTGCGTGCCATATTTGTAAACGTTCTCATTGTGTTGATTTGATTATTATCATAAAATCTACTTAAAAAAATACATGTCTGTTGTTTCCTCGCAAGTGTGTTGAAAAACGTCGTATGACACGCGTATGCATTGATTATTACACTCTCGGCTCACTTATTGCGTTCGCCTACGGCTCACGCGCTTAATACGCCTCGAGTATTAATAACCAACTTTGCACACATGTATCATAATGTACTATTACGTCGCTATTGCAATTTTGGTGCCCAGGGAGCATTACTTAGCGATCTTTAGTTTCAATTAACTTGGTAACATGAGATTTTAGGACAAGTATTGTCATTTTTGTTTGTATAATAATGACAAGATGGAAAACAAGTCACGATCCGAGCTACTTTGACAACATTGTGTCAAAGTAGACGAATTCATAGTTTCTTATATCATAATTCGTAGTTCATAGCGATTATTACGATGCTGTTTAGTAGGTAAGTAATTAAAAATATTGTTTTTCATGCTCCTAGTTTAACTCTCTACTAAAAAAATTATAAATCAACCTGGGAACTATTATTTGAATACAATCGAATGCATATAAACACGTAATAAGTTAATTTTTAATGATTGTCGTAATTCTCATATGGCGATCTTTACCTCCAAATATCTCGGAAACGTGACACTTTAGGCCACCATATTGATTAACATTTTTTGTTTGTATAAGTGTCCTCTACCCATATATACCAGTTACATCGTGCGCCGCGACATTGAAAAAAAACTAAAATGGCGGCGGCTAGCTATGCCACAAAGGTTCTAACCCCTTTGAAGATCCTAACTTCAAAACTGACGGACTTGCATACAAACTGTCATCCCCTATTTTACCCTCTTAGGGGTGGAATTTCCAAAAATCCTTCCTTAGTGGATGCCTCCACTGTATAAGGTATCTTTGTGCAAAATTTCAAATCTCTAGGTCCAGCGGTTTGGGCTGTGGGCTGATATATCAACAATCAGTTTATCATTTTATATATTAAGATTTGTTAGCATTCTTCTTGTGTTTATCTATGATGGCTTATTTAATTGGAATCAAAATCAATATGATTTTATTCAAACAAGTTAATTCACAGTAATGGCCGAACGTTGTAATTTAAGCACACAAAGCCTCTAGAGCGAGAAAAATGCGAGATCTGGTTCTTATAAAATTGGTAACAATCAAGTAGGTAAACAATCGTTTCTTGTGTGTTTAATTTTATTCTATTTTTATTATTTGTTGTTATAGCGGCAATAGAAATACACATTCTGTGTACAACTGTCTACTTATTACGGTTCATGAAATACAGCCCGCTGACAGACAGACAAACGGACGAACGGATGGCGGAGTCTTATGAATAGGGTCCCGTTTGGGACCTTTTGGTTACGAAACTCTAAAAAGTATTATTTATGTTTTTCTAAGGTATGATCTATGCCACAGATATTGATATAGTTAGATAACGTAAGTATCACGATATGTATTAAAACCAAGCGTGGCATTTTTAGACTACCTACTATTTCGTCACAAGCACTATTTAGTGACGAAAAACCAACTCAACAAAGTGCCATTTTTTGATAACCTAATATCACGTCACAAAGACTATTTAGTGATAGAAAAAACCAAATCAATTCAAGTAGGTACACCGATGCAATGTGGGTGCGATATGCTTAAGTCGGACACTAAATCTGGCACGCGAAGTAGGTGGTCTTGCGTTATCTAACTATATATCTATCTATGCTTTCTATTCGAAGATCTCGGAAAAACAGATCAAACCGCGTGGAGGAAGTAGTATGTAAAGTTACGTAATCAACGGCTGTTCGAATCTTGTTGGAAGCTAATTTCCTGAGTTCATCTAACTTCTGGAAATAGCATTAAAGTTATCGACGGCAACTACAGGGTGCAATGACTCAGTGTTACGTGTAAGCTAAGCTTTTAATTGAATTAACTTGGCTGTAGCTCAGGCAGATGCTACCTATTCGATATTCTACTTTATTCTCTAGACATTATAGTATTTTTATAATTAAACATGAATAGGTTATGAAAGGGTTTACTCAACACTTTGAATGACTTTTGAAATAGCACGAGCTATGATGGGAAAAGCAACTCTTTAATGTAAATATACGTATTTAATAAAAGTATACTCTACGGTTACATCATTATAATAAGACAAAATCCTAACTTGATAATATAAATGCGAAAGTGAGTTTGTTTGTTACACCTTCACGCCTCAACCTGAACCAATCATGAAATTTGGCATGCAGATAGCCTATGGTATGGAGAAGTACATAGGTTATTTTATATCCCAAGAACGCGGGTGAAACCGCGAGGGACAGCTAGTGCTAATACCTATGTATCACATGATTTGAATGATGTTATCCTAAACATTATAGTTACATATTTTCATTATTTTTTGCGGCAGTAGGGGCAGCCGCATAGATTATGTTTTTAACCGACTTCAAAAAAAGGAGGAGGTTCTCAATTCAATTTTTTTTTTATGTTTGTTACCTCATAACTCCGTCATTTATTAACCGATTTGGAAAATTCTTTTTTTATTTGAAAGGGTACGCTTCCCGTTTGGTCCCATTGTCATCAGATCAGGATTTGATTACTTCTTAGTGTACTTTGAAGTCGGTTTAAGGTTTTTGTAAAACAGTCCAATTATTCGGATGGTTGCATTTGTTGAGAAGAGCCGGCAATAAACTAGTTATTAGGCTGCGGTATTCTGTAAGGTGGAGGTACTTCCCCAGTCGAGATGTTCTTTTTTTTTTTTTTTTTTTATACTACTTAGGTAGCAAACAATCATACGGCCCGCCTGATGGTAAGCGGTTACCGCAGCCTATGGACGCTTGCATCACCAGGGGTGTTACTCGCGCGTTGCCGACCCTGCAGAAATCTCTTCACACCCTTTTTGAAGAACCCCATGCTGTACTCCATTGGGAAAACCACGGCAGGGAGCTCATTCCACAATCTGAGCGTCCGCGGAAGGAAGCTCCTTTGAGACCGCACAGTTCGAAACAATTTTGGTTCCAATATGTGGGGATGGACTCCCTGTCGATGGCGAGAGTTGCGATGGTAGAATGTAGCCGTGGGCATCATCTTAAACAATTCTTCAGAACACTGTCCGTTATACAAGCGGTAGAATACACATAAGGAGGCAAAGTCTCTCCTCAGACTGAGGGGCTCTAGACCGCTTGTGAGCTCAGGATCGTTAACAATTCTAGCAGCACGTCGCTGAACCGAGTCTAAAGGCCCAAGCTGGTATCCAGGTGCCCCCGCCCACAGATGACAGCAGTACTCCATATGAGGCCGGACTTGCGACTTATAAAGTTGCAGTCTTTGGCCCGACGTGAAGTACTGCTTCGCTTTGTTGAGCACTCCAAGCTTTTTGGATGCCAGTTTAACCTTGTCTTCTAAGTGACTACGGAACAAAACATCGCTAGAAATGTCGACGCCAAGGATCCCAATGCTTTTACTGATGTTCAAGGACGTGTTCTGGAATTGTGGAGCTACAGCAAATGGGGTTTTCTTAGCGGTGAACGCGCAGGCTTGTGTCTTAGTGGGGTTGAAATGGACTAGGTTTAGTCGACCCCAATCGGAGACACTAGAAAGTGTACTCTCGATTTCAGACAACAGCCGTTCGCGGCTTTCCTCCACCTCGGAACGAGGGATATTAGCACGGCCCGTGTAATGAGCGTCCCCTGTACTGTCGTCTGCATAACAATGAATACCGTCAATAGACAGCATATCATTGATATGCAGTAAGAACAGTGTTGGGGACAGCACAGAGCCTTGCGGGACGCCGGCATTTATGTCCATGCTATCGGAGCAACTGCCGTCAACGACGGCTCTTATGCATCTGCTGGACAGAAAGCTGGCGACCCATTTGCATAGTCCCTCGGGAAGCCCGTATGCTGGTAACTTCGCTAGGAGACCCCGGTGCCAGACCCGATCGAACGCCTTTGCCACATCTAAGCTCACTGCCAATGCCTCACCTTGACTCTCGATGGCGAGAGACCAACGCTGTGTGAGATACACTAGAAGGTCACCAGCCGAGCGACTGTGGCGGAAGCCATATTGTCGGTCGCTCAACAAATCGTGATCCTCTAGGTATCTCAGGAGTTGCGTGTTGAGCACTCGCTCCATGACTTTGTAGAGAAGGGACGTGATGGCGATAGGCCTGTAATTCATCGGGTCCGATCTATCGCCCTTTTTGGGCACTGGGTGCACGTGGGCAGTCTTCCACGAAGACGGGACTTTCATTTTGGTGAAGGAAAGCGCGAAAAGACGCGTCAGTACAGGACACAATTCAGGAGCACACCGCTTCAACACCACTGCCGGTATACCGTCTGGCCCACTCGACTTATGGACGTCCAGAGAAAGCAATTCCCGCCGGACTTCCCGTTGGGTAATGCTGATCTCCGGCATGGAGATGTCACACCGCGGGATGGTAGGCGGTGTGGCGCCCCCGTCATCCAAAGTCGAGTTCGAGGCAAAGAGAGAGCCCAAAAGATCAGCTTTCTCCTTTGCACTATGGGCCAAGTTTCCGTCCGGCTTACGCAGTGGTGGCAAGGACGACTGGCAAAAGTTTCCTTCAGCAGCTTTAGCAAGAGACCAGAAAGCGCGACTTCCAGATGGAAGGCTAGTCAGCCTCTCACCAAACCTGCCGACGAAATCGAACTTAGCCCTGGCAATCATTCGCTTACTGAACCTCGAGGCAGCGTTAAATTTGCGTTTCGCATCAGAGATGTTAGGATCCTCACTAGTTCGGGCCGTGGTCCAAGCCTCATACAAAGTCTGCTTATTTTGTCTAGCATCTTTGCAGGGCCGATTAAACCACGGTCGTTTCTTCACCCCTGCAGCCACTAACGGGTTTGGGATATAACATTCCATTCCCGCCAGTATCGCCTCAGCGACGGCAGCTGCACAGGTGTCAGGATCATCTGATGCGAAGCAAAGCTGTCTCCACGGGTACGATGCGTAGAAATCTCGCAATCCATCCCAATCTGCTGACTTGTAGTGCCATACACGTCGCCTTCCGGGAGGCCGGGGCGAATCAGGTCGGGCGCATGGCACTTGCGTCCGGACGAGACAGTGGTCCGATGAGCCGAGTGGCGCATCCACTGTCACTGTATAGTTGAAAAATCTTATGTTTTCACAGTATAAAGTCTTTTTGACCTGTTTCGTCTTTTATGTAATAAAATTAACGTTGTGTAAGTTGTTCATTTGGCAATAAATCAGTCTGTTTGGCGGTTCAACGCTAACTATTTGTAAGTTGGCAACGGTGGCGTATTTGTATTAGCTTGTTGGCAATAGTTGAATTTATTTACCGAGATTTCTACAATTGCATCAATGTTTACTTGCTTGGATAACTTCTTTTTAAATTCTGATAAAGTCAGAATAAGGCAAAAATTAGTGAACAGATCAATGCTTTGGGTGCTTACTTTCGGCGCACTTTGACTTTGACTTTGACTTTGAGATTGTTGATACTGCTTTACTGCGTTGATCATTATTTGATCTGTTTATTGGAGAAATCTATGCGAGATCGATGTTAGCTAAGTATTGAAATCATCATCACCATCATAAAAAAACAAATTTTATCACCCCGTGGTTTTCCTGCGTCCAAGGGACAATCACATCTAAGCCACCACTTAAACAAAATTCAAAATCATTTATTCAAATAGACCTTCGCAGGCACTTATGAAAAATATGAATCTAATACTCTAATACCGGTTTGGAAGGTTGCATTTGCTGAGAAGAGCCGGCAATAAACTCAGCAATTACTCTTTTCAAAACAATCTTAGATTCATTACATAATATTTACATTCTAATCGCACTGATAACAATTGCGTGTCCCGGCGCGGCGGCAAAACTACAAAGTAGACTGAATCTATATTTAATAAGTAAATAAATAAATGGCAAACATAAGCAGACCAGCCCCCACAAGCAGCACCTATTCACAGGTATGATGCGTATGGCAGCCATCGCCCTCCTCACCAAAATCATTGAAATCGCTCCAGTAATTTAACCGTTACATCGTAGCAAACAAGTTTTGTAAAGATATTTTTGAAAGAACATAATCTAAAAATCGATTTCCTCGAGTGAAGCGATAAGCCGAAACTCCGTCAATGCTGTTATTACGTAACACGTGTTCGACACGATGTTGTATGTTATCGGAGCCGCCGTAGCACGAACACCAGGACCTACACATAAGGTACCGTCTCCACTAAGGAGTTTCACTTTACGATTTTACTGCATTTTTGTAGCCCTCTACGACTTGGAAGTAATAAAAACTATACTACAGTAGTACCCAACTGATGACAGAAAAGAGAGTATGGCCCCAAAGATTAACGAAGGAATGCTTAAAACTTACAATCAACCTTAGATCACTACTATAAGGTTCATAATACACTGCCGCTGTTAGTTCCGTCTCACTCGCAAGTTACGCCCTTCCACACGGCGCGCGCTTACATGGCGGCAGCTGCCGACCAATAGTGTTTCTCGCGCTTTGAAAATGTATCTTCTGCGCAGGTACATCGGTTAGCCATATTAGTTGGGTAATACTGTACGACGATTTGTTTCGATAATGAAGTTCGGTTACAATTAATATTCGGTTGTAATGGAACTCTTTGCAGTCGGCTACGAGTCGTAGAGTATACTATGGAGTTCACTATGCCTCGTAGCGCATATAAAATGACTGCAGGAACCATAGTAGCACGTTTAGTTACAAAATAGTTACTGGCCCTGATTCTGTTGTTTACAACTAAACTAATTTATATCTCACTATGTCTCTTTCTAACAAAGAACATATGAAAAGGATGTAGGCAATTTAGTTCTGTCAATTAGTCTAATGCTTCTTTTCAATATTAATTTAGTCGTCATCTAACGCGGTTACATCTAAATACCCGCAAATGAAGACGGCAAAGACTAATTGAACAGCTTTAAATATGTTCTATCGTGTTTCAATAATGTTTGTAAGAAAGAGATATGATGTGACTAAAATTAGTTTAGTGCGATTTACAACAGAATCGGCACCACTATAGTTCTGTTACCGCTAGTGGTAGTAAGTAGTTACTGCTACGAAAGTGAGTCAATACACTCAATACTAAAATCTACTACGGACTACGACTCTGCGCGCATCTACTACGTAGTTCGTACTACTCGCTACGCCTTACTACGACAGTAACTCGTAGCTCGTACGAGAGTGACATGATTATACCATCAAGTCGTTTCCTTACTACACTAAAGTACTACTACGATAAGTTACTTACTGCGCTTCGCTACGAGTGCAACTAGGTCCGCATTATAGATCAACAATAAAGACATTAGAGAGTTGTAGACGTTGCAACAGTTAAAGAATCCAGAACTTATAACATAAGGATTATTTTTAACCGACGAAAAAACGAATTTTTTTTTTATGTATAATCCCGCATTACTTTTCATAGAGTAGTCCAATTTTGATAATTCTTTTTTTATTGGATAGGGTATACCTCGAAGTTAGTCCCATATAAATTTGGATACAAAAAACCAATGGGAAAATAGGGCTGATTTATTGTTCACTCACAGATTTTTATGCTGAGTTGTGTATTACATCAAAAATAAATCAAAAATTAAGCATGTAGTCGTAGTAGATTATAGCCACAAAAATTATAAAATAAATACTTTTTTAAGAAAAAAATTAAACCACCGAAAAATTTGAAAAGCTAATAATAATTTTGAATATAAACTTGAATTTTATAAGGTTTTCCTCGTGAATCTAGCTATCATATACAGAAAAGCTTTTTTGAAACCGACTGGTAGTTCCAGAGATTAGCGCGTTTAAACAAACATACAAAAAAACTCTCCCGCTTTTGTAAAGATTATTGTATTAGTAAAGATTTACTAATATTTGCCTTTATAATTTAGCTCTATTTCGCTACAATATTACCTTGTTACGACTATATTTAGAATATTTTCAGCGGGTTTTGTTACATGAAACTCGTACCTACATGGATGAGTTTCCTAAATGTAGCATTTTAGCGCTGTTATATCCTACATGCAACTGCGGGCAAGGTGGTTAGCCTTTGCAACATGAAAGGAACCCGTAATGTACGGTTCCATTTATTTTCATAGAGCTATGATGTGAACTCGAAATAGAAAGTCAATATTCATATTTCATATCGTCTCTCTGTTTGAGAGCAAACTTGTTATATTTTACAGTTTGGGTCTGAGAAGTAATATAAGCCAAATAAATAAAGTGATCTTGATATTTTACGTCAATTATTATTATGAGATGAAAAGAGGGTAGTTTAATTTTTAAATATTACAATATGAAGGAATAATAAAATTTAAAGTGTTCCTCAGAGGGAAAGAAGTAAAATATTGTAGGACATTTTTCATGTTTTTTTTATTGGAATATTATTTGATAGTAAAATTTCATGTTTTTCCTGTAATTTATGACGCTATGTTATGTACAAGGATTCAATCTTTTATGATTGACCCTATCGACTGGTACTGACCATAAAAATTTAAGATGATATTTTTTCGGTTCGATTCCCGCCCGTGATACTTTTCGAAATTGTTTCAATGCAGTTTCAATAACTTTTTACCCGACTGACCCGGAAGGAGGGTTATGTTTTTTATATGAGAATTTTTTTTTAGTTTTTTTTTATTTGTTTTTTTTTTTTTAGTTACATTTTCTCATATCTTTAGTTAGCGTACCTACTATTCTTGTAAATTCCATTTGTTTGTGTACGCTGCCGTCATTTCAGACAAATTTTAAAATTTTATGGAAAAAAGTTAAAAATACGTTCACAGCTTTCATCTACAAAGCTCGTCGGAAATGTTTGAAGTTAGCATACATTATATCAGCATAATTTTCAAATAAAGTGCGGAAACATGTTGTCTTAGCAATTTTCTGACGTCAAATGTACGTGAATCATATTAGATGCGAGATTTATTTTGAAAAATAGCTTTTGTATTCGCAAAATAGTTATAAAGTCTAAAAAAAATTCTATTTTTCTTGTAATATCTACAAAAATGACAATTAACTGTAACTATTTCAGATTAAGTATTCGCATTGCGAACTTTAAATATATATTTTTATATATATTTTTTGATATTTTTCATCATAAATCAAAAACTACCCAAAAATAAAGATAATACAAATCTGAAGTCCTTTCATATGAAACCCATTTGAACTAGTAGCCCTAATTAGAATTTCAGTCACCCATTTCAGCACCTTTTGCAAAGAATCATCATCAGCCTATAATGTCCCACTGGAGAGCACAGGCCTCCTTTCACAAATGAAGGTGAAAGGGAATGGGCAATACTCCACCACGCGTGCCCACTGCGGATCGGTGGAGGTAGGCTAGCGGTCAACCTACTGTTGGAATTTTTCAAGCCGCCTAGTAGCAGGCATCCAACTAGCTTAACGACTATCACAATTAAGTGATAACCGGGACCAACGGCTTTACGTGCCTTCCGAAGCACGGAAACGCTCGATTTGAAATACCACTAGGCGGTCACCCATCCAGGTACCGACCACGACAGGCGTAGCTTAACTTTGCCTGTCGATTAAGAACGGCTAATCATGCTACACCACGAGCGCTTGCAAAGAAAATAAAAACATATTTATATATTTTTTCATTTGCTTGGATAAGCAATATTTAAAACTATTCCAAATTTCAAATCATTGGTGGTTCTGAAATATACAGCTGTGACAGAAGGACAGACAGTCAGATAGACGAAGTGGCGCCATAAGGGTTCCTTTTTTAACTTTTTGTTTCGGAACTCAAAACTCGGAACTTGTTTGTTTCACAAGACAAACTGAAACCAATCCGGATAGCAATAAGACATATATTCGCTGCCAAATCTTTAACTCTCCTGCATTGCCAACTATCTGCCCCTAATAAACTACCGACGTCACAACCTAGTTTACCTAGTCTATGCCAGTGGTGGCGCTGGGGTCGTTCACCCGTATCGATGCCGCGGTCACTAACACCTGAGGGTAGGTTCCGTTCAACCGTTATGACGTCAGCACATTAATGAAACTGCCTCAGCTCGCTAGAGGATCTTACGTAAGTTGGAATAACTTTGAAGTGTTTGTCAACGTTTTTCATCGCTTTCAACGTTTGTCGCCGTCTTAGGATGAAAAATAATGTGGAAAAGCGATAGGGATGATTACTCAGGAAAGCGTCGTTTGTATGAACAAAATTATGCCATTTGATTATAAATCACAGTATGCTATTTGCTATTATCTGTATATATAAAAGGAAACCGTGACTGACTGATCTATCAACGCATAGCTCAAACCACTGAACGGATTGGGCTGAAATTTGGCATACAGATAGTTCTAATGACGCAGGCATCCGCTAAGAAAGGATTTTTGGAAATTCCACCCCTAAGGGGGTAAAATAGGGGATGAAAGTTTGTATGAAAGTCCATCAGTTTTGAAGTTAGGATCTTCAAATTTTGTATTTAGGCTGACGATTGAAAATTAATTTACAGGTGTCTCAGTATTTTTGATAATTCCGACCCCGAAGGGGTGAAAAGGGGGATGAAGTTGTGTATGAAAAGACCTTAAATGGCAGAGTAAACATCACTAAATTTATAATTATATAGTGAGGGCATCCAATTTATAAGGAATTTTGAAAATTTCACCTCTAAGGGGGTAAAATAGGGGATGAAAGTTTGTATGAAAGTCCGTCAGTTTTGAAGTTAGGATCTTCACATTTTGTGTTTAGGCTGACGATCGAAAATTAATTTATAGGTGTCTCAGCGTTTTTGATAATTCCGACCCCAAAGGGGTGAAAAGGGGGATGAAGTTATGTATGAAAAGTTCTTAAATGTCAGAGTAAACATCACTAAATTTATAATTATATAGTGAGGGCATCCACTTTAGAAGGATTTTTGGAAATTTCACCCCTAAGGGGGTAAAATAGGGGATGAAAGTTTGTATGAAAGTCCGTCAGTTTTGAAGTTAGGATCTTCACATTTTGTGTTTAGGCTGACGATCGAAAATTAATTTATAGGTGTCTCAGCGATATTTATAATTCCACCCCCGAAGGGGTGAAAAGGAGATGAAGTTAGGTATGGGAACTCACTGACTGATATATCAACACTCAGCCGCTGGTCTTAGAGACATGAAATTTGGAGGGTGTGTTCTTTGTGAAGTGCAGGTATCCAATAAGAAAGGGTTTTTTCGAAATTCGACCCCTAAGAGGGTGAAAAGGGGTTTGAATTTAGTTTGATCACGTGTGTAAGTTGTTGGTTTGTTATTGCGTATTATACTGTATTGTGTAAATAAAAAGAAAATGTATAAAATAAAAAATTGCCAATCATATAGCCCAATTTTTTTTTAAAAATGTAACCTATAAATTGAAGGCCGACTTACGAACTGGTAGTAGCTTGAGTAGCTTTGACCTTCATAAGTGCGCCCTACAAGGGCCTTAATTTAATAAATGGCTTTGACTTTGACTTTGATTCTAGGTGTCGATTAACTCGAAAATTGGTTGTGTACCAATTTTCTCTCTTCAATCTTCTTCATAAACTCTTCAATTAAAATTATGAGACACGACACGTGTATCAGTTTTTCCAAAATCATCCCCAAAATTCAAGGTCCTGACTAACTCATTAACTGGCTGATATATAGACATATGCACAGACTAAACTGCTGATCCTAGAGACATTAAATTTAGGGCGTGTGTTATTTGTGAAGTGTAAGTATCCACTAAGAAAGGATTTTTCGAAATTTTTCCCACAAAAGTGTGAAACGGGGGTTGAAATTTCTCGAAACTTATCGATTTGTATTCTTTTTTTAGTTTTATTGTTTGTATCCTTTAGGTCGATTGCAAAATCGTAGTAGTACCTAATCGTAGGCGCAAAATTTAATAGTACCAAAATTTACCTTAATTTACAACTTTTTTTATTTTTCGGAATTTTCCCTTTACTTGTGCTACGACCTTGCTTTTTGCCAAATTTCTTGATTCTAGGTCAACGGGAGCAGCCATATAGGTTTTCGACCCAAAACCTATAGGGTACCTACTTCCGGTTGACCTGGAATTGTCAATTTTGGTTAAAAGCAAGGTTTTACAGCACATCTAAAAGGAACATTCCGAAAAATAAAAAAAGTTGAAAATTAAGGTAAATTTGGGTACTTACAAGTTTTCGCGAAAATCTAAATATGCCCATATCTTTTTATCGTGTTGAAGCAGGACATTGATTTTTGTAAACCTAATAAGGACTATAGACCTCAGTATCTGGTATAAATTTGAACTTGCTAGGTCCACCCGTTCCTGAGAAAAACGGTGGTGACACACGGACAGACAGACAGACGGGAAGAAGAGTGATCTTATAAGGGTTCCTTTTTTACCTTTTGAGGTATGGAACTCCAAAAAGTATATTACGATATAAGTGTGACTTTAGTAGTCTCTTTCACGCCGTGCAAACTGTGTGCACTTAAGTCAAGAGTATCGTATAGGTACTATTTTATAACACGTGTGTAATAAGTGCGGGTTTTTTACACGCAGTAAAACAGATATTTTTAAAGCTTTTATATAATTTGAACTGTTAACTGTTACGGTGTGTGTACAAAAAAATTAAAGCGACTTCAAAGTACACTAAGAAGTAATCAAATCCTGATCTGAGAATGAGACGAAACGGGAAGTGTACCCATCCAAACAAAAAAAGAATTTTCCAAATCGGTTAATAAATGACGGAGTTATGAGATAACAAACATAAAAAAATCTAATTGAGAACCTCCTCCTTTTTTTGAACTCGGTTAAAATACGTAATTGGTACTGTCAAAGTATTAAAATGAGTCCAGACTTCATCATTCTATGTTTAGTCACTGAGAGTCACTGAGAAGATACTTTGTCTACCTTCCGTCTCCATCATCAGTTCAGCTCGATGTCACCATGATATTGTATTGTCATCGGAATTTGACAGGCGTTTCATTGTAATCAATATAAATTATTTATTATCCACTTCTGGCTGTCTCCTATTTAGGTCTTTTCACACACGCTTCGAGTACTCTCATCCCAGAGATTAGTTTAGTTTTACGGAGAACTTCGTCATTATTGCTTTCTTTGGGATAATGATAATTTGTATAATCAATTGAGAGGGAGTGAGAGCGCTTATAATGTTTGTTTAAGAAGAAAAATATGTCATTTGTTTCCTGTAGGCCACGCGGGCGAAGCCGCGGGCAGAAGCTAGTTATGTCATAAAATAAATGCAATGGAAAACTTTATTCAACATAAAGCTCTAAAAACCCAGTGGATTGATAAAATATTTGGCCATAAAACTCTCTTGCAGGATTTATGTATGGACAATAAAAATAGTTTATTGATATGTACCGTAGAATACATCGGAATCAAAATTCATGGTTATATCATAAAATAAAGCCGGCCGAGTGCGAGTCTGAGTCTGGCTTTTTCGTCTGACGGTTTCGACCTTCCTTATACGTATGTTTATTGGTTTGGGCCATAACTAGTGACAAAAAACCGGACCGCATAAATAGATAGATAATACTTTATTGTTACACCAAAAAATATTATTATAACAAAACATAAAGTGCTACAATGAGCGGCCTTATCACTAAAAGTGATCTCGACCGGCGACATTTGGAAATAAGTTTGTGTGTGAAGGAATTTTGATGATTACGAAAAAACGGTGCTAATTAATTCATCATTTTATTTGCAATCATTCATTGTTCTATTTTTCCTGCAATGTTTACATCAATGTCTAACTGTAATTATTTTAGATTTTTGGCTTTGCCAACTTGGGAGATATAGATTTTATCAATAAGTCAAAAAATACACAACATGAAAGAAAATACAAAAAAAGAAATACTACTTTGAAATTTCAGGCCCTCATTTTGGCTCTAGATATTTTCTTTTGCAATAAGGTTTGGTAACTTCACACCCTTTTTGAAGAACCCCATTCTGTACTCCCTTGGGAAAACCACGGCGGGGAGCTAATTCCAGTCTGAGCGTCCGCGGAAGGAAGCTCTTTAGAAATTGCATTATTTTGGTTCCAATGTGTGAGGATGGACTCGTCGATGGCGAGTCTTTATTATCTCCTACTATACTATCTGTCCCCCACGGTTTCTCGCGAGTTCCTGGGATAAAAAGTAGCCTATAATACCCGGGAATAATGTAGCTTTTTATCTGTGCAAGATTATCAAAACATACAAACTTTTCCCTTTTTATAATATGTATTAGGTTCGAAAAACAAATATGATATTTAGTTGAGCAAAAAATATTATAGTTCACTGACCAAAAACAACCCTGAAGCGTGAACGAATTTAGTATAGCGACGCCAACTTTATATGCTCAGAGATTGTGGGAGTTATTTCAGTGGATAAACACGCATTTACGATGCACTTTACTGTAAGAAGGGGATTTGAGAAGTATTTGAGAGCAGAACTGTGCTACGTAGCTTTATGTTTGAGTTCTACATTTATTTGGAGTGAAAGACACTGGTTTATATTGAATTTATGAATAATGTTTCTATTGAGACAAAACTAATTTACTAAAAATAATAACAACTAAAACAAACTAATATTAGAACTAATATAATAATAATATGTACAATTACGGGGCGTCAAAAAATTCGTCCACATCGCTGTCAACAGGAAAAGTGCCCAGAAGGCTGGCAGCATTGCCACGTTGGATGGCAATGCTGATTCTTTGGCCAAAATGTTTCTATTTAAAACTTATTAGAAACAAGGTAACCCCAGCATGTGCATTTAGTAAAAACTCGGCCAAATGCGAGTCAGACTCGGACACGGAGGGTTCCGTACAATATTAATTTAGTAATAATCACTGAAAAAAAAAGTCTAACAAAAGACGTTTGTATGGATATTTCATTTTTATTATTTGTTATTATAGCGGCAATAGAAATACATATTCTGTGAACATTTCAGTTGTCTACCTATTACGGTTCATGAGATACATTCTACTGACAGACAGACGGACGGACGGACGGACGGACGGCGGAGGCTTAGTAATAGGGTCCCGTTTGGCACCCTTTGGTTACGGAACTATAAAAGCTGTTATTGTCACATTAAAACAGACACTTCAATTTTATTTATTTGTATAGATGTACCGTCATAGTTCCTGAAAACGATACACGAAAGTTAATAGTGATGTTCTATTGAATTATTTGAATTGTAGCAAAACTGATAAATTTTCAATTCTTTGTCAGTCGATTAGAATGTAAATATTATGTAATGAGTTTACATTCTAATCGACTGACTAAGAATTCTAATCTAAGCTTGTTTGATAAGAGTAATAATAATTGCTGAGTTTATTGTCGGCTCTTCTCAGCAAATGCAACCTTCCGAACGGGTATTAGAGTATTAGAGTCCGACTTTTCATAAGCGTCTGCGAAAGTCCCTGGTATTGCAAGCGTCCATAGGCTACGGTAACTGCTTACCATCAGCCGGGCCGTATGCTTGTTTGCCACCTTAGTGCTATAAAAAAAAAGTCTATTGGAATAAATGATACTGAAATTTACACCAATAATTAATTTAGGGTCCTCAGGACACATGCTTTTTGCCTGGATATATTTAAAAATTAAATTTGCTTTCTTTAGCTATTCCCACCGATTTATGCAGTATAACAACACCATAATATATAATTTTAAAGTCATATTTTGAATGTTCAAAGTTTGATGC
Organism: Polyploca ridens; assembly: GCA_951394255.1. Taxonomy (NCBI): domain Eukaryota; kingdom Metazoa; phylum Arthropoda; class Insecta; order Lepidoptera; family Drepanidae; genus Polyploca; species Polyploca ridens. Next base: position 1,867,183 of record OX596256.1, on the reverse strand, counting down.
TAGATATAAAATCCATAACAATTTCTAAATTTACATTCCTACAACGCAGACATTACATAATTCAGGAGTCAGGACAGTAGTCCATAAGAATGTTACATAAGTCCCCCGTTACACAATCGATACTTGGCCGTGAGCCAGCTACACCAGACGTACCCTGGTTCTGATCCTTAACAGTCATGCCACATAACGACATCCGGCTTCTATAAATTGAGGGAATCACATATGTTTCATTTAGTTGATGTATCTGTTCTTTTTTGGAATCTATTTGACCATTTTATGGCCGATGAGGATAAGCATATAGGGCAAGAGCCCCGGTTGTAGCCATTTTAAAGATTTTTTAATGTAAAAAAAATCACCTTTAACTAGAATAAAAATGAGTATCATGTTGATTAGTTATATTAATAAAGTAGTTTATTTACTTATCTTTAAGGTTTTGTAGAAGTGTGTATCGAGAGACAAATATTTTATTTATTATTAATTCTTAAAAATGTAGTAAAATCACTATTGATCCTGTTGTGGCCACCTATTTCCACCTAAGTTTCCAGGTAGGGGAAATCATTGACTGTCAAAATAACTTCTAAATCAAGTTCCTAGACATTCAAATAGTATGTTTCAATAAGGATTCATGCAACAAATAAAAATTTGAACAAGATTTATCGATTAATTACTAAGGGTCGCTAATGGTGTCTGTTAAGATATAACGGAAATTATTATTTTTGCTTTTACGGTGTCACAAAAAAGTTCCTATACACTTACGGCGCCGCTACAATTGCTCCTCAAAAGCGAGGCTTCAACGCCTCTTTTATTGAGTTTCAAAATTGCAAGTGGCCACAACCGAGGTACTGGCCAAAACCGGGGCTCCTGCCCTACCTAAAGCTCTGGAATTGGTATTGGTACACCGATGGGCGTGCATTTGTAATCTACCACCATATCTTATGACCAGGTCGTGGACAGACGACCTGGGAGCCAATTCTCACCCAATCGAAATTGAACGCTCGATTGAAAAAAGTACGAATTCGAATTTTTATCGAGTGTAAATCGTGTTATGTTATTCCGACAATTTCGAGAACGCCGTATTTAGAAGGAAAACTAACTCGAGCTTTGATTGGTCGGGCGGTTCGAATTAACTCCGCCCCTCGAAATTTTACAGTCGAATAGGACTCGAACCTTAATTTCGATTTCGAAAGACGTGAGAATTGGGTCCCAGGTCATAGTATCTGGGCGCCGCGCTGGATGCAGGCGGCCCAAAACCGTTCGAAGTGGAAGTCAATGGGGGAGGCTTCAGCACCCTTACTTTCGTTATCATCACCGAAACATCAAAATAATTGTATAATCGACCGCACGACTACGGCATTCGATGTCACAAATCTGGTATCATTATCGAATTGACTTACTGATTCACAAAGTTAGTTTTACATCTATGCAGTGTAAGTAAACCGACATCTTTTGTAAATAATAAAAGTTACTTTCGCATTTACAATATTCGTATGGATTGCTTTGAGATACAGCTATCTATCATCTACAATATTGGTGGTTTCTTGTGAATGATTATTAATAATACAGCTTCGCAATTCAACGAGGTGACGTCGCCAGCTCTTTGGGAATCCTGCCTGCAGGCGGCTATTTAAAAGCGGTTTTTTTTATCTGTATTAACTTCTGTGTATATATTGTTTTTAATAATAATAATAATGTTATAAAAAAAGGTAATTTTAAGATACACAATAAATAAAGAGAATAATAATAATAATAATAAAAAAAAAAAAACCGTGTCACTGTCATACACGAAAAATCATTTTTTATCAATTTTTATATAGTTTTTGTGCTTTTTCTTCGACAAAATTTAATTCTGAGACCTTTACAACACTTCTAGAAAACACAAAATTATAAAATACTTTATGCCTTTTCGTTATACCCATAAAAAGTGCAATAGTCTGTCTACATGTATGAAGTGACAGTTGTCAAACGAATGGAATGGAACTGAAATCACCACAAGAAGCTATATATATTGACAAAATGATTTGAAAGACATGCTGACAAGGAGCAGAGCACACCTTAGACCCCCGGACCCGCCGCCTCGCTCCGCATCGCAACAGTCGGTGTCATACGCAGTCGCGACACCGACAAACGTAGCAGCGTCGAGCGAGAGTGACGAGTATTTTTCGCCGCCGACGTCGCCACCACCTGTACGTCGGCGGCGAGGCCGGCCACCTCGCAACTTGGGGCCATCGGACCAACCGGTTCCGAACAGGGTCCCCGTTCCCGGTGGTGTAGTGCGGCGCATGCGATGGACATCTTCAATCAATGAAAATGTCATGCGCGCCTACTATGAGGCAACAGGAGGAGGAACTAATCTCACAGCGTACCGTGACCGGATGCTGTCTTTGTTTCAGTCCCTTGAGCCAGCTGTCAACGTGTCGGCGCAACGACTGTCCGATCAGGTACGGGCCATTCAACGTGGACACATGTTGGCTGATTCCGTGCTTGATCGACTTCGCTCCGAGGCACAGAGTATTCGTGTCGTCCCTATTACGTCGTCGCAACCGCAATCGGCCCAGCCTGTGGCGGTTACCACGGCCGCTTCACGGTCGGCCCAGCCTGTGGCGGATACCACGGCCGCTTCACGGTCTGCCAATGGTGACGATAATGGGGACGACACGGGTACTGATGTAAGTACCCAGTATAATGCTATATTGAGGAGTACTCTGGAGGATGTGTTACGGGAATATCGATCCATGCCACATCAACTTAGACCTCGCATACCTCGTCTGCCTATGCATAATAGAAATAGGGCGCTGGTGTGTGCCCTAGATTCACTACTGGCAAGTTATTTTGACAGTAGTGAAAATCTTACCGATACTCACTCTCTCCTGTACTGCGCGGCCGTTACGGCATGTCGCGTAGCTCGTGTCAAGTTCCCAAATACTGACGCAGCTACGCGACCGAAACCCGCCGTGCCGGCTTGGCAGTGCAGGATTGAACGTCGTATCGGTGAGACTAGGGCCCTCATTGGCAAGCTCAGCTGCTTCAGGGAGGGCAACACACGCCCTAGAGTGATGCGCTTTGTGAGGCGGGCATTTGCAGGGACTGATGTCAGTCCCCGTGAATACATGTCCCGTGTCACAGAGCGCATTGACTTCCTGAAGCAGAAAATTTATGCATGGGCAAACCGTATTCGGAGGTATAAGGTGCGTGTGGATCGATATTCCCAGAATACCATGTTCCAGAGGGATCAAAGGTGGGTTTATAGATCCTGGGAACGACCCTGTCAACCGGGTGGTGATGTGCAGCGGCCAGATGATGACGCCATGACTACATTCTGGCGTAATATCTGGTCGGTGCCCATCACCCACTCTGAGGGCGATTGGATCGGGAACGTCGAGCAAATGTGCGAACCAATACAAAACATGGAGGCCATTAGCATCGAGGCCCAAGATGTTGCCAGTGCAGTCCGGCCGTTGCCAAATTGGAAGGCACCGGGTCCGGACGGACTGCAAAATTTTTGGCTGAAATGGCTACGCAGTTCGCATACTTGCTTGGCGTCCCAGTTTCAATCAGCCTTAGAGTCAGGGTCGCTACCAGAATTTATGACTACAGGCATAACTCACCTGCTCCATAAGACCGGTAGTACCACGGATCCGAAAAACTATAGGCCGATCACATGTCTGCCTACAGTATACAAGACTCTTACATCCATTCTGAAAGCAAAGATTTCTAGACATGTTGTAAATAATTCAATACTGTCTGCTTCTCAGAATGGATGTAGGAGTGGGGCCCGTGGTACTAAGGAGCTTCTCCTCATTGATATGACCATCTGTCAGCACGTTCGCCGTAACCGAAGGGATCTGTCGACATGCTGGATAGATTACAAGAAGGCCTATGACTCTGTGCCGCATACATGGCTCATGAGGGTGCTGGAGTTGTATAAAATTAATACAACTCTATGCACCTTCTTGGCGTCATGTATGAGACAATGGAGAACGGTCCTTCTCTATCCGGGATCGCGACAGATCCTTGGTAATGGCGAACCAATAAAGATAGAGCGGGGCATCTTTCAGGGTGACAGTCTGAGCCCGCTGTGGTTTTGTCTGGCCCTTAACCCTCTAAGTACGCTCTTGGAGGGATCTGGGCTGGGCTTTCGGTTGCGTAGAGATGGTCAGGTTATATCCCACCTGCTTTACATGGACGACCTTAAGCTATTTGCCCCTACTGAACTTCAACTGACAGGTTTACTGAAGGTCACTGAAACCTTCAGTAATTCTATCAGAATGGAGTTTGGTGTGGATAAATGTGCGGTCATCCATGCAAAACGGGGAAGGATGGTGGAATCTGGAGGCATTCAGCTTTCAGATTTCACTCAACTGAGATCGCTCTCCGCAACCGAGACTTACAAATACTTGGGTATGTCACAGGCGTTAAACATCAGCATGGCTGACATGAAACAATCGTTGCGGGAACGATTCTTGGGACGCCTGAAAAAAGTTCTGAAAAGTCTTTTATCAGGCGGAAACAAGGTGCGTGCCTACAACGGTTGGGTCATGCCGGTCTTGATGTACTCCTTTGGCATACTCAAGTGGACTCAGACTGAATTGGACACCCTGGATAGATCAGTCCGTACATTACTGACTACATACCGTATGCATCACCCACGATCTTCGGTAATGAGGTTATATATCCCGCGGAAATGTGGTGGTCGTGGCTTTTTAAATGCTAAGACCCTACATAACCGCGAGGTATATAACCTTAGGGAGTATTTTCTCCATGCCGGCGGGGGGATGCATATGGATGTAGTAGCAGTGGACAATGGACTTACCCCTCTATCCTTAGCTAAACAGAACTGGCGCAGGCCTGTGGTGCTCACCGCAGATGACCGTAGGGCGGTATGGCAGAGCAAGGAACTGCATGGAAGGTTCTACCGGGCCCTTCATGGACCCGATGTAGACTTCCCTGCGTCGGTGGCCTGGCTACGTTTCGGTGACCTTTTCGGGGAAACCGAAGGCTTTGTCTGTGCAATTACGGACGAGGTTGTGATGACGAACAACTACCGGAGATATATCCTCAGGGATGGCACCATTGACATATGTCGGGCATGTCATCGCCCTGGTGAATCCCTCAGGCATATCATCTCCGGTTGTTCGCGTCTCGCAAATGGCGAGTACTTGCACAGACACAACCAAGTAGCCAGGATAATCCACCAGCAACTTGCTCTGAGATACCGCCTTGTGGCATCTGAGGTACCGTACTATAGGTATGTTCCTGAGCCAGTTCTCGAAGATGGTCATATCACATTGTACTGGGACCGATCTATCATCACTGACAGGACTATTGTAGCCAATAGACCTGACATTGTGTTGATAGATCGCCTGGAGCGTCGTGCAATGATTGTTGACGTCGCTATTCCCCATGACGAGAACCTTGTGAAAACTGAGAAAGATAAGGAATGTAAATATCTTGATCTAGTTCACGAGGTTGTCGACATGTGGGATATCGACGTGGCAACCATTGTTCCGATAGTCGTTTCCGCCCATGGCCTTATAGCCAAGAGCCTCGACAAACACCTCGAGAGGCTCGCGTTAGGCAGCTGGATCAAGGGCCAGATTCAAAAGGCAGTGCTCCTGGAAACGGCCCGCATTGTGAGAAAGTTCCTCAGTTTGGAGCCTTACCACCGGTAACTAGGACCCTGTTCCCGATACCGGTTGGATGCTGTGTGTTTTTTATATTTTTAAATGTATTTTATTTTTATAACTATATTTAAAAATGTAAATAATATGTACAAAAAAGGAAATAAATGGAATAATAATAATAGTTTATTGACATAGAACAAGAAACTCATACAGTTTGTATCTTAATGGTATATCTTAGACTAGGTTATGCAGTTTTAAAAGCATAGCATCTGCTGCCGAGCTAGGCAAAAGCCTGTATTACAGCATACAGCGCCAAATCCCCATGGACATGTTTTACTTTAAGCTAGTCGTCTTAAATATTGTACGTGCATTATTTTTAACGAAGAAAATAAAGTAAAATAATGAGATAAAAACAAAAATGAGACAAAGTTAATATATAAAATGTTAATATACACTAACACAAAACACTCCACGTGTTTTGTGTTAGTGTAAGTGTGTGTGAGTTTGTATTATGTGTAAATGTATGTGTATTGTGTAATGTGTGTAAGTGGATGTAGGAGTAAGGAAGGGGGGGGGGGGAATACTGCAAATATATAAAAATTTAGAAAAGTGCTATTTTATTATTGCAATTAAGTTTTCTGTCTCTATATAATATTCCTTTAGTTACGATGAGTAAAGGAAACAGTGATTTATTTTATGGCTTGATTCCGCTTGTGAATTTATTGTTGTTACTAGAATATGCTTAACATAAAACAGGCGCCCCCGTAAAGCCCGCAACACACGTTACGGCATTATTTTGATGTCATACAGTCATACTGAGATAAGTCAAAGTCAAAGCCATTTTTTTTATGTTAAATGGGCTTGCGTTTGACCTTCGACTGACCCCATGAGGAGTTATAACGAGGCCGAGGATGTAGCACGCTTACCCAGAAAAAGCCTATTCACTCTGGCCTTGAATAAATCTAGGTTATATTTATTCAATTTAGGCCCCAGAAGGGCACTTACCAAGGTCATATTTACTGAAGTTACCACCGGTTCGGAACTCGGCCTTCATCGCCTCAAACGTCTCAAGTGTCATTAGAATCAAGATGATATGCCTACTCAATGAACGCTTAAGACTAACTGTTCGTACCCGGCGTCGCCCAGGTGAAACTTCGGTTATATTATTGGAGTTTTCCTCGGGATCACTATTTTTCTGAAAATGATATGTTACTCTTTGATAATTTAGCTTTCTTTTTGTGTTTTTTTTTTTTAATTGGGCCTTTATGTATTGGTATTATTCATTACAAACAAAAATACAAATCTTCTCTCATCTGGAGGCACGGGAGTGCCCCCCGCCAAGACAGCCAAGCGAAAGTCGTTTTTTTGAACACTCATAACTTGGGTTTGGATTATACCAGATAAACAGAATTCTCAGGATATGATGTCAATAGTAAACTTATTAAACATTATAGAATAGCTACAGACATACATACATAAAGAGTGTCAGCAACTGGTCTCCATTTTTCCTTTTAGGTACGGAAATAAAAAAATACCTCACTACATTATACCATCAAAGAACATAATCATGTTATTTTGAAGCCTTTACAGCAAATACAAGCTATGATAATCTGCAGGGTTATACCATGCGTCGCTAACCCACCGCCCGTGCGACGTGGCCGCTAACTTGACGTGTCTCCTCATGAATAAGAAATTTTAATTTCATACTCGATTTAGCCGTGTTTGGTAGGCCTGTTTAAATAGGTGAGATATCGTTAACTGAGTTGTTCTAAGTTTGCAGTGATTTATATTGTTTTGAGCTCCAAAAATCTTCGGGATTTCCCAAGGGATTTGGGTATTGTGTGGGTTAAGTAAAATACTTACTAGTCTTTCCGACTCAATAATTTAATCTCTATTATATAAAAATGAATCCCTATTTCCCTTGGTCACGCCATAACTTAAGAACGACTCTACCGATTGCATCCATCTTTTTTTTAAAGTTTTTTAATACTGGAAAAAAATAAGAAAGTTGCTAAGAAAACTTAACGGTAGGGTAGGGTAGGATATCCCTCGGGTACGCAGGTGAAACCGTGGGGCGCAACTGGTATTTTTTTAATAAAATAAAACGTATAGTTGCTATACACTATGCTAATACGTGTACAGACTATTGTAATCGTAATATAAAATAACTATAATAATTATAATTATAGTACCTAACTGATATGGCTTACCGATGTACCTGCGCAGAAGATACATTTTCAAAGCGCGGGAAACGCTATTGGTCGGCAGCTGCGGCCATGTTAGCGCGCGCCGTGCGGAGGGGCGTGACTTGCGAGTGAGACGGAACTAACACCTGCAGTGTATTATGAACCTTATAGTAGTGATCTAAGGTTGATTGTAAGTTTTAAGCATTCTGTCGTTAATCTTCGGGCCATACTTTCTTTTCTGTGCGAACGAAGATTCACGACGCGCCATATCAGTTGGGTACTACTTGTAATAGCACTGCTGTAAGTAGGTAAGTACTGTTGTAATTTCTGGAGATTTCTTGTATTGTGACTTCTAGGTTTTTTGCCTTCATATTTCTCATGATAAAGGCCATATAATACTACTAACTAGCTCCCTATTTTTTTAAATTCAAATATGATATAGTGGTGCAAAGGTTCTTATTATTTTCCCTTCAATTGAAGAGCTTTCCTTCTCTAAAACAATATTTGCCCTATATATACATGTCAAATAATCTTTAGTAGTAATTTTTAAATCCATCTATCCATCCATCTATATACCCAAAGCGTAGATAAGTATAATGTAACTGACCCAAATTGGCTCAACGAAAAATAAAGCAAAACGGAACAGATCTAGGCCAATTAAAAATACCATTCAGTATTTTTATGCAATAATATCTGTCTATTTTGCTTCGGTCGTCTATCGGGCACGTTTTCGACTTTCAATTATAAAACCGGATGAGTCAATTTGGAGTTTATACAAGTATTCGAATACATCAATGTTTTGAAGAGTTGATTGTTCTCAGAATGGTTGGAATATTTCGAGGTTTTGTTTTGATTTCAAACCATGTTTTTAGGTTGCTTGAATGAAATTTTTTGTTGGTCATAGAAAGCTTTTTACTTTTGATTGATTTCATCATCATCAGCCTATAATGTCCCACTGCTGAGCACAGGCCGCTTAGCAGTGGGGTGGAGGTAGGCTAATGGTCAACCTACTGTTGGAGTTTTTAAGCCGCCTAGTAGGCCTCAAACTAGCTTAACGACTTACAATTACGTGAAAACCAGAACCAACGTCTTTTCGCGCCTTCCACACGGCAACAATCGATTTGAAATACCACTAGGCGGTCACCCTTCCAGGTACCAACCACGACGGTGGTAGCTTAACTTTGCCGATCGATTAAGAACGGCTAATCATACACCACGAGCTTTAAATTTGGGTGACCATAATCACACCATGTTCTAAAAAGTTGTGGCTAAAAAATGATTGTATATCTATTGGTCGGCAGCTGCTGCCATGTTAGCGCGCGCCGTGCGGAGGGGCGTGTCTTGCGAGTGAGACGGAACTAACAGCTGAAGTGTATTATGAACCTAATAGTAGTCATCTAAGGTTGATTGTAAGTTTTAAGCATTCTTTCGTTAAGGCGGCCCTCTGTGGCTGGCGCAACTTCAACGCGAGCATAGTCTAAAAGCTTGTTGTTTCATCCAACGTAATGTTTGACTGCGAATAAAGAGAGATAGCATCAGAGCCGTCGGTTATCAGTCGGTAAATTCCGCTGATCACTCGCGGCCGCTTCGCTAGGTCGTCATTCATGATTTCGCATTCATAAAACTTGTTCCAGGAGTATACTTCTTGAGAAAAAATCTTACAAGTTTGTGAAAAAAAAGTTAGTTATTTAGAATCTCCAATACATTTGCAAGCCTGGTATCTTATTGTTTTCTTTACTTTTACAATTTATAGGTACATTAGATATGGCCAAAGTTCAGGCAAAAACGCTGTTTTTCGGAGGCTTTGACTGAATTTGTTTCACACTTTTTTTAAATTACGCCTAGATACACGGTTAGATATAGTGCACAAGATACTAATTTGTTCAAAACATCTAACGAAAAATGTTTAACAACGCCATAATAAGTACAGGGGTTTTGTATGAAAAGTATGACGAATTGAGTCCTCTTAATATTCGGGGCCATACTTTCTTTTCTGCGCGAACGAAGATTCACGACGCGCCATATCAGTTGGGTAATACTATACCTTTCATAACACTTGAATGTTGAACAAACTGTCCCATTAAGAAATTTAGTAACCTAATATACGAAGCCGATAAAATTGTAGAAGAGTACTGTACAACGCAATCGGCTCATGTTTTATTAACACTATCAAACGCAAAATGAAATCCATATTTAATCGGGCAGGCTAGGGTCGCAATTTGCATGCAAAATAAATGGGATGAGAACTCTTGACCTACTTGCGGAGAAGTATCGCACGTACACCTGTTGTTAGTGACAGTACGCTTTGAAGCATCTGTACTGCATTGTTCCATTTCCAACATTGCTGTAACAAAAGAAAAAATGGAATTCATCTGGATTCTCGTACTCTATGACTATAATTTTAAGTTCAATGCTTTATGCTTATAGTGAAGGCGTCATCGTTATGAAACCATAGATGGAAGTTTAAGCTAGAAAATCTGTTGCCAAGAACTTGCTGATCTTGAGTGCCATTTTCCTTGTAGGCTTTTTGAGTGTATCACCTTCGACCACATTATCACCGGTCAAGTTTAATAATAAAAAAGCATAACTATAATTTCAAAAATAACCATTTGGCTATCCAAAGAGGAAACGCTGCCAGCCTTATGGGAACCCTGCCGTTAATCGGAAGCAGCGGCAGGCTTAAGGAAATTTTCTATATATAGATTGCATTTTGTACATATTTGTTGTAAATAAAGATATATTCTTTCAATTAACCATTTTTTATGACTATTTGAAATTGGAGTGTATTATTGCTGTATTTGTTAACAAAAAACAAAATACGTCAATTCCAATGTATGTATCAATCATTTACATTCGCCGACTCAACTCTATGCATCAAGTAGAATAATTGTCCCACCATTTTTGTGGCATATCTGCACAGCGAACAATTTATCTTTATTTACTTTTAATTAACAACGACAGGCAGAAGGCTTCTCAATGAAAGCTTATTTGTATTGCAAATTATTTGATGGTCCCGCGACCGAAATGCGAATCATAAAACCATGAATTCCGCTGGATAACTTTTACAAGTATCGTTTCATGTTTATTACGGAGCGTTTTTGTTTTGTTTCGTTTTTGGGACAAAGGGAATGGAGTTTTTATTATCTTTATATTATTAAAGGGGTTGCTATATGTAAACTTTAATAGACTATCTAAACACGCCGTAGTTTTACTTGAAAATCCTTTCCTAGTCTCTTACGCTATAAGAAGAGTTACTGCATTGAACTCTCATTATCTGTCAAGGCTTTTAGATTAGATTTGATCACCATAGCCCATGGTCGTCACTGTAAGACGTAGTCCTCATGCAACCATTTGCCTGTGTATTGAGAGGTAGAGCATAGCGTTTTCTCGCTATAAGAACAGCTCGACTGAAGACGTACCTTACAGAATACCGTAGCCATAGATAAGGCGAGTTCCTCCATCCATATGAAAACCAAGCGTGTAACTTTTTTTGTACTTACCATAATGTCACAAGATTGATTTAGGTAGTTTGCTGGCATTAGATTTTTAATGTGAAAATGAAGCTATCCTATTTGTCAGCTAAACATATCCCTCGCTACACATCTCTGGTGGACATGCAGCCTTATGCGAGTTCCCTGTCCGCGCGAAACAGTTTCAAAAGAAGAACATTGTGCCCCATTTTTCCACAGATTTTGACACGCGAAGTACATACACTCGCGTCATCTATTTAGATGTATATTTGTGACCGTAGCCAAATAACAATATAATGTTACATAACATGCGAGTGATGTGCCGGGTGATCCGGGTATTACAACCGTCCATATGGCTACGGGAACAATTTACCATCAGGGGTCGTTTGCCGACCCAGTCTTATAAAGAAATATTTTCAATTCATAAGAAATAGGCATTTCTTATATAGTACTTTTTCTTGTTGCCGTTTGTGCGATACAACACAAATTAGTTATTTTAGAAAATGCACGTGTTTGTTGTTTTTTAAACAGGCTAGACTTTATAGTAGCTGGAATCTATAAATAAAGTAGTTTTTCGTGATTTCAGGCCATAAAAAGCTGAATGGTCGAATAAAACCCGGCTTTGTGTTGTTGATACCGCACTGCAGTTGCTCACATTAAATATTTACATCCAAGAAATTGTAGAGAAAACCGAATTTTGTTTTCTCAAATAAAACTAACCAAATCTTGAGCTGTACAATTTAAAAATCTTATTTCACAATATGTGTTCTAATTGAGTGCTAATAACGTTGTTAATTTAATAATATTCATTCATGAACATTACTTTCTACAATTAAAAAGGTTTTCAAAAACATTACAATATTAATTATTTCTACAGGAATATAGATAAATAAGTTTTTGACTGTACTTGCATTGTCTTCCAATATACTAATGTATACCAAATATTAAGTCAATCCGACCACTGGAAGTGGGTGAAATTCGACTTGCAAGATTTGACCCGAACATACATACATTGCAAGTTAATAAAAATCTTGTAAAATAGATAAGTGATTACAAAGTAGGCGGTTTTTAAAACAAGAATAGCAGTTCCTGGAATGCATTTCATGTGTAGGACGCGCGTCTCATTTGCGAGCCAACGACGTTGGAAATTATGATACACCAGAAGATAGCATATAGTAGTTCGACCCCATAGCAAGGTCTGTTGACTCAGTTTAGCTGCGCGCCTTTAGAATTGTCGACGATCCCGAGCTCACAAGCGGTTTAGAGCCCCTTAGCCTGAAAAGAGACTGCCCATTTGTGTGTTCTAACCGCTTGTATAACGGACAGTGGTCTGAAGGTTCTTCTGCACTATGACCTTCACTAGTAGAGTTTAAAACCATATTGTTATCTTATCGATACAATATAAGCTGTAAATTTTTAATCACACCTCAACCAAAACTACTAATAAATACAATCGACTAGTGTTTTTTTTTTAATATGTTGTCGTCACAGGGCTTGTGTATTTTGGCATTTTCCAGTTATATTATAAGTTCTAGTCACAATAAATCACTTTCACATACTCCACAGTCAGTCAACGTCCATAATAGTCATGTTTTAGTACAGTGGTGGTCATTGTACTAAAAATTTTCACGGACTTCTTGAGACAACTTGAAAAGTCACGATACACATGATTCATTTCATTTCACTTCACTGGTGCACATGGATTGATCTTTATTGTATAAAATACCACCGATAATATGCAAAAAAACTCAAAATACACGAATTTATGAAAATAAAAATGAAAACACAACGTCACTCTTCAAGTTCCCGCCAAAAAGTCCATCGAGTAGTGTTATCGATAACCAATTATTCCGTAACTATTTGTAGGTACCACGGACACATATAGTTACACTAGTATTTATATACTCTGAGTTTACACTATAAACTGTGCGGTCGCCTTTCCCAGCGTATCTCTGAGGAGTCATTAGCAACGCCCAACCTCAAACTTAGCTCGCTAGTTCACTCCGTCGCGTCTGTCGCTTAGGTTGTCTATAGATATACGTAAAGTGCGATTTTATAAACTATAGCTTCAGCCCGCGATGCCGGGTTGTATTTGAATTGGAAAATCCTTAATTAGCGGATGCTTTCACACTTTAAGAAACTTGTAGAAGTTTGTTGAGTGAGTGGTATTTCACTTATACAATATGTAGATGTCAAAATTATAATAGATGTTATGGAGGTGCAACTGTGCAAGGTGGATGACAACCTCCTTTTAAAAGGGAAAATCTTCCGCCAGGCTGGGTCATCTTGCCGGGGGACCGCGGTCCAACTGTACATGTCGGACAGTTGTATATATGGAGATTCTCGAGAAAACTTCTCAAGCGCGATGCAGGATAATGTGGCGCCACGCCATCTATCTTTACATGTGTGAACTAGGATAGATGGCTGAGAGATGTCGCTACAATATCGATGATAGAATAAAATACCAAAATTGTTTTTTTTTTATTTTAAAATTCATTACTAATAAAGAAGGAATACTTTTTATGACGGTTGATGATTACAAATATTGGGATTAAGGTCAGGTCACACGACAAAAAAACGACGTCTAGCATTCGTTTCAATGAATCCCAGAACCAGATGTTCCAGATCTAAAGGTGCGTCTGTGCTACGCGAACCAAGCACGAGCTGAGCCTATTTTTCCGAGGTTCTATTGTTCGCGATCTTGAGTGTGGGCGTACAATAAGCCTACTACACGAGCGTGCTGCGAATCCCTGTTAAAAAACTGATCCTCGGGGCGCCTCGAACTCGTCCGAGGCTCGCAAGTCCGTCCACGCTACGTGGATCCGTGCTTCACGTGTGCTCGGCTGTCTCGTGCTCGGTTCGCGTAGCGTGGACGCGCCATTACATTACTATTTCATCCACTTTTAACGATAAAAGGATGGCAGTTGTATTTAGATAATTTATATGATTAACTGGCCTTCCAGTAACTGTTAGTGATCAAGGTTCCAATTCGTCAACATCGTACAGTAATACCCAACTGATATGGCGCGTCGTGAATCTTCGTTCACACAGAAAGGAAAGTATGGCCCGAAGATTAACGAAAGAATGCTTAAAACTTACAATCAACCTTCGATCACTACTATAAGGTTTATAATACACTGCAGCTGTTAGTTCCGTCTCACTCCCAAGTCACGCCCCTCCGCACGGCGCGCGCTAACATGGCAGCTGCCGACCAATAGCGTTTCTCGCGCTTTGAAAATGTTTCTTCTGCGCAGGTACATCGGTAAGCCATATTAGTTGGGTACTACTGTACCAGCACAGTACGTACTAGCACAGGTACTAGCGATTCAAATTCAGAACCCATTGAATGCAACAATTTACTAATTGCAACACGACACAAGCTCAGCAGTGTAACGACCTAGTCGGGTCGCAGTGCACTCAGCGTTTGCAAGCACCCTTATCTCGTTGACGAAGCTTAAGTCTACGTTTTGGAAACCAGCTTGAATCTAAATGTACATATAAATATAAAGATGTATCACAGTATACGTCGATTCCACGGATAAATGATTTGATTTGAAGTTTCGCCTTATACCTAACTAACTTGTTTGTAAGAATGATTGTGTCCGTTATTATTATTATTTTTGCTGCACGTTTGCTTTTTGTTTTGTTTTTTTATTAGATGTTAGCGTTCTGTGTTGAATTGGCACAGACTATAAAGTGTAGCTGTAACACAGATTAAAAAAAAAAAAGGAAATATTATTGTTGGTGTGCTTTTTAATTATAGTATTTTTTTTTTTTTTTTAATAAGTTCTTAATTTCTTATGTTTTATGTTTGTCTTAATATTATGTACTAATTTCTTGTTCCTGTATTTTGTCCGGTTGTGCGTGATGTCACAAATGGCAGCGACAGAAAATCAGTGCTGCTACCCGGTTTCGGAATAGCAGTGTTATACTGAGTCGCTGACCAATTTTGATGTCACACAACACTACTCTGTTTTTTACGCTTTGTGTCTGTTATATGTAATGTAATATGTGGTGTTGTGTGTATCTCAAAATAAACTTATTTTCTTTCTTTCTTTCATACAATGTAGGCAAGCAAATATACAATTGGAATTTAAATACTGAATTCGATTTTAACTAAAATAAATAACATAACTCATAACATAACTTATGAAATCTTTGGATGTCAAAACAATATAAATTATTATCATGTCATACAAATGACATTGGCCCTGATTCTGTTGTTCACAACTAAACTAATTTTAATGTCACTATGTCTCTTTCTAACAAAGAACATAAGAAAAGGATGTAAGAAATTTAGTCCTGTCAAATTAGTCCAATGCTTGTTTTCAATGTAAAGAACAATGGGTCAGGTTATATGGAACGCGTCCCCAGAATGTAGCACTATAAGCTATGGTGGAGATTGTTGGCCACATCGAGGGCATCATTTCATTGTATGACACCAAGTCTGGATTCCATGGGAAAATAAAGATATTCACGGTTAAAGCAAACAAAATACTGTGTAACTTTGTTACCGTCCCGCAGTATTATTAAAACTTTTCTGGTTTTAAATCATTAGATATGCTAATCCAGAGTGTAATCTATCTATGTGCTAAGTTTTACCCACATCTGATTAGCCATTTTTGCGTAATTTAAAAATAAATATCGCCAAAATCTTAAACGTCGTAATGGTCAAGATCAAATATTATTATTATTATTCTTTCTGTTTTAATTGGCGCAACAAACAAATAAACTTACATATTACCTACCTACTATATGAAATTTTGTTACATTGCTGTTCTATAAGAGTAATCAGTCCCGTTGTCCACCTAACGGTAACGTACTTTAATGTTTATTAATTAAAAAGTTAGGCTGAATTATATTACTTTTTCCAGCTAATTTACTGGACTGATATCAATAAAAATTGGCACACGCGGTAGCATAGAGCCTAGAGATATACACGCAATACTTTTAATAATTATCAGGAACAAAGGTGAAGCCACAAGGCACAGCTAGTACTTTAATATTATAAATATGAAAGTGGGTTTCTCGGTTTGTTATATTTTCACAGCTAAGATACTGGATGGATATCGATAAAAATTTGCAGAAAGGTAGCATGGAACTTGGAGATGGAACTGCAATACTTTTTTCACAGGAACATGGATGAAACCGCGATGCACAGCTAGTACTTTAATCTGGTCAATGCGAAAGTAGATCTGTCTGTGTGTAAAGTTTTCACAGCTATGTTACTGGACCGATATCGATAAAATATCAGCAGAAAGATAGCATGGACCCTGGAGATAGCCATACATTTATTTTTCACCTGAAAACGCGATTGGGATCGCTGGTATTGAGTATTCTGTGCCGCAGGGCAAAGCTAATAATAACAAAAAACAATCATTACCACAGGAACATTTTTGTAACTTCAAATGTGAATATCTTTTTTCTCCCATGGAATTCAGACTTGCTGTCATAGAATTAAATAATGGGCTCGAAGAGACCTACAATTACCACTATAGCTCATCGTGCTACAATCTGGGGACGTTTTTACCCATTATCCTTTAGTCGCCATCTATCGCGGTTACGCCTAAATACACGCAAAATAAGACGGCAAATATTAATTTGACAACTTAAAATATGTTCTATCCTTTTTCAATCATGGTAGTAAGAATGAGATGAGATGTAACTAAAATTAGTTTAGTGCGATTTACAACAGAATCGGCACCATTAGCGATCCAAAAATTAATTCAAGCTATCAAAAAATATTCTCGCTCAACCACTTGTGTATAAAGAACAATGGCCACAATTAAAAAGAACAATGTATGGGACATTTGAAAACCTCAGAATGAAAGTTAGTGTCTAAGAAGAAGCTGTAGCAAAAGAGGTTCATTTAAGATTGTGAAATCATGTCGTGAAGATACTTTTTTTAAAGCCTTAATAAATCGCAAATATGTATTTTAGGTTAGAATCTCAGATTACAGACATTTTGTTCTCAAAGCTATGGTTAGAATTTATTATAAGTTTATTTTCCTTTTGGAATATTGCAGTTTTATGAGATTCAGGACTTTACCTGAAGATTTGAAGGTGATAAGCGCATTTTATTTTCTTCTTACTACATTGTAAAATAAAATGATTAAAGCTACGATGGCTTCTTAATTAACGTGAAATAAAATGGAATGCATGCACTAGATTTGTTCAGAAACCCAATTAGAGTAACACTAAAATACAATTTTGATTAAATTTAAAAATCGATATCATTTTTTTTCTGATTTCTATTTAAAAAACTGTTCAGATGACTGAATTTAACAATTTTATTTCAATTTAATGTGATCATAGCTATTTCTAGACATTCTTAGGTCCATTTTGGCCATTGTTCTTTAAGTTAGCCTATGATTGCCGGTTTGACAGCTCATATATGTATGGTAGGTACCTGAGCTGAAAGGATAAACGCACAACGAGAGATACCCTTAAGTCGGCAATGGGGGGGAAATAAAAACAAAACAAAATGTTAAACTGGGTATATTGTACAGAAATATAACAAAAACAATAGGTACTTGACAAATAATTTTTAAATTTTCAGTATATATTTAAATTTAAGCGGCAAAGAGGTTATGGTATTTTCTTTTATTTTAGTGTTATTTTTTAATAGGTCGCAACACACAGCGTAACTAAAGGTTTGGTAGGTTTTACTTTTTTATTCATTTTTAGCGTGTAATATTTTTTTTTTTTTTATTTAAGTAATTTTTTGTTTAGTACTATCGTTGTCGTCTACACCCCTATGTCAAAACTGCATAGCGTGTTTATGAAATAAATTACGGTATTTATAATAATTTGAAAACTCCAGGAAAATTCGTTTTAAATAATAACGACTGTCGAAATGGAACTAAATCAGATATATTTACATGTGGTGTATATAATATACTAGCTTACTTCCCCGCGGTTTCACCCGCACCCCTTTCTTTACTCTCTTTGGAATAGAGTTCCCAAAAATCCTTTCGAATACATACCAACTTTTGAGTCAATCGAGGCACGCAGCAAAATCCTCCCCTAAAACATAACTTCCTAATTATTCCTATTTGTATGTCCTATTTTTATGTCTGTCTACTTAATTTTTATATTTTCTATATACCTAAATGATATTTAGTATAAACTTGTCAATAGTCACAGTGATAACAAATTGCGTGTTTAGTAGTTTCCCTTTAGTTTATTTTTTATTTCTAAGGCAGGCTTAAGTAAGTCATGCTCACTTTAAGGCCTTTGCTTGCGGCGGCGTCGTGTGACGGGTCGTTCACTTCCCTCCAATATGGCGAGGAGGGCGATGGCTGCCACACGCGTCATACTTGTGAACAGGTGCTGCTTGTGGGGGTTGGTCTGCTTAAGTTTGCCATTTATTTATTTACTTATTAAATATAGATTCAGTCTACTTTGTAGTTTTGCCGCCGCGCCGGGGCACGCAATTGTTGTCAATGCGATTAGAATGTAAATATTATGTAATGAATCTAAGCTTGTTTTGAAAAGAGTAATTGCTGAGTTTATTGCCGGCTCTTCTCAGCAAACCTTCCGAACCGGTATTAGAGTATTAGAGTCAGACTTTTCATAAGTGCCTGCGAAGGTCTATTTATATTATAAATGATTTTGAAGTTTTTGAACTTTGAATTTTCCGTAGGGGTAGATTTCAAAAATCCAAAAATCGTGGTTCTTTATTTTCTGTCTAAAGTATTATTATAAACTACTTACCTTCAGGCGGACCGTAAGCTTGATTGCTACCTTAGTGGTATAAAAAACTCACCTAACGCATTTCATGCAGTACTGAAGTGAAAAACCGATAAGTACCGAAAGTTTTCTTCTTTATTCAAACGATAAGATTACCTCGCAGCACATAAAATGCTGCATTCAAATTGATTTCAACCATTCAATAACTCATGAAAATGTTTATTACAATATCCGCAATTGTAAAAAATGGAGCAAATATTATTTTTTCTAAGTGTACTTGTTATATCATTAGGTTTCAATAATTGTGAAGTTGGTATCATAAAACGCTTATTTTCAAAAAATATTTATATAGAACAAACGACACAGAATTATAGTAAATATGTTATGCGGAAATTTAATAGTAATGAATCAACGTCAGAAACTACAACAAGTGAATTACCAATATGTGTAATGCCAAACACTACTACAACTGAGACTATATCAACAACTGTAATTACAAAAGAATATGAGCCTTCAACGGAAACTGTAAGTACAACAGAAACAACTGTTTCACCAAATTGTATAACGACAACTAAAACAGCTGTTCCAGCGAAGTGTATAACGACTACAGAAACAACGGCTTCAAACGAGTGTAAAACGGTTTACATATACATTTATAACGGAACAACAGTTCCAACGGAGTATAAAACGACAACAGAAACAACGGCTTCAAACGAGTATATAATGACAACTGAAACAACGGATCCAAAGGAGTGTAGGACGGTTCACATATACATTTATAACGGAACAACGGTCCCAACGGAGTCTATAAAGACAACTGAAACATCGGATCCAAAGGAGTGTAGAACGGTGCACATATACATTTATAACGGAACAACGGTTCCAACGGAGAGTATAACGACAACTAAAACAACGGTTCCAATGGAAAGCATAACGACGACAAAAACAATGGTTCCAAAGGAGAGTATAACGACAACTAAAACAATGGTTCCAACAGAGAACATAACGACAACTAAAACAACAGTTCCAACGGAGAGCATAACGACAACTAAAACAACGGTTCCAACGGAGAGTATAACTACAACTAAAACAACGGTTCCAATGGAGTGTATAACTACAACTAATACAACGGTTCCAACGGATTGTATAACTACAACTGAAACAACGGTTCCAACAGAGTGTATAACAACAACTGAAACAACGGTTACAACTAAGGGTATACCAACAACTGAAACGACGGTTACAACGGAGGGTATAACAGTAGCTAAACTGAATCTTGCATCGGAAAGTACAAAAACAACAGCGAAACTTTTACCAATACCAAAAAATTTGTCAAACAGTAAAATGAAATATTCTGGAATTAGTACCAAGCGAGTAAAGTATGAAAATTTATATAAATTACAAAACCTTGGTAAGAAACTAAATGTGCTTAATGCTTCATTTTTTGGAGAAATGCTAAAATCTATATCACTAGCTGAAGCTTTTGAAAAAATGGCAAAAAAAGGACTGTCGCTTTTAAATTTGGATGGAAATAATATGCGCGTAATTTTGTGATGTGAGTGTAAAAATATTGATTGGTGCTCAAATGGAAATATGGTTGGGGCTCAATTTAATGGTCCATTTCGGGAACCAGAACTTATTTGCTACGAGCTTCTGACAATAATTATAGTTTTACGGCATTGTACTTCTAACTTCTAACTACTACTAATATAATAAATCCGAAAGTTTGTATACATTTCTTACTCATTTACGTTGTTATATTTTATATGACTAAAAGAACATGCTTTACTTTCAAATAATTTCCTATTAACAACATTTATTTGGCATTAAATGTAATAGAATCTAAATCTACGTCTCTTCACTTTCTTTCTAATCAAAACCTTCATTAAGAAACTCTTATCGAGATTGCTAACTAATTCCCTAACCTAAACTTCTCGAACAATACTTGAGTACCTAACTACTAACTAGTGAACTCTTGGAGGGCCCTATTCAACACCTATAGCAGCATGCAAATGTGGCGTCAGATGAGTTTCTGAAGTTTCCCGATGCACTCCCATGAGTTGAGTGAACGGGTGCTTTCATAACGTCTTTTAGCATTAGCTACCCGAACGGGAAAGTTTCTATCTAGAATTCAAAATCCGAGGTACAAAGTTGTAGGAGCTCCAACTGCTATAAAGGCTAGTTTCGCATTATTTCTTTTTTGGCCTGTCTTTTTTTGGTTTTCAAATTATGAGATCAAAAAGGGTAGTTACAATGTTTTTATTATTGTGAATGACTATTGTTCGTACATTAGCAATTTTTGTGATCTAGGTACTTGCGAATGTATGCATATGAATTCTGATTGATTTTGTTTGCATGCTACCAAATGCTATTTACCATGTTTTTATATGAATACAATCTCGTAATTTTAGTGATGATATTATAAGCCAGGAGTATGACCGATGAAAATGTATCAAATACCAAAAATATTGTCGTACGTAAATAACAGGAAAATAAGTGAACCTTGTATATTTTTTAGACAGATTTGTGTAAAGAAACAATAAATAACGAGAAAAATAACTATATTTCAATATCAGAGAGAAAGCAAGACAATAATTAATGGCCTCCCTTCGTCTGATAATTGTAACATTTATTTCAGGATGAGATACGGTAATTTTTCCCTAAGCTTTGTTATTTCTCATGGCAACAATGATAAATAAATTATCTTTTTTCAATTATTTATCTTTATTTTGACTATTCATGTTGTCATCTGTTCGTTATTTTGCTCACATTTGTACTGATATTTTTTTATTTAATAAGTTTTTTGTCATTTATTTGTTTATCCACATTTATTTATTTATCCATGTTAATAAAATCAAAATAAAACAAAACTTAAATAATAAAAACTACAAAATGTTTTTTGTTAAAAATTTCATTTTTAATACAAACTTTTTTTTGGAGATGGTACTTTTTCTTGACTTTACTTGTATTGTCATCTAATCTTTTAAGTGAGTTTAACTTTTTTTTTAATAAAATCGGAATGAGTTTTTCAACATTGTTGTCGGTCTGTTCCGGTACATAGTTATTGTTATAAGGAGTAACTTAGCTACTTTTATTTTTGAAAAATAATTAGTGTTCCGCACAAAATAAATAAATAAATAATAAATAAATATCCTGGGACATTCCTCACACACGGTCATCTGATCCCAAACTAAGCAGAGCTTGTACTATGGAAACCAGATAACTGATATAATACATATACTACTTTTTGTTTGTAAATACATACTTAATATACATAATTACACCCAGACTCAGGACATACAGACATGTTCATGCACACAAATGCATGCCCTGTGTGGGAATCGTACCCACGACCTGCGGCGCGTAAGGTGAACCTTAACCAACTGCGCCAGCTGGCCCGTCAATAAAAAAAAAACAAAACTTTCGCGGGTGAAACCGCGGGGGTCTGCTAGTGTATACTAAATATCAAGTCAATCCGACCACTGGAAGTGGGTGAAATTCGACCTGCAAGATTGACCCGAACATACATACATACATTGCAAGTTTATAAAAAGCTTGTAAAAATTGTCACAACCATAGAGCTTTGACTAATGATATATCCAGACGGAGCTACGAAGCTGTTTACGCGTCGATAAAATAAGCCCCTAACTGTTAGGGGCTTAATCATTTTCCCGTCTTCAGTGTCAGTCGAGACGTCACTGGGACACAACCAAATTCACCAAAATTGTATTGTTTCAAAATGTCGTTTTGTGTGATAAAAGTGTATAAAAACTACATGGGTCGATCTAGACCAACGAAAAAACTCACCTATCATCGGTAAGTAACAATATTTCCTATTAGTTTCTGCAATATAAGCCATTGAAATGTTTCGAAAATAAATATTTTGAGTAAGTGCCATTTTTTATGTGTTGCCTGTGCTGCCAGTTTATGAACTCAAAACTCCCATGGTAATATCAGTCAATAGTTAAATACGAGTATGTAGATACTGATATAAATCAAAAGCGACGGTGGACAAGTCGAATTTTTGAGTGGAAAGTCGAATGTTTTTTTTTTAATACTAATGACGATTATGTCATGTAAGATAAGTAGTCGCTTCAGTAATGAAAAAATCAAAATGGGTATTAATTTAAGATTTTCCTCGAGCTAATTACGAATATCATTTTGAATTTCAAGATGGCGGACCTATTTTTTTTAAGTTGACGTGTTTGTCGTTTTCGGTTTTTCCATCATAGTCAGTGATGTATATAACCATGGATGCGGTCACCGGAACATTTTGTAAAATACTTCTTCATACAAGTAAACTGTACAGCCATCTGTTTAAAATCATTTGAACTACGTAGTGCCGCGTTGCATAGGCGTACGATGTAAACTTGTATATGTGCGTACCATGCACATTTTGTTTATTACATTTTTATTTAAGTCGGATATTACTAAATTAAAAAAATAAGTTTATTCGACACGCGTGTATGTAATATTATTGGAATTGCAAAATATTCACAATTTAAAATAGTGTCCGCCATATTGAACTATTTAGTTATTGGTCCGATTGCTCTCAAAATTGATATTTGGGAGACTCTTGGACCATATAACATGAATCTTTGCTCAAAATTGAAAAAAAGTGGCCGCCATTTTGAACTATTTAGTTATTGGTCCGATTGCTCTTAAAATTGATATTTGAGAGGGTTTTGGAACATAAACCATGAATCTTATCTCGAAATTCAAAAAAGTGGCCGCCATGTTGAACTATTTAGTTATTGGTCCGATTGCTCTCAAAATTGATATTTGGGAGACTCTTGGACCAAATAACATGAATCTTTGCTCAAAATTCAAAAAAGTGGCTGCCATATTGAACTATTTTGTTATTGGTCCGATTGCTCTCAAAATTGAGATTTGAGAGACCCTTGGACCATATAACATAAATTTTTACTCAAAATTGAAAAAAATGGTCGCCATATTGAACTATTTAGTTACTGATCCGATTGCTCTCAAAATTGATATTTGAGAGACCCTTGGACCATATAACGAGAACCTATGCTAAAAATTAAAATATGTGGCCGCCATTTTGAACTATTTATTTATTGGTCCGATTGCTCTCAAAATTGATATTTGGGACAGTTTTGGACCATATAACATAAATCTTTGCTCAAAATTGAAAAAAGTGTCCGCCATTTTGAACTATTTAGTTATTGGTCCGATTGCTTTCAAAATTCATATTTGAGAGAGCAATCAGACCAGTAATGAAATAGTTCAGTAGGGCGGCCGCTTTTTTCAATTTTGAGCAAAAAATTATGTTACATGGTCCAAGGGTCTCTCAAATATCAATTTTGAGAGCAATCGGACCAGTAACTAAATAGTTCAATATGGCGGACACTTTTTTTCAATTTTGAGCAAAGATTTATGTTTACGTTACGGTCAACGCAGCCGCGGCACGATCTCTTTCGACGTTAACAAAATTGTACTTCGCAGATATGAGGCAGGGGACTATTAAGTCACTAATGAGTGTGCGATATATCTATGAATGCATGTATATGCAAACTGTTCCCGGTTCACACAAGGAAATGTTGTTTACGCTATTACTCTACTAATAATCTATGGTCACCTCAATAATTATGTTGAAAGATTTATCTAACGTTGCGTTGGTTAAATTGTACATTAGGTCCGTATTATGAAATTACTTAATAAATATCCCTTTTGAATTAAGTACAGATTATCTGCAATGTCTATAAAGCTTTCAACTTACCTACGACATTATTTCCATATAAGTATCTTGATAAAGATCTACCACCGTATAAAAACACACTCTAATTGTTGTTAGCACCTTAAAATTTACCTTACACGCTTAATTAAGGGCAAACGCACTTAGCGGCAGCTTTGAGCCAGGCTAATGGAGGCAGCAATTATGAGTCGTGGTTTACCCTTCGAATTAATTACACTTGACTTTTTACGTTTTAACGTTGTACGAAATATAAACCTAATAAATATGACATGAAGTTTGCATTTTATCTAACAAGCTGTGAAATTTTGCTAAGTTCTGTGGATCATATCGATGTAAGTACGGGGATCCCTTTCATATATCCTCGGTTCCAGCGTCTAGATGATCGGATGACTGTAGGTGGTGTAAATATCTACTTGTATATATCGGCTTTGTGTTCTTAGGACCTTCGACCAAATTGACACTTTTTACTGATTTACAAGCCTTTTTAATCGTCTTCAAAAAAGGAATTATCAATTCGACACGTATGTATGTTGTAATATTTGTATTGGAACTGCAATATATTCATATATGATAATCTATTAGGGCTTCCAAACAAATAGGTACAGTATTACCCAGTTTATATGGCGCGTCGTGAATCTTCGTTCGCACAGAAAAGAAAGTATGGCCCCGAATATTAACGAAAGAATGCTTAAAACTTACAATCAACCTTAGATCACTATAATATACTGTTCATAATACACTGCAGCTGTTATTTCCGTCTCACTCGCAAGTCACGCCCCTCCGCACGTCGCGAACTAACATGGCGGCAGCTGCCGACCAATAGCGTTTCCCGCGCTTTGAAAATGTATCTTCTGCGCAGGTACATCGGTAAGCCATATTAATTGGGTACTACTGTAAGTATACAAAATTTCATAGGTGTATGTATGTATATTTTTTATATTTGATCGTATTGTGACCATTCTTTTTCTATTGGATTGTATTTACTTAATCTTAAAGAACAGTACAAGTTTAAATCTGTTTTGTAGTTTTCAAGATATGGACTAATACGTGTGACAGCCTGGCTTATTGATACGAGCAAAGAGTAAAGGGGATGTCCTGTCAAAGGGAAAACATCTCCAAATCTTGGTCCAATACTGGTGCATATAAGAAAACCTCAAACAGCTTGGGTTTGAAGGAAAGGTTTTGGAAATTCAGAGAAAGGGAATCGCAGGAAAATCGCGAGGTAGAAATCTTTATAGGTATTTAGACATACTATCAAGACCAACTTGGCATGTCACCAGTTTCTTCTGCATACGAACTCTTCTAATTACCCTCAGGCTGGTAGATAAAGTATCAGAAGTACATTCCTCGAATATAAATGGCTGCATCATTCATTACGCAAAGTCTGGAGTGGTGCCAAGGTACCCAGTATGCCAGTAGATAGTGCACATGTGCCAAGAACGTACGTAAAGTTACTAGTACTTCATAATTAACCTTTCGAAACAGTATATCATTAAACTGTGATATTAGTTTCCATTCACGTATTTCTGAATACCAAGGTTTCTGAAGGTCCTTCTCACAGGCATGTATCAAAACCCAGATCAAGGGGCTAACCACAATTATTAACCTTACTTTCTTCCTTTGTTCGGTTTTTACATCGGATGTCAAAGAAGGACAAAAGACAAGTAAATTCAATTGTTTTAAATTCGACTCATAACTTGACTTAAGCATATACACTATACTATACCAGATCCATCGAGTGGAGATAAAATATGTAAACAACCGAACTCTACTGAGTTACATTACGATTGCGAGCGATTTTTATCTCTCGCATGCAATAAGACGTCAGTTAGTCGATTACAGCTGTCGTTGTGTGATTCGTGGTACAGGAAAGCGGTCGGAAATGCAGCTGTCAACATAAATTCTTTAAACAAAAATTTTAAGTTTGTTTACATTCTTTATCTCGTCTCGTTGGCTTTGGTATAGAATATACCTTACCCTTTTTCTCAAATAAACAAAACTATAGTAGTTAGTAACCAAACTTCGTACGCTCATCGAAGCTGCTCAAATCACTGTAATTTAAGTAACTTGTCCAAATTTTTACAACTAAGTTTGTTCGGACCCTCCCTACGCACCTTCTGTGAATATTATTTTCAAATCCATTATTTAAAAAGAAATTTCCAAAATCAGATTCCGAATGCAATTAGTAGGGTTCGTTATACAAAGGAAAATATTTCGTTTTGTACTTGATTTATTCATTCGGCAAATTCTGTTTTGCGATGAAATATTCATAATGGCGAAGTCGAATCCGTATTAGATTCCTTTTATAAAGTGATCCGGATTTATTGAATGAATAATTTTGTTTTGTTGGGGAATTTAGCTTGTACTGTGATCCAGTTTCAGAGAAGGCTGATATCTCAAAATTCCATTGCTACTAAATCGAACCTTTTTAGAATTTGAGTGTATCTGATTTTTTCTTGAATATGAAGTTTAATAGTTTATTGCATTCTCATTAAGTAATCAAAACACATTTAAAGATTATATAATTGAAGAACTAATCATATTATGAAGATCCCACACAATTAAGAACAGGGCAGACAGATTCTGATGATGAGTGGGTGGTTTCATGACCTGATTGGCGTTTACATTTAACGTGAGCTGTATTTTGGTTCAGCATTGGCTTTGGAGTTCATTAGCGATTTAGCCATCATTTAGACTGAACAGTTAATTTGGATAACAAAATATCTACATGAATCATTGATAAGCCTGTTTCTATAGTTGCAGTCGAAGGCCCTCCTTGTGATCAGTGGATATTTTTGGCCTTGTCTTCTAATATTTTGAAACAAAGACCTTTCGTATTAAATCATGCTACATGGCCTTTCTTTGTATGCTTGTTTGCATGTTTGTTTGGAGAATGCTCTAAGGAATTGTTCGACTTGATGCCTACGGCTACCTTCCACCATCACAACTCTCGCCATCGACGGGGAGTCCATCCACATACATTGAAATCAGAATTGTTTCGAACTGTGCGGGCTAAAAGGAGTTTTCTTCCACGGAGGCTCGGACTGTGTAATGAGCTCCCCGCCGTGGTGCACCCAATGGAGTACAGCATGGGGTTCTTCAAAAAGGGTGTGAAACGGTTTCTTCAGGGTCGGCAACGCGCGAGTGATACTCCTGGTGTTGCAAGCGTCCATAGGCTACGGTAACTGCTTTCCATCAGGCGGGCTTAGTGGTACAAAAAAAATGTTTTAAAGCTACATAACTATCATTGTATTTCATATCACTCTCACTATGAAATCATCAAACTTTTGTGGAGCAACAGTGGAGCAACACTGTGCATCCCGATATTATTAGGTAAGTTACCTAATAATATCATGTTGCACAGTGTTGCCCCACATAAGATAACTGCGGTGTGGATATAAGTCTATAGTCTTCTTCTTATTCTTCATCTCCTTCTTCGGTAGTAGTTTTATGACGTAAAGTATACCATAGAACTTCGCTATCCTCTTTATTAAACCATTTATTCTATCAGGTCCCTAAAAAACTTAAGGCATCCTTAAATTTGCACATCAGTAGTTACCTACGCGTTGTTCACTTCTGATTCACATTTTTATTGGTTGTTAGACGTCGAGTACAGATTATTAAAAATAAAAACGGTTAAATTATCTTTTATCTTATCTAGATTATTGTAAAACTTTACCCATAATAATATTTAGTGCCACCAGCGTTTTATTGACTTGTTTATCGTTATCATTATTAGGTATTCATTCTTCCGGTCATTAGTTTAGTATTTTATTATTATCTTTTGTGAGAGATTTTTATGTTTAATCTTGTATTCCATCTTCCAGGTAAAGTTAACATAACTCACTTAATTCAATAAAGATGAAAACATTAAATCCAATAACATAACTTTACCTAACGCATATCAAGTAGAACTGGAGTTTGCCCGATATGCAATGGTATTTTTAATTTAAACGATATAGATTGCCTCACTGCACATAAAATACTTTGAAATGCAGCGTTCAAATTGATTTCAACCATTCAGTCATTCATAAAAATGCATATTACAATAAATACAACTATTTCAATAAAAGATGAAGCACTTTATTGCTTTTATATTTCCTGTTGTTTTAGTATTAAGTTTCAATAACGCTGATATCATAAAAACAAATTTTGAAAATTCTACAAAAAAGGCTCCAAAAAATACGAGTGAAGAACAAATG
This sequence comes from Polyploca ridens, assembly GCA_951394255.1. Classification (NCBI taxonomy): domain Eukaryota; kingdom Metazoa; phylum Arthropoda; class Insecta; order Lepidoptera; family Drepanidae; genus Polyploca; species Polyploca ridens. The sequence continues at coordinate 1,838,296 of OX596256.1, read as the reverse complement.
ATAAAGAATATTCATAGAAGCAATAATAGTAAAAAAGATATTTTGAAGGCACTTGATGATCTAATTAATGGAGCAATAGTAAACATCACTGATAATGAAGAATATAAAGCTGAATCTATAACGATACCAAAAAACGTATCAATAACTAAAATGAAATACATTGGAATTTGTACCCAGAGGATAAATACTGAACATTTATATAAGGTGCAAAACCTTGGTGAAAATCTAAAAGTGCTATATGTGCCGTTTTATGAAGAAATCCAAAACTCATAATCACTAGCTGAAGCGTTTGAGAAAATTGCAAAAAGAGGACTGTCGCTTTTAAATTTGGATGGAAATAATATACGCGTTCTCATGTAATTGTTTTATGCAGTAGTGTTTGGTAAAAAAAAAACATTTATTTCGAAATAATAAAGTGATGATGATAGATAGTGACGAAGTGGAATGCCGTGAGGAAGGTCGTGGTTTCGAATCTGACAATGAACTTGAGCTTTCAGTGAAGGAACATCTTTGAGCCAAATGGTATTCCCATTTGGATGGTTTTTGGTCAATGTAACAAACTGCTTTTCGTAAAGGCCGTAAACCATATTCAGGCTCGGTGGTTTATAGTTGATCAAGATAAAAGTCATACTCAACTCTCGGGATAGGTAACCGTTAATTGTAAGATACTTTCCATTAATCCATTAAATAAGTAGGAAGAAATCTGAAAAATAAATAAATTATTCCTACCCATATGGAGATTGGTAAATGGAATAGGATCATCATCTATATGTTTACTCTAACGTAGAAATTAAGCTGTACATCTCCAAATAGTAAATAAATAAATAAATATTAAAATGAAATCGTAACTTCAGTCAAATATTTTTATAAAGAAAACAAAAACAATATTAGCCGAGAAAACTACCGATAGGTCGACAAACGAATAGTTTGTGTCATTTCTCTCAGAGACAATATCCATTTAGACTGTAGTTCATATAAATGCAATGCCAAAAACCCTCAGTTGGAAGAATTCCAATATCTATGACATGCATCGTGCCTCTTTGTAGTTTTGTACGATCCGAGCCAACTCCAAACAGTAGCTAAGGAGTAGCTACCGAGCTGAGTTTAACTATACTAAATTGCAGAGCCATTTCCATTGTAGGATCACGATACAGTTCTTCAACATCTTAGTCGGGCTCTCTTGTGAGAGTGAGAGTGGTTGAATTGGGTGGTATACATGGTGGGTCTTTAACGTCAATATTCTTCTTGCCTTGGGTTATTACTTTATCAATAAATAAATAAAATAAAAACATAAAATATCTTTATTTCAGACATACATCCATATAGATACACAAGAATAAGTATAAGCTCCTATCAGTGCTTCTCCGTTTTAATAATAATAATAATAATAACGTCGTTTCTTTACGCATTCTGCATCCATAATGAGGAAAAATACTAGACACATATAAAAAACAAAATACACCACACCTCAACGTCAGTATGCGGTATACATTATTATACTGCATCCTGATGGAACCGTACGAACGCCTCGTGTAATTGAACCACAATTAAACCACAATAGGTTCATTTTTTGGTTTATAGCGTTGCAAGTACACTGTACCATGGTAGATTGGGTTACAGTTTTGGTGAGATATAATATATGACCTACAGAAGTACCTTCAACTGACTGATACATGCTCATACAGTGTGAAAGATGCGCTTATTAGGAAGGAAGGGAAATTAAATCAGAATTCCAGAGGGATCGAATGTTTTCCTGGTATTACAAGATTCATCAAAATCTTTCAATAATCATGGTGTGATTGAGGGAAGAAAGTTTATACAGAACTAAATTAGTAAATATATGAAGAGAATGTTCAATATTAATATAACGATGATATAATAATGTGCTCCGTGCTTCTGAAGGCACATTAAGCCGTTGGTCCCGGCTATGACTTAATTTTGATAGTCGTTAAGCTAGTTGGAGGCCTAATAGGTGGCTTGAAAACTCCAATTATATGCTACCCTCATTAATACGCAGTGGGCACGCGTGGTGGAGTATCTGACTGCCTATTCCCTTTCACCCTGATTTGTGAAAGGAGGCCCGTGCTCAGCAGTGAGACAGGGGGTCATGATGATGGATAAACTCTAATAAAAACAGGTTTATCAATCTTTAATATATAAAATGATAAACTGATTGTTGATATATCAGCCCACAGCCCAAACCGCTGGACCTAGAGATTTGAAATTTTGCACAAAGATACCTTATATAGTGGAGGCATCCACTAAGGAAGGATTTTTGGAAATTCCACCCCTAAGAGGGTAAAATAGTGGATGACAGTTTGTATGCAAGTCCGTCAGTTTTGAAGTTAGGATCTTCAAATTTTGTGTTTAGGCTGACGATTGAAAATTAATGTGTAGTTATCTCAGCGTTTGTGATAATTCCTCCACCGAAGGGAGGAAAAGGAGGATGAAGTTGGGTATGCAAGTCCTTCAATTTCAAAGTAAACTTCACTAAATGTATTATTATACGGTGTAGACATCCACTAAGGAAGGATTTTTGGAAAATCCACCCCTAAGGGGGTAAAATAAGGGATGAAAGTTTGTATGCAAGTTCGTCAGTTTTGAAGTTAGGATCTTCAAATTGTGTGTTTAGGCTGACGATTGAAAATTAATATATAGTTATCTCAGCGTTTGTGGTAATTCCACCACCGAAAGGAGGAAAAGGGGGATGAAGTTGTGTATTGCAAGTCCTTCAATTTCAAAGTAAACTTCACTAAATGTATAATTATACGGTGTAGACATCCACTAAGGAAGGATTTTTGGAAATTCCACCCCTAAGGGGGTAAAATAAGGGATGAAAGTTTGTATGCAAGTCCGTCAGTTTTGTAGTTAGGATCTTCAAATTTTGTGTTTAGGCTGACGATTGAAAATTAATGTATAGTTATCTCAGCGTTTGTGATAATTCCACCATCGAAGGGAGGAAAAGGGGGACGAAGTTGTGTATGCAAGTCCTTCAATTTCAAAGTAAACTTCACTAAATGTATTATTATACGGTGTAGGCATCCACTAAGGAAGGATTTTTGGTAATTCCACCCCTAAGAGGGTAATTTAATAATAATCTTAATGTATAAAAAATGATAAACTGATTGTTGATATATCAACGCACAGCCCAAACCGCTGGATCTAGAGATTTGAAATTTTTGCACAAAGATACTTTGTATAATGGAGGCATCCACTAAGGAAGGATTTTTAGAAATTCCACCCCTAAGAGGGTAAAATAGGGGATGACAGTTTGTATGCAAGTCCGTCAGTTTTTAAGTTAGGATCTTCAAATTTTGTGTTTAGGCTAACGATTAAAAATTAATGTATAGTTATCTCAGCGTTTGTAATAATCCCACCACCGAAGGGAGGAAAAGGGGGATGTAGTTGTGTATACAAGTCCTTCAATTTCAAAGTAAACTTCACTGAATGTACTATTATACGGTGTAGGCATCCACTAAGGAAGGATTTTTGGAAATTCCACCCCTAACAGGGTAAACTAAGGGATGAAAGTTTGTATGCACGTCCGTCACTTTTGAAGTTAGGATCTTCAAATTCTGTGTTTAGGCTGACGATTGAAAATTAATATATAGTTATCTCAGCGTTTGTAATAATTCCACCACCGAAGGGAGGAAAAGGGGGATGAAATTGTGTATGCAAGTCCTTCAATTTCAAAGTAAACTTCACTAAATGTATTATTATACGGTGTAGACATCCACTAAGGAAGGATTTTAGGAAATTCCACCCCTAAGGGGGTAAAATAAGGGATGAAAGTTTGTATGCAAGTCCGTCAGTTTGGTAGTTAGGATCTTCAAATTTTGTGTTTAGGCTAACGATTGAAAATTAATATATAGTTATCTCAGCGTTTGTAATAATTCCACCACCGAAGGGAGGAAAAGGGGAATGAAGTTGTGCATGCAAGTCCTTCAATTTCAAAGTAAACTTCACTAAATGTATTATTATACGGTGTAGGCATCCACTAAGAAAGGATTTTTGGAAACTCCACCCCTAACAGGGTAAAATAAGGGATGAAAGTTTGTATGCAAGTCCGTCAGTTTTGAAGTTAGGATCTTCAAATTTTGTGTTTAGGCTGACGATTGAAAATTAATGTATAGTTATCTCAGCGTTTGTGATTATTCCACCACCGAAGAGAGGAAAAGGGGGATGAAATTGTGTTTGCAAGTCCTTCAATTTCAAAGTAAAGTTCACTAAATTTAATATTATACAGTGGAGGCATCACTAAGGAAGGATTTTTGGAAATTCCACCCCTAAGAGGATAAAATAGGGGATGACAGTTTGTATGCAAGTCCGTCAGTTTTAAAGTTAGGATCTTCTAATTTTGTGTTTAGGCTGACGATTGAAAATTTATGTGTAGTTATCTCAGCTTTTTTGACAATTCCACCCCCGACAGGTTGAAAAGGTATGGGATGTATGTAAGTCATTCAGTTTCAATGTAAACGTCACTTAATATATTATTAAACAGTGTAGGCAACCACTAAGAATTTTTGGATATTCCATCCTTAAGGGGGTAAAATAGGGGATGCAAGTTTATATGAAAGTCCATCAGTTTCAAAGTTAAAATTAATTTATATGTGCCTCAACGTTTTTGATAATTCCGATCCCGAAAGGGTAAAAAGGGGGATGAATTTGTGTATGGAAGTACACTAAATTTATTATTTAAGCTTATGGTTATAAACTAATGCAACGAATATCGGTGTTGTTGGAATTTGAACCCTTAAGGAGTGAAAAGGGGGATTAAATTAAGTATATGAAGTTCTTTATTTTCGGAGTGAAAATTTCAAAATTTATTATTTCGGCTTATGGTATTGGCGTATTGAAATGACTCGCCTAAACAACATCAGAAAAAAGAGAGGAATCGGTATTAAAACAAAGATCCGGTTAATATGAGCATCGGTATTCCTCATTTTCATGTATGGAGTGGAAGCGTGGACTATACTGGCCCGAGAAAGAAAAAGGATTGTTGCATTCGAGATGTGGTGCTGGAGACGGATGTTGGAAATACCTTGGACCGCTAAACGCAACAATGCATCAATCCTATCGCAGCTCCAAATTAAAACACGATTATCCACCATATGCCACCAACGTATTTTTTCGTATTTCGGCCACATGGTGCGCAAAGGCGATGAAAGTTTGGAAATCTGATCATAGTTGGGAACACGGAAGGAAAACGACTACGTGGTCGTTCACCAACAAGATGGTCCGATCAAGTAAAAGACTCATCGTCTATCGCCGCAATGTTATTGAGGCCAAAATATTTACTGGTTCTGCCAGAGGAGAAACAGTCTTCTTGCCGCGTATACCATTGATCCCAAATCACCTTCCGTTTGAATTTAAAAGATAACAGTTCCTAATTAAGGTTTGTAGTCACAGGGAAAAACTCTGAAATTTGCTAGAGTTGATTTGCGGCAGAACTGTTTCAGTTTAATGTAGCATCCTCTTAATCTAGGTGAACTTTTGTCAATATCACACGTAGTGGCGAACAATAGCCATGAACAAAGCTCTATATTGTTACAATGATTCATATCTAGAAAAAAGAAATAATCTACGCGGACGAAGTCGCGGGCTATAAAGCTAGTATTAATATAATATTGTATTAAATTTGAACACGCTGATTTCAAAAGCTAGCAGAGAATTAAAATAAAAAACTTTTTTACGTTTGATATCCTATTTTATGTAAAAAGTTATGAACTTATTACATATTAACGCGGACGGAACCGCAGAGTATAGCTAGTTTATAAACACCTCTACAGTTTGAGAATGGGCTGTAAACGGCCAAAACGTAATGTGCAAGTAAATTGTTGAGACGTGTCTGAAATTCAACCAGTTTAGTTGAAACTTGGGGTTTGAGTCTCTCTCACCAACTCACCACCCAGTGAATTAACTTGAAAAGAAAAACTGGAGTGTCAAAAACTTTTCTGCACACCAGGGAGGAAAGTTGCTGATAATATTTTTATGTATACAACAAACAATGCAAAACTGCCGTTGCGAAACTCCTTGCGAGCTTCCAACTACTGTTTATTTTAGTGGTTATTTTTACCAAATTTCGAGTTATGGAAAAAGACACTATTACCCCGTTGGCTCGCAAATACGCGCGTCCTACAACTACATACATATTCATTAAATGAAACTACATAAAGTACTCATAAATACGAACAACTTTTACTAGCGGACCAACACGTGTTTCATACAAAAGGTCAATGTCTCCTCGGCTAAAACATATGAAACAGTAGTTTTTTTTACAATTTCGTCGTCAATTCTCCTGTCCTGTAGAAAAATAATTAGGATTACGCGAAAGAAAAAAATCATGCGCGGGAATCAGCTTGTTAATTAATAAAAATGCTGACTTAGCGTAATAATTCAATGGCTGACTTATACGACTTGCACTTACATAACGCATAACCGTAACGTATGGACCAATAGATTTGAAATTTGTAGGAAATATGCCTCGAGAATATTGATACTTGTATCCAAAATCAAAACCTAAACTGGAACCACTAGCCGCGCTTCCGAGCATGCACGGGCTACCGTCGTGTCATCCACACGCACAGTCTTACCTTCGCAAACTATGTAGTTCGTGCAGACAGGCTTTCATGCAAGACGGAGCGTGTAGCCGGGCTGTAAGAGATCAACTATGATATTACTGTGTCGCTCAAGTCGGCCACCTCGCTGTACGTACAAGCCGGCACGCACACATTCACACATTAATCGAGCGCGGGTAAACGGCAACAGAGTCTCGTTTCCCGCGGAATGGCCAATTAATCTGTGAATGTGTGCGTGAGAGGTGGCCGACTCCGTGGACACAAATTTTTGTTAGTGAGAGTACGTCTGCCTTCTTTTTACGTCCATGATATTAATTTATCTAATGGGCACAAAATTCTCCATGAATATAAAGAAACAAATATAGTCAACTTATTCTATACTAAAGAAAACTTTACTCTTCGGCTTCGCATTTGACTTGTTACTTAGGTATATAAGTTTTATCATAATTATGCATACTCCATTAATCATAAGTTTTAATTACGGAAGGAAGTAGTCGTTTCCAGGTACCGGATGTCGTTATACGATGTAGTAATTACCAACTCGGGCTAAATTACTAAATTATTAGTCATTTATAATATGTAGCTTGATAAAGATGCTCAGTGGTAGTGACGTGGAAAACCATGGCAAAGGTCATGGGTTTGAAATAGTTTGAATCCTACGAAGATAATATAAATAAATATAAAATATAAATATCCTGGGACATTCCTCACACACGGTCATCTGATCCCAAATTAAGCAGAGCTTGTACTATGGAAACCAGATAACTGATATAATACATATATTACTTTTTGTTTGTAAATATATACTTAATATACATAATTACACCCAGACTCAGGACATGTTCATGCACACAAATGCATGTCCTGTGTGAGAATCGAACCCACGACCTGCGGCGAGTAAGGTGAACCTTAACCAACTGCGCCAACTGAAGTTGCGTTCGGTGAAGGAAGACATCGTGAGGAAACCATGGCACGAAAGAAAGGTACTTCTGCCTCATCACAAGCCTGCCCTGTTCCCACTGTTCTGGCTACTCTCATAATGAAATCTGGTGCCAAACTTCTACCGGTTTATCCTGGCAGCTGGGCTTGAAAGCCAAGTTCTTTTAGGCATTGTGTGCTTGCACTCGCCGAGGGTTACGACCTTTCTTGGTATGGGCCAGAACTGTTGTAAAGAACCGAACCGCAAACTGAGATTGTTTGTGAAGGGTTTCTGATGATTTCTGAAACATTGCTATTTAGAAACTCCGTGTGAAAATGTTGTTAAATATACAAATTATTTTGAACTCGTAACTTTCCGTCTCTTCTTGCAAAGATAAAAAAAATCTTAGCAACCGCGGGAGACAGCTATAGTCAAAAATTGCCTGAAGGTAACCTTTATTAACAAAGCAACGTTAATGATACCTCATTTTAGCGTAGAACCATTAACAATGTCGGAGGGGATTAATAATAAAAACTATCCCCCTTACTCATAAAATGTTATTTAACTAATAAGCTGATTAAGTGGTCACCTAAATAACGTCAAATTGTTTGACAATGACAGCCAGGTGACGTTATTTATTTGACCATTTATTCAGTAGTTTTTTTTTTTTATCTCAATAGGTTGACAAACAGGCAGACGGGCCTCCTGATGGTAAGTGGTCACCGCCGCCTATGAACATTTGCAATACCAGGGGGATTGCCGATGTGTTGCCGACTTTGTAGAGCTCTATTTGCGCCTTTTTTGAAGAACCCCATATCGTAGCGCTGAGGGAAAACCGTAACGTTTGTTTAGTTAAATAGCGTTTATGAGTAAGGCCTTATATTTATAAATACGCTCTAGGTGAGTTGAAATATTGGACGGAGTTTAACAACGACCTTTTTTATTCATAGACGAAAAGGTTCATTCCGTGCTTCGGAAGGCAAGTAAAGCCGTTGGTCTCGGTTATCACTTAATTGTGATAGTTGTTAAGCTAGTTGGATGCCTCCTAGGCGGCTTGAAAAATTCCAACAGTAGGTTGACCACTAGCCTACCTCCACCGATCCGCAGTGGCGCTGCAGCACGCGTGGTGGAGTATTGCCCATTCCCATTCACCCTCATTTGTGTGCAGGAGGCCTGTGCTCAGCAGTGGGACATTATAGGCTGATGATGAAAAGGCCCATGTAAAATAAGCATCGAGTGAGATAGATATCATTTTAGTAGGAACTTTCGGAAGAAAGATAGAAACAGAGACATGGTATCCACCGCTACATTTGAACTAAAGGAGAGCCTTCCTAATATGTCACTTTTGACAGCTCATATACATCCATTTGTCAAAAAGACACACAAGTACGGCAAGGAGAGACATGATGAGACGGCTTGTCGAATATGAGTTCTTAGCATGGCCATAGAGTAATAGGAAATCATAAGTTTTCATCAACAATAAAGTTTGACTAAACTCGTGTGGGTAGTTCTAATTTCAAAACAATACACACTAATGCAGGGGTTCCCAAACTTACTTTAACGGTGACGCCCTTGGGAAGTTGCCATATTTTTGTGACGCCCTGGCCTTCTTGCCATACATTTACCTACTAGTTGTAGTTCTAACCTAATAACAATTTGTCAGAAAAACATCAAATAGCATCTAAATTTACTATTAGAAAATAAAGAACAAAATATAAAAACAAAAAAGAAGCAAACAAAAAAGATATATGAGTATAGTTTTTCAAAATGAGGCTCATGTTTTGAAATTGCCAGTCTCGTCTCTGTCTCTAAATTTATTTTCGATCTATACTTGTTCTTAAGGGCGGTATGTAAGCTAAACGTCATAAACAGGGTTCGCTATTTTAGTGGTTTATGAATGAAAACATGAAAGAAAGAGTATTATATGAACATAAACATAAAATCAAGACACCAATTAATAGATCCGTGTTGGCTCTTTTTTTTTAATTTGCTCCAATAACTAGCAAAAACATTACAAATATTACCAAAATCACAAAAATCGAAGTTTGCCTCTTTAGTGATACCATCAAATTTAGAATCCATTTTGTAAAAATTATATATAACATCGAATCACAAATATATGTACAACAGATCCGTGAGGCCACATTTAAATTTTTTTGTACGAGAATAGCGAAATTTATTTATTAATAAGCATCAATTTTGCGACGCCATTTGTCCATACATTTTTCTATGAAATGTCATATGAAGCTTTATATACAAGACGCAATCGCGAAAATATTCAGTTCCCCCCAGTGTCCCAAGGTGACACCACGTCGCTTTTTATTGACACCGGAAATTACGTCATCCATATATCTGTATACATGCGCTTGTCAAAAAGAACATAATAAGTGCATTTTAATTTTTTACATTATTAGAGTTATGAAATACACCATGGACATTTTGATAAATTTATTGTTCTTATGGTAATCGGTATCAATTTCATGATTGGTTGATACGTCCTTAGTCTTTTTGAAAAAGTCCCGTATGCCAAAATATTTTCCTTGTTCTCCAATCTCAGCCATTGATTGCTTATTTTGTTACTTGCCTATAGATAGACTAGTCTTATTAATAAAATATAAATAAGATTCTATTTTTAATCATGCGGCTTTTTAATGAATCGTCGATGCTGAACAGAAGTTTAGGATACGGCCATCGATATAATATATCGGTCTTACTACAAAAGATGAACTAAACACAGTTTCAACACTTGTTTAGCTAGACAGTGTTTTAAGGCTTAGACATTGGTTAAAACCGTGTCTAAGTTTCTTTACTACAAAACTGTGTCTAGTTGATGTTTAGTTAAACATGACATAACGTTTACAATGTGAGCAAAATCGAAAGTCATTCAGTCATTCTTTCCTACGCATTCCTAAACACGCAAATATTTTAATAAATTATCAACATTATTTGAGTATTTTGTGGGATTTTATGCTATTCTTAAGTTAAATTAATTAAACATTTTTTTTTAATAAAACATAAAATTATTACTAATTTAAGATGTTTAAAATTTGTTTTATTCAAACACACGTTTTATTGATTTATAATACAAAGTTGTATGCGTGTTGTATGTAATGGAGCGTTCATTTTATTTTGCGCATATTTTGATATTTACACTCGGTGTTCAGTTTAACTAGATACAATACAATTTATTGATGAAGTTACTTGTGTAAATTAAAAGTTTTCGAAACAAGGATATGTTCTCAAAAATCTCTATAATTATATTCCCACAAAAATAATTGTGTGATAAGGAATGTTATGAATGGTCAACGGATACTGTTATGCATAGGTACTAGGGTCCAAGGACCAAGCGCCATTGTTATTTTTTTGGTTAACGGCAAATACGCTTTCTAGTAGGTAGAAGATTTTATGATAGTTAATTTAAAAATTTATCTCGGTATTTCGTAGCTTCTATTTCTAATAAGTAATATTATAAATTACCGCGCGGCGGCGCGCGTAGTGTTGGATGGCTATGGATAAAAAAACAATAAAATAACAACTCTTTTAATAACAATGATAAATTATTTACGTAAACCAACGTATATAGTATTTGGATTATTATGTTCACTGGATCAATTTATTTTTAATTTGATGTAAGTATTATATTCGAATAGATCGTGAATGGTTTAATTTATTTCTCTAGCGCTATCAAAATCGTACATATCAATAGGACCATAAAATCAATTATATCAAAAATATCCATATTTTAAATCAAATTCAATAAGTATAATTCAATAATGAGAAATTTCATAGCAAAGTGTTGTTAAACATCTGCTAAACAACCCTCCGCGTGTGTTTAAATTCTAAACCATGTCTAAGGCGTGTCTAGCTCAAAACAACTGGTAAACACTGTTTTGTAGTAAGGAATTTTATAAACACGTGTTCAACTGATGCGTAAGTTTTTTGTAGTAAGACCGTATGTATTTTATTAGATTTCACGTTCCGAACAAAAAATCCGTCGAGCTTGATGACAGCGGGGGCGAGGCGAGGCCTGCGCGAAGCGAGTGCGCAGTGGACTGACTGTTGCAGTGCAAGCTGTGTCTAACCAAACTATACAAAAATGTAGCGCCCCAGCCGCTTATAGATTATAGTTTTCGCGCGACCAAAACATCTTAAGAGCCAATGAATTTCATAGCGCCTACGCGTTTCGTTCAACGTGTCGTTCCTATAGAATTTACACCGCAGTCGTGGTATTTAAATGAAGAAATATTTTTTCTGTTGTGATATTATTACCTATTTATTGATTTGAAAAACAAATAAGTTTACTTACTTGACTTTGATTTCTTGTATTATTAATGCCGCTCCGTACGCGCCCACACTGCATGAATGTCGAAGGCACACTAAAGTAAGGTGAACGGAACGCAGTTCAGTTAATTCGAACCGAGTGAATCTTGGGAACACTGTGTATATATAGTAGAATGCTAGTAGAATACAATTATATCGATGGATACGGCCATTTGTAAATAATTCACTGTTTTTATATTATATTCTTTAAATATTCTATAAAGCTATTATTGTTCCTAGATATTTTCTTTGTAGGTTTTATTTTAATAAGCATAACTTAATAAGCCTCTTTGCAAATCTTTACAATTTAAATTCTTATAATTTTTAATTCTCGTCGTCACACTACTACGCCTAAAAGTCATTGTGAGCATTATCCATCGATATCTCGGCACCGGTGCATCATATATAACATTATTTCTAGACTAATATACCAGGTTGTTCAATAAATTTTGTCGTTCGATACGAGAAACACGTTTTTATTATTTGAAATACATTGTATTATGATGATGATGATGATTAGCACTCCTCTTAGCCAGTACAACGACCGACCCATGTCCTATACAACCATTCAAACATCAACCACCATGTAACTAACTTAGTTTATAATGACTGGTACCTGAATAGTTGTATCGGAATAGCCATGAAGAAATCAAGGAGTGCGTGTTATATAGGAGTGACACGCTCTGGGGTGGGAGAGGACGGCCAGCTAACCGCAACCAGCTAACCACAATCGACCGACTGTTCAGCCTATAGATTAGGGATGAGCGTTGATGTATGTTGAGTGCTGGAGTTTTATTGTCTTCTTTCTTATTTTGATTTTTTGTTCCTGGGTTGGATTTTGTTATTTCTTTGTTGTTCATTAGATTAACCTCCTCCATGCACGGGTATAGCTTTTATGGTTGAGAGGCTCCTTGTCCATTTCAGCTTCGGTATGTGCTTGCATATTTCTTGGTCTTCGTTATTATTCTACAGTCAAATTGGTTGCCTCAGGCACAAAATTCAGCAAGGTTTTTAGTATAGTAGTCAAAATATTCTATATCATGCGCCGATTGATTTTTAAAGTAAATATCTGTTTTCTGGGTTTGGATTTTGGTGTACTGTAGGGCCGTAACATAGCCATAATATATGGGACTGTATTCTAACAGATGTGTGTTTGAAAACTTAAGTATCTTGGTTAATGGGATGAGAAACATCCAGGATAACATATCTTTTTGTGTTCCCGAAAGTATTTTTTTTGGTTTCCTATCCTGCTGGGACTCCCTATCAGTCGACCGAATTTAACAAATGTTCGTTAGCTAATTATGAAGTATCCAGTACTGAATTGGCCATTGCAGGATAAATGGCTATGGCCCACGTTAAATGGCCTGCGTTCGCATATACTAATAATTAAACAAAGTAAGGGATAGAACCGCTGCATGGCCAATAGTATAATAATCATTGAAAAGGATTTCTTGACATACTTAAATTACGTACCGTGACAAATATTATAAACATAATATAGAATGGCTTCTAAATCTTTTAAAAGAGTAATAAAGTCGTGAAACGTCTCTGTGCAACCATCTCTTTTAATCTGAAAGCTAGATCCGCACATAAACCATTAAAGTAGATAACCTGAGTCGAAGGTCCTTGATAACATTTGCTAAGGGCCTCGCACTGGCTTAATTAGGCACTGTACTTCATGATATTTATATTGTAAATATATTGAAAATTAGCCTAAAGCATTTGAAGATAATGTAGCTTCCTATTACAATTCAGGTGGCTTCCTATCCGCCTTCGGCGGAATACACACAGATTGCCACTCTTATACACTGTTTTATTTAATTTTAATTTTTAATTTATTTTATTTAATCCTTAAAGCCCCTCGCTATCTCAAGGAACGCTTCGAGTACTACACCTCAACATCACCTTCTTCATAGTCCCATGGAACTTAACTTCCAAACTCCCAGTCACACTTCTCACTCTTATTCCCAATCTTTTACTATCCAAGCTGTACGTCTCTGAAACTCTCTCCCTCAGACTATAAGACGGGCCTCAACGTTAGACTCTTTTAAATCTCTTGTTATTTCACGCTATCACACGCTATAAACTTCCTCATTTCCTGCCTTTCTTTCTATTTTTCTAAAGCTGTTATTTTCACGTTATGAAAGTGTATTCTTATGTGTTAAACCTTCTATATTCTCATATATCCTGTTACCCAAAGGTTGTCTAAAAGAAATCGCTTAAGCGATAAGAACGCTTATTTTGTATCACTTCTTCTTTTTTGTATTGTTTCGTCTTCTACTATATGGTGTACAAATAAAGCATATTTATCTTATCTTATTAGTGAAAGAATGTTCAGAATCGGATTAGTAATTTCAAAGCCTTGTACATGCAAGTTACAAACATTACCTTTTTATATGATACTAGTTGTCCCCGTGGATTCACCCGCGTTCCCTTGATAAAAGTAGCCTATACCCTTCTCTATACCATAGGTATCTGATTGCCAAATCTCAATGCAATGGGTTCAGTAGTTTAGGCGTGAAAGCATAACAAACAAAATGCAGGTCGTGGGTTTGATTCCCACCCAGGATATGCATTTGTGTGCATGAACATGTATGTATGTCCTGAGTCTGGGTGTAATTATGTATTTACAAACAAAAAGGTTTCCATAGTACAAGCTCAGCTTAGTTTGGGATCAGATGACCGTGTGTGAGGAATGTCCCAGGATGTTTATTTTATTTAATTATTATTTATTACTAAACTTATTACTATTTATTATTATTGCTTATTAAACAAACAGAGTTACTATGGATTAGTACCTACTTCTTCAAAAAACGTTAACGTAAGTACCCCGAAAGTACTAATATAAGGCATAGCACTGAATTTCCTTTGCTTATAAGTAGTGAATCCATTCTGCATAATAATTATGTAAACTTTGGTTGCGCTTATTTAAATAAGCCACTAGAAAAGGTATTTAAATAGAAAATTAAATATAATGTTACTTAATAATATTGGAATTTTATCGGCTGGTACCACGTTATGCGGTACGTACCTAACTTGACGCAACGTCATGTTTGGATCTGATCCATGTGTGCGTGCCTGTAACACAACTGTAAAGTAACAAATGAATGCTGGTTTTCGCGCGCGATCTAGCCTACATACTACCCTTAATTACTGCAACTGCAGGGCTGCGTTTAAGTCAATTATCCAGCATAAAATTTAAACTGACTAAACGTCAAACACCCCGTTCAAGCACACCGCGAGGCGAAAAATTCAACTGACTAAAATTTTAACTGCCCCGTTCAAGGGCGTCGGCTGGTATAAGTTTTCGCCGGCTAGGATGAATTTTAGCGACCTTTTTACCTCGCTAAATTTTATCCTGCTGTCAGAATGACAGCTGTTAGTTGTTTTGCATCGGAAAATTGATTTCTTATGTTCTCCATTTTACTATGTAATAATATTGAGATCACAAGCGAAATCTTAACTTTACGGAGATTACAATACAATTTCGAGTCGAATTGATAGTTATTTACAAGCTGTCAATTGAATTTGACAGACTCTAACTATGACTCCGTTCAGCGAACCCTCGCTAGTATAATTTTTATCCAGCGAAAATTTATCGGCTTACTTAAACGTACCCCAGAGAAACCTATCTCGCACAAGTATGATGTCGCAAACGGTACTAAAACCCTCAAGGCTGCAGTGCTGATGGCACGATATTCTTGATAAACTGAGCTCCAAAATTCAATAGCTGACACAGACAGCCAAACCTATTTAGATCGCCTCACGACGCCGCGACGCCCCTGAGATATTACCGCGACGCACAGTTTGGGAACCCCTGCACTAATGTAAATCTTTCTATTTCCAAACCAATTGGTTACCGTTTTGTGTATGTAGGTATATACGACTGCTGTGGAAGCCCTATTATATAGATTTTTTTAAATGTTACATAGTTTGAGGCTTACAAAAGAGCAGACACTTCAATACCCATATTTCAAAAGGATTTAATGGATGATGGATGATGATACCTATCCATTAATCTAGCTAGATTTTAAGTGGATACCGCCATTTTAGCTAACGTCAAAGATATCTCACTTTTTAGTATTATAATCTACGAAAATTATGAATATATTAAATATAATTGGAATTTCTACATTATTTCTCATGAAACACAAATCAAATTGAATTATAACTTAAATATAAAAGCAAATCTGATTAACAAAAGTAGAAAATATTCCTTCACAGGTAATTTTGAGGCTTTCTATATTGAGTTTTTCTTATTCCTCGTCACACACTCTTGTCCTTATTATTAAGCCCATCACATACGTAGCTATAATATACAGGTTGTTGTTTTGGTCAGCGACAAGCGACTCAGGGTCGATAATACAAATGAAACTGGTGCAAAAAAAAATATAAAAAAAATACTTAATTTTTTTAATAATAAAAATAAAAAAATTAAAATTTTGAAAATCATGTAATAAGCTAAAGTGTAGACATAATACTCAACGGGAGTACGAGGGAGTAAAGGGGTGGGGCGATGGCGGCTTGCGCCTAGCTCTAGTCTGTGCACGTGCCTAGTAACCATACTTTGCGGTAATTTTATTTCAAATTGAATAAGGTATTTCTCAACATATTTACAGTATTTAATGGAAATAAGTCCATTTTTGGGGAATATATATTTTGTATTACCGCTCCTGGGTCGCTTATCGCCGACCAAAACAACACCCTGTATATAAATATGCCGAGCTATAATATAAATTACAGTACAAGTTGGCGAAGTAACAGAAATATATATTATCAAAGATTAGTGTTGAAAATATATGGTAATACGTGATTTGTATTAATATTTATAGCTACGTCTGTACTGTGGCTTTACAAAGCATAGGGCTCTTTGTGATAGGGTTGTCAGGTTTTATATTTAATATTTAACAACTGAAAAAATAAGTAATTTCGTGTAAATGACTCGGTAGTTTTATGGCTTATGATAGCGCCGTGTGAGCACCTCCATTAAATTACGACTGCTAACATGTGTGAGAGAGTAATTCATGTTAGTAATTGTGATAATTTGAGTAGCAATAGTATAAGAGAGGTAGAACATAGCTTATATCGCTCAAAGAGCAGTTCCAACATACAGAAAACAGCAGGCAAATGACTTAATGTTTCGTAAGGTAAGTGGTCACCAGACAGCGTTGTCAGACGTCCCGATTTTTAGCCCAAAATTGAATGTCCCGCGCGGGACAGGCTCAGTCCCGCTTTTCGAGGAATACTCGACGGTGAAATCATCGTTGGACGTAGAAGTGGCAAATGATAAAGACACCACTGCACAGAAATTACACCAGCTTTTCAGTGACGCATCTAAACACCACAGTGGTGTTTAAGGAGAACCGCCCTATAGTGCGCTAAATGACGCTGTGACATTCAAAAATCAAACTTCTAAGTCAATGCAATCATATTTTTTTTTAGGATGTCCCGCTTTTTTTACTCAACACCGCTTTGCCCGAAAAAAAATCTGGCAACGCTGTCACCAGAGCTCATTGGGGAGGGGGTAGGTTCGGTAACGCGTGTATTGCAAATATAGAAAAAAAAGCTACATTTGAGGAGATAATTGCACATAGCGTAGCAGCACGTCTTTTTGTTTCATTCCTTCAGCTGTCATTTTATGTTCGCACAATCCTACTATTCAAACACAAGTAAACCTCAATTCTTTTGTTATTCACGTCACAGTGACTCATAAAGGGCTCGCAGAGAGTAACAGCGTTGCAATTCTGTTGTTTTTTGACAGCTGACGACGACGACGTCCGTCGTCGCGGTCTATTCTCTATACATTCGTAGTGCGGTGCTACATTTTTCAATTGGTCAATTAATTAATGTTTAATTTTAGGAAGCTCCTATTAAGGTCGTATTATGTATCCATTATAAAAAAAAACCTGTCACTTTGTGGATCACTTTCATTTATGATAGTTTCTGTGTAATGTTATGATATTTGAAGTAAGTATGTTTTATTACAAATTATTTATTATAAATCCAAGACTGTTCTTTGTCGAAATCAGTCAAAAACAAAGGCCCAGTTCAGCAGAGGACATCTCGTGACAGATATGATGATGATACTAATTTTATAGTGGTTACAGAGTTGGTATACATATTTCAGATATCTGCAGCTCGGATAAGTCATATTATGGGCATCCTTAAATCAGCCAATGATGAAGATATCTTGGAAAAACGTCGTCAAGCTCAACAGTTGAGACTTTTGGCGAGTAATTCTTTAACTATTCTTGTTGAAATAAACATTGATTAAATTGTGCACAGCACTACAAAGTCAATGCATTTTTATTTACTGGAAATGCTAAAATTCTTCCAAATTCTATATAGAAGTCTTTGATATCTGGCTTATTTTTATTATTCCTTATAAAAAAATACCTCGTCAATTTAGTAGTATGTACTTACATACGAGTATGTTATTAAACATTATTCGTGAAAAAATGTTAATTGTTTCAATATTTTCAAAATATGGGCGCTATATCTAGCTTTCTTTTTGTGAAGTTTAAGTCGTAATATTAAGATAAAGTTAAACCAATGAATAGCCTTCATATTAAACCTTTAAAATTGGTATATTCAGTACATTAAAGTTTTACTAAAATATGAAATAAAATTAGCCTTTATCTAGTTTCCATATCATAAGTTTGCTTAGCTTGGGATTACGACTCAGATCATTAAAATAAATGAAATCCACTCGCAGAGCGCAGTTGATGTTTACAATACACCTTCCAGCCCATTTTAATTCTTTTGACCTATTCAAGTATTCAATTGTTTCGACATGCAATAGTCCGGGAGGTACTGATGCATTTTAGGTAGTACTAATACGCCGATCGATGGCCATCTTTTTCAATAGATCTTGAATGACTAATATGTGAACCACGCATCAGCGATGCACCCGCGGTGGGTTTAGGATTGGAAGGTTACGGCAGGGGTAAACTTTTTTTTTACAAATTCATGCGAGCCGCTGACGCGTGTTCCCCCCTCCACCATGCAGCAGACGATTTTTTTCAGCTCAGTATTATGTCAAATACTTATGAAACAAGTTTGAGCCGGCGTACTATGTCTTTTTTTTTACTGGGAGTGGCTGATGACGGATGTAGAAGACTTGAGCACTTACTTGAGCAGACGGTCGGTTCACTTATTAGTCATATAAGATCAACTATACATTTCAACGTCAGCCGGCTTACTATGACTTTTGTGTTTGCAACGCTACCTCCCGGACTAACCGTCACAACGGAGTCGTCGTCGGTTGCTGTCAAAAACGTTTCAGAATACCAAAGCAGGTGTAAATGTCAAGGGCGACCGTGGCGCGTGGGCGGCGGCTGTAGGGCGGGACGCACAGTTTGTATACCCTTAATGGAATACAAGACAGAGTGCCAAAAGTGGAATTTTCTTTACAATATGAAATTTCAAAGCACTTAATAATATTCTATATAGGTCAGTTGTTGTTGTGGAAGTATTTTCCAGGATATGTATTTATTTGAAGCCATTTTCTCGAAGCAACACCGCTAAGCTCATCTGGGTGACCATCTACTCTTATAGCTATTTAACTTTACCCAAAACCGTTTTTTTTTCTCTAAATGTCACTTCTTTACAGTAGTACCCAACTGATATAGCGCGTCGTGAATCTTCGTTCACACAGAAAAGAAAGTATGGCCCCGAAGATTAACGAAGGAATGCTTAAAACTTACAGTCAACCTTAGATCACTACTATAAGGTTCATAATACACTGCAGCTGTTAGTTCCGTCTCACTTGCAAGTCACGCCCCTCCGCACGGCGCGCGCTAACATGGCAGCAGCTGCCAACCAATAGCGATTCCCGCGCTTTGAAAATGTATCATCTGCGCAGGTACATCGGTAAGCCATATCAGTTGGGTACTACTGTACTACGATAAGTGCACAGCTTCCCAGGCACTAATGGATAGTCTAACTCAAATACTCTTATACCAGAGAAAAACTGCAAAGTATCAATCAATATTTAATAAGTAAAAAGCAAACTTAAGCAGACCAGCTGCAGTTTCCACAAATAGTTCTCTTCTTTCCACGTCACTGAAATCTTCGTGCTATTATTCCGATGACAATAATTTGCACTCATTTCCTGCACAAAAGTTGAATTTTTCAATACTCTCTAATGGATAAAACCACTGAAAATTATATTTAATGTATACCTTCTGGGAGAGAAGCGAGCACCGTGAAATGTTGCGGTTTTCGCAATGAATAAAATATTATATTTTAAAATATGACACTGTTTCTAGCGGATATTTCAAAACTTATTTACATACGCGTATATTTATTACGTTTTTAAAAGACAGGTATATTAACGTTATGAAAGTAAGTTTGTAATAGTGCTTTGATGCAATTTTCAGAATTTAGTTAAATAGCATAATATTTAATATCAAAGTAACCATTTAACTCTAAAAGGGATCTTTTATAGGTTTTCATAAGCCTATGATAGAAACTGAGTGCCATGCACAGACATAAATCTAAATAGATAACGCAAGTCCCTCTATCCGTATGAAAACCAAGCGTGTCACTTTTTTTGTACCTACCATAATGTCACAAGATTTAGTTAGGCTGGCATTAGATTTTTAATGTGAAAATGAATACTATTTGTCAGCTATACATATCCCTCGTTACACATCTCAGATGGACATGCAGCCTTATGCGAGTTCCCTGTCCGCGCAAACAGTTTCAAAAGAAGGACATTGTGCCCCATTTTTGCACAGATTTAGACACGTGAAGTACATACACTCGCGTCATCTATTTAGATTTATATCAGTGGTGCCATGCTACAAGTCGTTGGTTAAATTCCAATCCTAGACAAATGTTGTGTCCTGGAACGTGTCTTTTCGTTCAGTCAGGATTTCAATATTGATATTAGAAAATATTTACTCAAATCAAAATCAAAATGTCATTTATTCAGTTTAGGCCCTAGTAAGGCACTTATGAAC
This sequence comes from Polyploca ridens, assembly GCA_951394255.1. Lineage (NCBI taxonomy): Eukaryota > Metazoa > Arthropoda > Insecta > Lepidoptera > Drepanidae > Polyploca > Polyploca ridens. The sequence goes on along the minus strand of OX596256.1, from coordinate 1,817,513 downwards.
GTTACATTGGTACATACAGTTGAATTTACCACCGGTTCGGAATACACTTAAACTGAGAAGACTCCGGCAAGAAACTCAGCAAAGTTTTTTTTTGTGGAAGATCTTCTATGGATATTAATTCTATGGATACTAATAGTATGTACCCTTTATCTAGTTTCTTTCTCTATCTCTGCTTAGTTTGGAATCAGGTGGCCTAGATGACGAAGGTCTTAATTATTTATTCATATCATATCAAACAACCTTAGCACAAAAAGTCGTTGCATAAATCGATATCATATCAACTCGTAGCAATTTTATTCAAAGCAAAAAAGTGTAAATAAAGTTAAATAACTACAAGTACGCTGCACAATTTCATAAAATAACAGTAACAGATACAGGATGCATTTGATCAGCTGAAAGGTTTTTGACAGGTGCTCCGTGAAATGAACGGCCAATCGAAATATTTCTGGAAAAATGGAAATTGGTTGGACGCCTGGCCACCGTTTTATTCCCACAATATTGGCGAAAAAGCGAAAAGTTCGCCGATTAAAAAACCGATGGGAAAAAAATTGCAAGTGGCGGGTGTTTTCAGATGGGCGATTTTAAGTGCTTTTGCATAAAGTTTTTTGTAACTAAAGTTTTGTGAATTTTTGATCAATCACGGGGTGACACAACGGATTTTAATGAAATTTGGCACGTAGATAGATAGGGGCTTTAGCATTTCCTTTTTAAATATTGGAGTTTTTCTATAACAGATATCCTCTCGTTCATTATCTATGAAACATGCATTTGGTCAACTCCATCTCCGCAAGAAACTCAACACACGGGGTTATCAAGCAGTGCTTGTACTATGAAAACCAGATAATTCATATTCTAAATATTCATTATCTGGTTTTCTATTATGTTGTTATTTCTGGTCTATTATTATACACCTTGACTTTTTATTCGTCTTAGAAACATATTTAAAAAAATAAACAAATCGAGTTAATAAATTAAAGTTTACGTATAAATTGGTAGAAAATACCTACCCAGAGCACGAGTCGAGTAGACTGCGCTCGTAACAGGGTGTTTAAAACTACGTCATGCGTCATAATGAAAAATATTTGACTTTTTTTAATGATATAATGTTCAAAAAAAATTTTTTTTTTATTTATTAATACCTTGTAGTACCTTTTTATTTATTCATTGGGTACATTAGTTGGGCTGCGTTTCTAAGACGAATAAAAAGTCACGGTGTATACATACATATTTAAACTCAGATTCGGACCGAACAGTTCATGTACACTGTACACAACTCTTTCTCCTGGATGGAAATCGATCCCACAACTTACGGTGTGGTGGGTAGTCAGTCAATCACCTCCAAACGCCATATTTTTTGGCATAACTGTTCATAGTTCCATAGTGACACATCGCTAATGTCAACACGGTGCGACACAATCGATCGTTGGTAGGTTCGTAGGTATTCCACCCACAGAACTGCACCCACTGTTATTATGGGCCTGTCGCGCCTTGTCTCGTTACGTTTTAAAATAGTTGGCATTGACATTACAGTGTTGCCAACTGTGCCCGAAGAAACGTGTCGCTTTTTCAGGGTTCATATGTGTCTGTTTCTTTTAAAGTGTTCAAAAATGGTTAAAATTGTGGTTTTACATATTGAGCTATTATTACTACGTATAGAGAAGACGCCACGTATCACAACTATGTTCCGTTCAATTGAGGCCATCCGGCGAAACTCGTTGTTGTAGAGCGATGAATGAAACGCGTAAGCGCCGTGAAAATCACGGTGTTTGCGAGAAAAAATACTCCTAAAAGCGTTTTGATAGCGCTAAGTTTTTCTACTGTCTGCTTAGACGACTAATTATTGTTTCAGCGCTAAAGAGAACTTTAGTTGTCTCTATAAAAATTTGACACAACCTTTGCTTATGATAGCTTCTCTATACGTAGTAATAATAGCTCAATTGTTTTAAATGTCAATCAATGGCATAAGCGATTTAGAAGTGCTCGGTATTGTTAGAATTTTTACGAGTATGTCATATTGGGTCACTATTATACATGTTATGAAAACTTATAAAAAGCTATTTTATGTAAGTAATTCATTGTTTTGCATCAAGTTATGGTATCAAATAGCTGTTTACATTTCATCCTAATGTGTGAAAGGAGGCCTGTGCTCAGCAGTTGGATATTATAGGCTGATGATGATGGTGATAGAGTTTACCGAAAACTATGTTTTAAGAGGAAACACTGGTGGTGTTTTTTCCATACAAACGTAATCCTCAGTTTCCTCTCTGGATAATGACACTAGAGCAATGATTATTTTACCATGCAATCTGTAGGTGCCACTGTATGTCCCTCGGTTTCGTTTTTCTCCATAAATTAATTATTATAAAAACTAAAAATCTTCTAAAATCACAAAAACTCATCATTTTTAACTGCCCTTATCAGACGTCCAGAAAACAAATATGACGAATATAAATAATAAAAGGAAAACCGACCGACATAGCCAAAGCCCTTCTTATTACTATTCTTGAAAAATAATTAAAATCGATTCAGTATTGGAGGAGGAAACTGGGGATTACGAAATAGCGATTTCGTCAATTTTAAATAGGTATAATCGATCCAAGCTGCAGTTGTCTCTATCGCCTGTATTCGGGCAGGGTTGAGGGAGGAGAGGCTTGGACAAATACATATACAGTCAAAGAAGTGTCGCGTAGTAGTCGATAATATATTATCGATACCTGCTCTAGTGTTGTTCATCGATATCGATATAGTATTACGTCTTTGGTAACCTACATGTAAGGTATAGTGTGCCCTAACCAAGATTGTTCTTTTTTATACTTTTGAGTGATGAAGGATTAAAGAACAAGAAATGTGATCGTTCAAAGGTTATCATAATATCTAATATTCAGTAACCTTTTTCAAAATAACAGGACAAAATATCTATTTTTAATTGACTTAAAAAAAGGAGATTATCAATTCGACACGTATGTATGTATTATTGGACTGCCAAACAATATTATATATTCAAATGATAATCTATTAGGACTTCCAAACAAATATACAACATTTTATAGGTGTATGTATGGTTGTAAGTATGTATATTTATCCACGCATTTCCCGGAAACTATTAATCGGATTGTGACTATACTTTTTAGTTTCGTACCCGAAGGGTGCCAAACAAGACTCCGCTGTCCGTCCGTGCGTCTGTCTGTCAGTGGGCTGTATCTCATGAACGGTAATAGGTAGACAGCTGAAATTTTCAGAGAATATGTATTTCTATGACCGCTATAACAAAAAATAATAAAAATGAAAAATAAAAATTAAAGGGGCCGCTCATACAAGAAACTTCTTTTTTTTGTCATAGCAACGATAAGTTGTTTAATATTGTACGGATCCCTCTGTGTGTGAGTCTGACTCTCACTTGGCTGGTATATTTATTTAAAATCGACTTGTAATTTCTTTTTCTTACATTTACGAGGATTTGACCAAAGTTTTCAGATATTTTCCCTTTGACACAACCAACTCCCATAGCTCGTATCAATAAGCCAGCCCGACACACTTATTATTCCATATCTTAAAAACCATTGAACTGATTTTGATGAAACTTCCTCACAAAATTTCAGGCTTCCAAACTAATATACAAAATTTCATAGGTGTATGTTTGTCCACGCATTTCTCTGAAACTATTAATCGGATCGTGACATTTTTTTATTGGTTTACATTTACTTCAACTCAGTGAGAGTTTTATTAAAATCGGTTCAGTTGTTTTCAAGATATGGAATAAGTAATACGTGCGGCGGCTTGGCTTGAGCTTGGTCAAATTCTAAATAATACGAAATAAAAAAAGTTGGTAATTGAAATAAAAAAGTAATTTAAAAAACTAAATCGACTTCAAAATAACCAAAAAAAAAGTTTTTTTTTTTTATCGACTTCCAAATACACTAAAAAGAATGAAATAACTCTAATCTAACGCTGATTTGAAGTCAGCGTAAGAGCACGACGTATTCCAGTAAAAATATTTCGCTGACTTTAAGACAGTGTCAGATTAGAGTTATTTTTAATATTTTGTGAAGAAGTTTCATCAAAATCGGTTCAGTTTTTTTCAAGATATGGAGTAATACGCGTGAAGGCCTGGCTTGATACGAGCTACGTTTTATTATGATTCTACAATATTATTTCAAGGGCTTGTTTTATACGTATAAATAAGCTACTAAAAAACTTCATAATACACAAAAAAATATGAAATAACTGTAAACTGAAAATATCTTAAAGTCACGAAAGAGCACGTCGTATATATTCAATTAAAAATATTATAGCTGACATCAAGACAGTGTCGGATTAGAGTTATTTTTTACTTTCGCACTGTTCCCTAAGTTGAAGTAAATATAAGGCATTAAAAAAAGAATGTTCACAATTCGATAAATAGTTTCGAAGAAATGCGTGGACTGTGGATAAATATAAATCTATAAAATGTTGTATAGGTATTTGTTTGGAAGCCCTAATAGATTATCATTATGTGAATATAATGCAGTTCCAATAATATTACATACATAAATGTCGAATATATAATCTATTTTTTTATATCGACTCAAAATACAAATAAAATAACGTATGGTTAGGTATTTGTTCTAATTTCAAAATCCCTAATGTCACTTGGAACAACAGAACTGCAAGCGCTGAAAGGTATATCAACTTGCCAGTCGCCGGCCGAATCACAGAAATATAATATTACAAGTAAAGTAAAATCGAGGGGCGGGCGGTCGGTGGGAGCGGTGCGAGCTACGGCACGCACACTTGCACCATGCACAGTCTGTTCACTCACACATTGATTTCCGGGCCACAGCGCGACAGCAATAGATTTGTTAAATACCTATCTTTCAAATTTCTTGCAGCCATCCTTTCATCTTAAGGCTTTACTAAATGAATAATTAAAATCTCGAATGCCGTTATAAATAAGATGTATTAGTTATGATTTTTTACAGCATTTACGGTACTATTTAAAATAATGTATTCTAAATAAAACTAAGTAATAAAACGTTAGGCTTAAATATGATATATGATTAAATAGTAAATTTTGCAAAAGGTTCTCTTACCTACCTAATGACTTAGGGGTACAAAATCTCTTCCGCTAAGGTTACTTAAAGCGGGTTACCATCTCAAGTTACCTTTCATATTTTACATAATTTATATACTGGGTACCGTTACCTTTGTTTCTACCTTGACCTAGGATCATAACAGGCCGGCCATCGAAATAAAGCGAGACAAAAAAAACATTGTAACTTGTTTGTTTTTTTTTGGATTTTGAATTTAGTAATAGCTGTTTATAAAATCCAAGGCTGGCCATCGAAACGGAGACAAAAAAATACATTGTGAATTGTTTTATTTTGTTTTTGAATTTAGAACTAGCTGTTTAAAAACCCGATTCCACAACAAAAACAGTCGTTGTGTTATTATTTTTGAATTAAGAACAAACTAATGAGTTTGATAAGAAACGTGGTAGTAACAAATGTTAACTTTTAATTATTTTTGAAATGACTTGAATGTTTTAGGTATTAAAATAAAATCCCCAAGGTCAAGGACTTCTTTATAGGTACATTATTAACATTCTTGTTATATCGACAACTTTCTTATAATCGTTAGAAGCTGCACGAGAAAACCGATACGTTTGTTAAAATAAATAACTATATGAAATTTATAGTTTTATTACAAATAATTGAAAGGAAAAACACTATTTATAAGGTAATTAAAGTATTTGAAGTACCACCTTCAAAATCTTTCAAAAAGTGGCTTGTGTACTTAAAATCGTAATGTTTGATATATGTTAGCTTCACAAGGGGTTCAAGGGATACATTATGTAAATTGCCTTATCTGTGGTTTCCTCCGCTCTGCGCTGACGCGTAAAAGGTCGGAGTAATCCTTGCCCTATCTGATTTACCTAATGTGCTACAGATTTCGAAATTGAGAAGCGTTTTTCGTTTTTACGGTGCCGATATAAAGAGTAAAGTACCTTTATTAGGCCTACGCCATCCGCCTGTCTGTCAAAGGTATGTATTAAGATAAAAGACCAATTTTTAAATGTGTTGTCTGTCTGTTTGGTCCGGCTAATCTCCGAAACGACTCGACAGATTTTAGCAGGACTTTCACTGGCCGATAGCTGATGTTTTAAGGAGTAGTTTAGGCTACTTTTATTTTCGAAAAATAATTAAAGTACCGTGCAATAAAGGTCGCCAGAGCTCATTGGTGAGAGCGGAAAGAAGGTCGATAACGAGTGTGTTGCCCCACCCGCATTTGCAAGCATCCACTAGGCCACGGTAACCGCTTACCGCCAGGCTGGCCGTATGCTTATTTGGCGACTTTGTGGTATTAAAAAAAAAACATAATTCGTAAATCAAAATACGGTAACACCCTGAGCCGAGGTTCGTGCCCCAACTGGGGCGTACTCGCGTAATTACCTAATCTAAACCCGGTTGAGAGCTTGCTCGCCGACTTGTCCGCGTAAGGGTGATAAGGCTAATCTACACCATGCCTAGAATTGGCTACTTTCCTAAAAAATATATTTAGTCCGTCAGTTAGTAAAAAAAATATATAATTATAATTAGTCCGTCCCTTAGATCATCAAAAAATATTGGACACGTAATTTATTTTCGGTAATCAAACAAAAAATTATGACTATAATATAGCTCGTTAAAGTTCCGCGTGACGTCACATTTCTATACATTTTTAATGAAATGTGACGTCACGTGTACGTGTCCAATATTTTTTGATAATCTAAGGGACGGACTAATTATAATTATATATTTTTTACCCAATTGATATACTAATAATAGATACTTTTAAAAGACCTAGATATCTAGATTGGATTCATTCTAAACAGCCCCATTTCGAGTTCAAGCTACGCCGTCGGGTCTTCCACTCAATTTCCTTTAGAGTTAAACCGTTAAATTGAATGGGGGAGAGTGGGGAGGACACGGCACTCTAGGGGGATATCGGCACACTCATTGCGATAGATTTGAGCATGAGTTTCTTATTAACGTAATGGTGGTTATTTTTGTTTTCAGTTATGTTTAGGGGTACCTAATAAGAGATATGAAGCGCTCGTGGTGTAGCATGATTAGCCATTCTTAATCGATCGGCAAAGTTAAGCTACCACCGTCGTGGTCGGTACCTGGATGGGTGACCGCCTAGTGGTATTTCAAATCGAGCGTTTCTATGCTTCGGAAGGTACGTAAAGCCGTTGGTCCCGGTTATCGCTTAATTGTGATAGTCGTTAAGCTAGTTGGATGCCTCCTAGGCGGCTTGAAAAATTCCAACAGTAGGTTGACCACTAGCCTACCTCCATCGATCCGCAGTGGGCACGCGTGGTGGAGTATTGCCCATTCCCTTTCACCCTCATTGTGAAAGGAGGCCTGTGCTCAGCAGTGGGACATTATAGGCTGATGATGATGAATAAGAGATATGATGGTAATCTAAGGGTATAAAATATAGGAAGGTAGATAAGGATAGATAGGTAGATAAAGGAGCCGCCTCTATCTATCTACCTACATCGGTATATTTTTGCAGCCATATTTGTAAGCCAACTCCTTCTAGGCTTTGTGTAGATTGCTTACCATATTTGGCCACATAATCGTTCACCGTGGTAAAATTGTGATCAAATAATAGTATATTATAATACATGTGTGCAAAGTTGGTAATTACAGACGAGGTGGTATTAAGGCGATAAGTGAGCCGAGAGTGTAATGATCAATGCACACGCGTGTTATACACTTATACGACGTTTTTTAACACACTTGCGAGGAAAAAAATACGACTTGTATTTTTTTATGTAGATTTTTTTGATAATAATCAACTACACAATGAGAACGTTAACAAATATGGCGCGCAAGTTTTTTTTTTTTACAGCAGTGATTTGTCAAACTATTTTACCCGTTTAAATATACACACATATCACTTGCAGTGAGGTACAAACTTATCATAATCGGGATTATACCTATCATAAAACTGTGCGGTAATGTAAAGTAAAAAGCACTAGTGCGATACTAAAAACGGTGCAATAAATGTCACTTTACGAGCGAGTGTGTTGAAAAAATATTTAAGTATTCCATATCAAATTCAAGGAATAATTTTTGTATTGAGAACTTTAGTTGACTCAAAAAAATGGGACATAACCTTTACTTATAGAACGCTAACGCTTGATAGCTTCTCTATACGTAATAATATTAGCTCAATGGTAAAAGGTTTAACTTTATTTAATACGTTTTTATAGTGTTTCTAGGACAATCTAGACCATCTGGACATGTTCCAACATGAATTAGTCAAGGCAACGTGGCCGGAATAAAAACTACGGAATATAGACTCAACTTCCTTTATGTAATGTCTGTTTCAGAATTTACATGAATATTGTATTTTTACATAAGTTGCCAATGGGTGGACTAGTTTCAGACTGGGGTTGCCAATCTTAAAACTTTTTCGCCGACTTTAAAACAGAGTCAGATTAGAATTAGAGTTACTTAGTGGTAATTTCATAATTTTAAGGCGGTTATTTTTGTTTTTAAAAAAGATTTTTATTTTTCAATTGTGAATTTCATAGCGTTTTCAATACCTTTTTCTCTCATAATTTGTCACTGACCGAGAATATGCATCATCATCATCATCATCAGCCTATAATTTCCCACTGCTGAGCACAGGCCTCCTTTCACAAATAAGGTTGAAAGGGAATGCGTAGATACTCCACCACGCGTGCCCACTGCGGATCGCTGGAGGTAGGCTAGTGGTCAACCTACTGTTGGAATTTTTCAAGCCGCCTAGGGGGCATCCAACTAGCTTAACGACTATCACAGTTAAGTGATAACCGGGACCAACGGCTTTACGTGCCTTCCGAAGCACGGAACCGCTCGATTTGAAATACCACTAGGCGGTCACCCATCCAGGTACCGACCACGACAATGGTAGCTTAACTTTACCGATCGATTAAGAACGGCTAATCATGCTACACCACGAGCGCTTCAGGAGCATATGCATATCAATGATAAATTGGCAACAATATTGAATAATATGCTGCAATCGCGATGTTTGTGTTATTTTCCGTCGAGGAATTCCATCATTTATCTTAAAATTCTATGGTCGGATCATGATAAAACTTATATGGGACCACCGTTGGATCTACTGTAATACAATACAGTTTAAACCGTAACCGGATAGCCCGTTTCCAAGTCGGTGAACATATACAGGTCGTTGTTTTGGTCAGCGACGAGCGACTCAGGGTCGATAATACAAATGATACTGGTGCTAAAAAAAATATAAAAAAAAATACTTTATTTTTTTTAATAATAAAAATAAAAAAAATATTATTTGGAAAATCATGTAATAAGCTAAAGTGTAGACGTAATACTCAACGCGAGTGCGAGGGAGTAAAGGGGTGGGGCGATGGCGGCTTGCGCCTAGCTCTAGTCTGTGCACGTGCCGAGTGACCATACTTTGCGGTAATTTTATTTCAAATTGAATAAGGTATTTTTTTTAACGCATTTACAGTATTTAATGGAATTAAGTCCATTTTTGGGAATGATATTTTTTGTACTACCACTCTTGGGTCGCTTGTCGCCGACCAAAACAACACTCTGTATAAAAAATATAAGCAGATGAATTGAGAACCTCCTCCTTGTATCTGTATGTCGATCAAAATAATTGAACTGTTTTACAAAAAACTTAAACCGACTTCAAAGTACACTAAGAAGTAATCAAATCCTGATCTGATGACTCCTGATCTGGGAACAAACGGGATGTGTACCCTTTCAAATAAAAAAAGAATTTTCCAAATCGGTTAATAAATGACGGAGTTATGAGGTAACAAACATAAAAATCAAGAAAAAAATACAACCGAATTGAGAACCTCCTCCTTTTTTTGAAGTCGGTTAAAAAATATACAAAGGCATTGAAACCCCTTCCTTTTTCTTCGAATTGGTAAAAACTAAAAAACAAATTAACCAAAACCTAAAAAGAATAACTAATAGGTAATTATTTTATATCGCAAACATGAACAAAAGTTACGAATTGATAATAAACCATAAATTCCCATGAAATACGCATTATATCCGTAACTAGTACGCGAAGAGAACTACGGCGTTATTTATCACACGATCGTATTTTCCTTTGTGAAAAGCCGCTGCGTGCACGATGTAACCTTTCGGAGGTGGTGCAAGTTAAAGAATAAAGCGATTATTTAATATAATATATTTGTGTCAAAGTTATCTTTTCCTCTGATGACGGACAAAAGCGAAGAGTGGGAAGTTCAGCTCGACTGATGGCCTAAATTAGATTAACGAATCGTTATTTTATATTTTTTTGTAAGAAAAGGTCGTCTATTTTCAGCTAATAGAATAAGGTCAATCATTTTGTATTTTTGACTTTGATTCATTTCTTTCAATAATTAAAAAAAAACATGTGACGAGAGCTTTTCAAGGTTCGAAATATTCTATTCTAAACCCTATAATTCCAAGCCATATATTTTGACTAGAAGTAGAGTTTGTGAAGTTAGGGCTTGTAGAGTTAGGGCGTGTAGAGTTATAAACTTTGCTCTACATGAGATCTGATAACTTTTTGACAGTGCGAGCCATATGGTCTCGTCGTGGCAAAATTTTACATGAAAATGTTTTTGGTAGGATATCAATATTTTTACGTAATCTTTCAATTCGCTGTTAGCTCATAACATACTCCAACGGCCACTTGTACTAGTGGCCCATTTCCTACGCAGGGGTAGCGCCGAAATGCGTGACGTACGAAATTAAAAAGTAAATAAAAATAATAACATCGCAACCCAACAAGATACCGCACACAACTTTGTTTGACGTATTTTTCTTTTCATATATTATAATACTTGACGTTCCTATAATATAGAATCGCTTTTTTATCAAATTAACCCCCTTATTCATAATCGCTTTTTAACTAAATCAGTGTAATAGTGTGCCCCGTCTCACTCTTTCGATCACCAAATGTCACCTGTCAGATAAAGACTTCGGAATTTTAGCTAATCACCGTTTGATAACTTTATCATGAAAAAGGGGGTAGGTAAGTGTTTAAATTCACTCGTTATTGACGTTTCATTACGTTTTAAAAGAAATTATATATCACACGAGTACATTTTTTTTGTGTTGGTCACTCTATTTAATTTAAATAATGAATCGTTTGTTTAGCTATGTGTTTTATATTTGACACTGTACCTATGTTAAGGGTAAATCACCCATAGGAATAGGTGCATAATTAATACTATGTGGTAACTTCTATACCTTTAACCTTCAAAAGTGCCGGCCTAAACTGACATAAAGCCAGCCAAGTACTGTCTTGTACACCGAGGGTTCCAACTTTCCTTATATTTATTGGTTTGGTGTGGTTTGGTCCATCACTGTAGTTAAAAACCGGAGCACATAACTAAGTTTGTGAAGGAATTTTGATGATTTTGAGAAAAGCTGTGTTAGTTAAAAACGTCAACGTTAAAATCGTTCTATTTTTCCTGTAATATTTATATCAATTATTATGAACTGTAATTATATGCAGATTTTGCCTGTAAAAGAAAATAAAAATCTGTTTTGTTTTGTATAAACGAAGCCCTTTCATATAACACCCTTTTGTAACTTGTAGCCCAACTTTAAAAGTTCTGTCCCCCATTTCGGCCCTTTTTGCAAAGAAAATAAAAACTTTATTTTTCATTTGCAATAAGATTGGCTAAGAAATATTTAAAACTATTCCTCATTTCAAATTAATAGCAGTAGTGGTTACTTTAATATATACGGCTGTGACAGACGAACGGAGTGGCACCATAAGACTTCCTTTTTAACGTTTTGGTGCGGAACCCTAAAAATGGCTTTGACTTTATCATCGAATTATTTAAAATGTTGTAAATTTAAATAATTGCACAATTATTATGGAAGGGGTTCAGTTGACTAGCCGTGTTTGCGCGGTGTTGCCAGCGCGTTTGGCGGGCTGCCAGCAGGTTGCCTACTCCGAATAAATGAACATGGATGAAAAACATTGCTGTGCCATTGTTGCCTTTGTTTTTTCCGGTCACATGACATTAGTTGATTTTTTAAGCTACATTTTTGCTATATTGTTCAGTTTGAATGCCAGTTTGCAATTTTAGTTTTAATGGGGAGATAACTTCAAGCACAGAATTTAGCTCTCAAGTCATATAATTAATTAATAAATGATCGAGACCTCCGGAGACCAGCGGGCGGGGAGCTTTTTCCGCCAACGCGTCAGCTTGGCTATCCAACGAGGAAACGCTGCCAGCCTTCTGGGAACCCTGCCGTTAATCGGAAGCAGCGGCAGGCTTGAGGAAATTTTCTATATATAGATTGTATTTTGTACATATTCGTTGTAAAAGATATATTCTCATAATTAATAATAGTTAAAAGCGTGGTGTCTCTTCAAACCAAGACTTCTCAGAATGGGTCGATCAGCTTTACCGGAGGCTTGTGGGCCATACAGATACCGGCTATTAGAATATTTTGTAAAGCATCCAATATAAATCTAAGGTGAATAACAAATCTATGCAACTTTTGACTTACCCAATTCCATGTGACAGTAGAATCATTCACTTTCAAGGGGAGTGACCGTTGTTTTCAAAACCTTTCTAAAGAACTCGGGGAATTGAGAGAAAGTATTTTAAACTAATAAAGGATGGCTTTCTGTCCACTAAAAAAAACAAGTCTTTTGCCAAATCCCCATGTTAGTGACGTTAGTATTACTGTCTATAGTCGTGTGTTTGACCGCAATCTCACTATGGTGATGATGTGGCCGAAGAATGCATATTTGTAGAGAAGGTGCAAAATAATCTTATAAATAAATAAAAAACAACGGGTTGCACTACGGGAGTGCCGGCAGAAGTGAAAACTTGAAACGTTGTGCATTTTAGAAACTAGACATTTTTCACATAGTGTTTTTATACAAGGGAAAGCTAGTTTAAGATACATGTACATATAATACTTTTGATTAATTTTTTTTTCATTTAAAATGGGTACAAAAATGTTACCTACCTTCCGGCTAGCTAGAGAATATTATAGAATTTGAACATAACCCCAGTATAAATACAGTCTAATTTGTAACTACTCTCCCTCCGTCTTACGAATTTTCGATCAGGGTCACGTGACATCTGACGGGAGTTTAAAAATTTTTACCCATCCCAAAAAGTGCACAACGCCGCTAAAGAAGTTTTCACTTCAAAAATAAATTTCAAGAGACCATCTGGGGATTGCTGCACGTAGGTATAATTCCACCACTTCTAAAAACCTAAGAGGACGTTTTAACGGAGAGAAGATTGATTTATTATACTCGCAGTTAGCTAGCTGGATTACCCCGGGACTTTTTTCCAGGCTGGAACAATGGCAGTACTGTAACCAAGGTTTTTACGCCGCTTGTTCATTTATTCAGTCTTGTAGCGCTCACTTTGGAGCAATGCCAGGTTTTAGCACGTTTTAATGTCCCGCGTGCGATTAAATGAACCTTTACAGAAATTATACGATTGTTTAATATTTTTCTGAGTCTTATTGTATTTACGTACATACCAGGTGGGCCGTGTAGTTGTTTGCTATTTTAAGAGAAAATAATTATATATATATGTGAGCAATTCGACTGGGGAAGTACGTACTACCAGTATACCGCAATTACCGCAGGTAACTTGTTGTTCCTACCCGTGAGTAAGGTCGCCAGAGCTCATCGGGGAGAAGGGAAGGGCCGGTAACGCGTAAGTGATGCCTCGGTGTTGCAAGTGTCTATAGGCTACGGTAACCGCTTATCACCAGGTATAAGTAATTATTTGCCAATTTGGTCTGGCTATCATATACACAAAGAATTTTTCGAATTTGACTGGTAGTTCCAGAGATTAGCGCGTTTAATAATAATAATAATAAGAGGCTCGCGTTAGGCAGCTGGATCAAGGGCCAGATTCAAAAGGCAGTGCTCCTGGAGACGGCTCGCATTGTGAGAAAGTTCCTCAGTCTGGAGCCTTAACCACCGGTAACTAGGACCCTGTTCCCGTTGCCGGTTGGATGCTGTTTTTATATTTTTAAATGTATTTTTTTTTATGATTATATATTTAAAAATGTAAATTATAGGTACAAAAATAAATAAATGAAATAATAATAATAAATATCCAAAAAAACTATTCCGTTTCATTATACTAGTAAAGACTAGTAATAAGTAATAGTATGAGTAAATCATATTATTTATATGATTTACTCACATATATTTATTTAAATTCATATGCTACTTATAAAAAGTATCATAAAAATTCGGATCTTTCTCCAACTTCCTCTGACGTTCTAACCCTAAGATGAACGTTATCAGGTCTTTTATATCCACGTCGTATCTAACAATCCTCTCATAAATCTTCATATGTACGTGTAATGATTGCATCACCAACAAATTCTTTTCCAGATTATCGTACAAAGATTTCTGCTGCTGTTTTACAACTCTTACTAGCGCCATGCAAAAGCCGATCTTATATCTAATGTGATACCTATACTTTTCCCTGAGCCTCTGAGTGTATGTTAGCTTATACCGTGTTGTGTATATAAACTGTTCCATAATAGATAACAATCTCTTCTTATTCGTATAAATTTCTGTTTTTTTCTCCCCATCGAAGTATACTTGGTCTCTCCTCGATTTTTCCTTGGTCACCTTTGCTTGTAGCATATCGAACCGTCGTGTCTGTATTCTTGGATTATCATCATCTTTCTGGAAATCTGGTATTTTATTGTAAGTCATTCCTAACAGTTGTTTAATTTTCAATATTCTCTCTCGTTTACCTTTTTTCTCTGGTGTCAATTTTGGTTGTAATGTAAAAGTAAGTGCTTGTTTAATATTTCTGGTTGTTGGCGATTTGTTATTAGTTATAAACAATTGGGTGACGTTCTTTATTGATGATTTCTGTTTCATTAAATTCTCCACGACGTCTTCAAAATCCATTTTATTTATATTTTTCTTGATTTTAAAAACATCTCCGACCATTGTTTCGAACATGTCGTCGGCTTTTACATCGAATATGTCTTTCACAGCCTGTGTTAAGTTTACACATATGCCTGTGGAGTTAATAACAATATTTTAATAATTAATAAAGTTCGTTTTGACTTTGATTTAGTACTAAGAAGTCACTTGAGTGTTTTATACATACACGTAAGTAACAAGTGGAAAATGTAAAACATCTTCAAATAATGAAAATATATCAAACTATTATTATTAATTTACGTTTACAGCTTGTTTATGCGTTAGAGAACATTAATCTTAATTGATTTTAGCATAAAATGTAATTGTTTTTATAATTGTTATTACACCTTTAATTTGAAAACTCCTGTTTCTAGAATCGTATGACTCACTGCTGCCAAAGTCAAAGTTAAAGCCATTTATTCATTTTAGACCCTAGTACGGCACATATGAACGGCTCGTGGTGTAGCATGTTTAGCCGTTCTTAATCGATCGGCAACCACCGTCGTGGTCGGTACCTGGATGGGTGACCGCCTAGTGGTATATCAAATCGAACGTTTCCGTGCTTCGGAAGGCACGTAAAGCCGTTGGTCACAGTTATCACTTAATTGTGATAGTCGTTAAGCTAGTTGGATGCCTCCTAGGCGGCTTGAAAAATTCCAACAGTAGGTTGACCACTAGCCTACCTCCACCAATTCGCAGTAGGCACTCGTGGTGGAGTATTGCCCATTCCGTTTCACCCTCATTTGTGAAAGGAGGCCTGTGCTCAGCAGTATACACATGGGAACATTATAGGCTGATGATGATTATGATGATCTTTATGTATCTTTTCAGGAACTAGTGTTTGTCATCTGGTTCTGTCTTCAGGCATGTGGAGAGCAGCAGATATACTGGTATCTGGAGTGGAGCGTATTTGTTTGGAGCAACAACTTCGACCAGTCAGCCTTCTTCATTCAATTCCCTCTTTCACATTCAAAGATGTCACTAGTGAATTTCTCTCCCGTATTGAGACTTAAAATTTTATATCTATTAAATAAAACATTGGTCCCGACGATCGCAGGTTTACGACAGTTTTACGGTCCCACACGTGTCGAGCCGGCATATGCGCCAATTTGAGACCTCTTGAAGTGTGTCGAATGAAGACTTCATCTGCGGGGGTGGTGATTGGTGACCCAACCAACTTGACGGTTTTATAAATATTTATAAAGTTACGGCTGAGTTTCTTTATGTTGTTTTTAAAGATGCGGTCCCGTTGTCTAATATTAAGAACAAAAGTGAGTCAATGTTTTATATTGGAGCCGATTCTGTTGTAAATCGTGCTAAACTAATTTTAGTCACATCATATCTCTTTCTTACGAACATTATTAAAAAAAGGATAGAACATATCTAAAGCTGTCAAATTAGTCTTTGTCCTCTTCATTTGCGTGTATTTAGACGTAACCGCGATAGACGGCGACTTTTATATTGAAAACAAGCATTGGACTAATTTGACAGGATTAAATTTCTCACATCCTTTTCTTATGTTCTTTGTTAGAAAGAGACATAGTGAGACTAAAATTAGTTTAGTTGTAAACAACAGAATCAGCACAATTGTACAGGACTACAATAAAATGATGCATCAAACCATCCCCTAAACTGAACGCATATCATGAGAATCCATTCCAAACTTGACAGCAAAATATTCAGAATATTTCATAAAAGTTTATGCACCGAGTAATCCGTCTCAACGAAATAAACGCCACTCGAGAGCCACAGACAAATTGGGACAACCAAGAACTCGAGGGAAACGTCATAAATAACTTACACCTCGTTATAAGTTACCAAGTTGTATCATCCTTTAATACCTTCAAAATAATGCTCAAAATTCATTGCTATTATTACTCTAGGGGAACAGAATATTGAATTGAATATCGCGTGTGCTGTTCGAACACTGTTCGTGTTTTGTATAGAATACGGTAACTGCATAAAATTAGGCGGGATAACAATGATATTATAATAAAATAAATTAACTTTAACCAAAAAATAAACCGCCTTCAAAGTACACTAAAAAGTATGAAATAACTCCTATCTGACACTGTTTTGAAGTGAGCGAAATCGCATGACGTGTTCAATAGAAAATATTTCGCTGACTTCAAAACAGTGTCAGATAGGAGTTATTTCATACTTTTTAGTGTACTTTGAAGGCGGTTTTTTTTTTGTTAAAAAGTTAATTTATTTTTGAATTTTTAGTTTCATCTATATGAAATTTATATGGGACCATTTCGGTATAAAACCCTTTCGAACAAAAAAATAATTTTGCAAATCTGTCCATATATGCCGGAGTTATGACCGAACATACATAAAAAAAAAATACAATCATCCGAATTGAGAACCTTCTCCTTTACTTGAAGTCGGTTAAAAAGGTAGATATCGCATTAACGCACGCTATTTGTTGCAGACAAATCCAGACAATTGTCGTAATTTTGCTTAGCGACTACATATAGCTATCTCTTTCTGTACCATACGTTCCGTATTATCTATCGCATTCACCTAATTCAACAATAACTGAACGCAGCTTAGTATGAGGGTAGCATATCTCTATTATAATATCATTGCGGGATAATAATTATATAGCAACTAGCTTCAGCCTGCGGTTCCTCACACGTCCCCCGTTTAAAAAGAAGTATATATTACGCTTTGGCCCATGTTCTGCCTCTATGGATAAAAATCACGCCGATACGTTGCTCCATTGCTGTGTCAAAGAAGGATAAACCAATAAACTTACTTCCACATCTTAAAGTGGTAAAATTTGTATGTTTGGATGTAGGGTTACCCCCTACGGAACTACTGATCCGATATCGAAAATTCTTACACTGATATAAAGCTACAATATTCCCAAGTGTTATAAGCTACTTTTTGTCCCGGGAACATGAGTGAAACTGCGGGGAAAAGCTAGTTTATTTTGTTAATAGGATGTTCACATCATAACATGATTTATTCATATAGTGATGTGTATTAGTAACATACATTGATATTATGCAAATTAATCAGAATTATACTGAATGCTGTTTTGGCATTGATTGTTCGCTCATCCAGGCAAATTATTCTCATTTACGTGGTTGTGTTGATTATTAATTGAGTTACTGCTATGTTATGTATACGATATAACATAGCAGTAACATTTGACTTCCCTTGAGAAATAAAATCAATTAAGCCCCACTTAATATTTTGAGAATTATTTGAGAAACTCATATTGGAAATTTCAATATATTTATTCAAATTCAATTCAAATTCAAATTCAGAAAGCATTTATTCAATTTAGGCCCTGATAAGGCACTTATGAACGTTAACAAATGGCTCTACACCGGTTCCAAATACAACTTGAACTGAGAAGACTCCGGCAAGAAACTCAGCAAGTGTTTTTTTTTTTAAGTATGTAAATAGAAGTATTACAATTACAAAATATATATAACAATAGAATAGAATAGAATAGAATAGAATCAAATTTATTTGTGACATAAAAATTAGACGGAATAAAGTTAACATAAAAAAGAGGTAAAATATTGCCACAAATCGGTCCTCCAACTCAGCATGTGTTGGCTATACGTAGGTGTACGTATAACCAACGCTGATCTTCCGTTGGGGCCGGCAAGTGAAAACACGGTAGGATCACTAATATATACACTACAACACTTTAAATGAATAAATAAACAACCGCAAAACATTAAATATTGTAACAAAAGTAAAACAATGGATAAATTAAAATTATATTGGTATTATACAAAAATAAAAATCATACTACATTAAAAGAAATAAATAAATAAAAAGAAAGACAAAAACATATTTACGGGCATAAAATTTCCATAAAAAGAAACAAAAAACCAGAATGAACGTAGCAGGGGTAACGGGTGTATCATACTGCGCATGTACTTACGTAAGTATTTACAAAACTGACAATAATTCCCTATATAGCACTCGTGTCGTGGCGCTGCATTTCCTGATTAAGTTGGTGCATAAAAAGATAACTTTTAAGTTTACTTCTAAAACCTTGAACACTTTGCAGGTTCCGTATCGGCGGAGGGATGTTGTTCCAGCACTTGGTAGCAGCGTAACGGAAGCTACCTTTAAAAGCAGCCGAAAAGTGCCGGTGTGTTGAGAGCTGCAACGCGCATTGCCTCGAACCATGCGATTTTCGACCACTCATCGAGGACAACTTCTCATATAGATATGCGGGAGTTTTATACTTTATAACGCCAAAAAGAAGACATGCTAGGTGAAGCTTGCGACGATGGGCCATTTTTAAAATTGTGTGTTGATTGAGGTATGGTGTCACATGTTCTCTTAACGGAATGTCAAAGCAGAAGCGAGCACAGGCATTCTGAACTCGCTGAATAATTTTTTGAGTCCTAGCTAATAGACGTGGCCCAAATACTGTGTCTGTATAATTCAGTTTAGATAATATTAGAGACTCCACTAACTTAATACGTAAGTCTTCTTTTATGAATGGTCTCATTTTATACAAAATTTTTAATCTGTAAAAACAATTCTTCACTAAGGTAGCAATATGTTTCTCAAATCTCAGGTCGCTGTCCATGTGCAAGCCCAGATTGCGCGCTTCATATACACGCTCAATAGTTTCACCCATGAGCATGACATTCTCTGTAGGCTCTATGCTGGCTAGTTGTTGTCTGCTACCAAAGATAAGGTACTTAGTTTTAATGGGATTAAGTAAAAGGCAATTGTTTGAAGACCATTTTGCTATTGCTGAAAGATCTTTATTAAGATTAATTATTGCACGGTCAATATCGGAAGGCTTACACGATATATACACCTGTATGTCATCTGCGTAAATATGGAACCTGCAGTACTTTATATGCGATATAATATCAGCTGAATACAATATAAAAAGCACGGGCCCCAACACAGACCCTTGAGGTACCCCCCTCTTTACTGCAATTTTTTCAGAAACGGACGATGAACCGTTTACATGACTTAACCTTACAAACTGGTATCGATTACTAAGGTAACTGTTAAACCAATGCAAAGCATCTCTGTCAAAACCGTAGTAATTTAATTTGGACATCAACAAATTAATATTTAAACTATCAAACGCCCTCGAGAAGTCCAATAGAACCATCAGTGTACACATTCCCTGATCAAGTGAGCACAGAATGTTATCGGTGACATCAAGCAAAGCAGTTACGGTACTACGTCCCCTTCTAAAACCCGACTGTACATCAGGCAAGATATTATTAGTTTCCAGGTAATGTATTAATTGTGACCAAACCGCTTTTTCGGCAATTTTAGACAAACATGGAAAAATACTTATAGGTCTAAGGTCTTTGAGATCCACGGGGTTTGAATGTTTAGGCAACGGACGCACTATAGCAACTTTCCAGATATCAGGATATGTGCAAGTGCTAAGTGACCTATTTAGTAAATCTTTAATAATTTCTATTGTGTATGGAAAAGTCATAATAATCATATCCAAAGTAACAGAATCGCACCCTTCTGCATTTGATTTTAAACTTTTAACTATCTTTATGATGCTATCTAGGCTAACTGGTTCTATGTGAAAGACTTTATCACAAAATTTATGGTATTCAAAAAAGGATAACTGTGAAATATTAACCTCAGATGTACCGGGTATATTTAAAAAGTGATTATTTATAATGTTTGGATCGTTGAAGTGAGAGGGCAGCTCAGCATGTTTTGTTTGCAAAATTGTGGTTTTTAAGTTCTTCCATAATAATTTCGGCTGGTGTATCTTATTGTTTATATTATATTTAAAATAGGCTGACTTCTCATGAAACAGTGCTTGGTTTACTATGGATTTTAATGATTTGTAATATTCCTTCTTATTGTCCGTCTTAGTTTTATGATAGGATGCCGCAGCCTTATCGCGTAGATTCATCATCATTTTAATCGTGTCAGTTATCCAGGGATAAGAGCGATCCTTGATGACGATGGACTTCATAGGTGCGTGAATGTCAAATAGAGTCACAACACTGTCGTTTAAAGCTGTCACCATATCGTTAACGTTACCAAGCGTAGATATTTGATCCCAACCTATATTTTGCAAATCTAAATTGAAATTATCCAAACATATATTTTTTTTCGGTCTATAAATTACGGTATAAGGCTTAGGTTTCTCACACTTAATATTAAATTCGCAACTCACAAGACAGTGACCAAACAGAGACCCTACATGCTCTAGTTTAACCTTTTTTATATTCAAGTCGGAACAAACCACATCGATGAGTGTCTGACTATTGTCAGTAAAATGAGTCGGCTCAGTGACATATTGTGTTAAATTAAAACATGTCAAGAAAGTTAAAAATTTCATTGTATTGATATTAAAACTTGACCGTTATTTGAAACCTTATAAAATGAGATAGGCCTTCCTTGTTTTCTGCTCTAGACTTCCTTCTTTGTCTACCCAAATATTGCCGTCTCGCTCGCACATCTCCCCACTATCCACCCAGGCAGAGCGCGAGCTTGAGCCACGCGCGCTATCTCGTCATTGGCGTCCTGTTTTCTGCAACGGACGGTTGTGCCTAGCCTAGCCTAGGCACTCGTAAGTTATTTGTATATTTTATATACCTTTGTTCCTTCTTAGTTTATTAAAATAATAATATAATGATTTTAACGGTGTTACCGTTCGATATTTTAATTTGATATTTTATGTTCATGTCTTTGAACAGCTAATTCTTAAACACTTTTTATTGATAATTTTGCTTTTATTAATTTATTATCCTTGGTTTTTCCTAGGTTAGTTCCTGTTTTGTTCACAGTTGAACATTAATATTTAAATTACATCAAGTGCTAACTGTATAAATTACAACGTGCGAATAGTGATAACGGATACTGCCCTGAGCAAAAATGATCTAAAAGGCAGCGTAACACTGGGTCGAGTAAGGTCCTCAAGTAAATCCAAATGCCTCATATATCTCATATATCTGATTCTCGGATCTATAATAAAATTAATAATGACCGCAGGCGATGTTAAGTGTCGAAAACGTTAGCAGTGCCGTCTAAATAACAATTTATTATATAGTTAAATATTTTAAAGAAATTTGCCGCTGTAACAACTTTGTGCTAGCTTGTGTGTTACTAGTTACTTAAATAAACCTCTGTTGAGGATCTTGCAATGAAGCGGTGATTAAAAGTGAAAAGTGAAAGAAGTTGATTGATAATAAAAAAGAATTTAAAGTGTTATGTAGTGAATTAGAATTATTACAACTTATTTGTACTGAAATTATTCAAATGAGGAATTGTGATCCGCTAACCAGATATTTCGCCTGCCATTATTGCTAGTCTAGTTACAGTGCTTAAAAAAGTTTAAACATTTTTGCCTCTAATAAAAAGGATCAAATGCTCCTGCTTAGCAAGCTAGTCTGATCCATACACCAACCCGCGCAGGGCCAGGTGACTCAAAACATACCCGCGCAGGGTATTTTCGTGGATGTTGTGCCCGTACGCACATTCCCCATTATTATTAGCCCCGCGCAGGGGCAGTGACTTAAATCATACCCGCGCAGGGTATTGTCTTAGATCTTGTGCCAGTACGCATATTCCTTATTATTATTAACCCCGCGCAGGGGCAGGTGACTTAGAACGTACTCGCGCAGAGTATTTGCTTGGATGTTGGGCCGGCACGCACATTCCCCATTATTATTAACTCCACGCAGTGGCAGTCACTGAAATGTACCGGTGCGGGGTATTTATTCTCTTGGATGTTGTGCCCTTACTCCGTATGCACATTCCCCGTAATAATCAACCCTTTGCAGGGGCAGGTGAGTTGAAATATACCCTCGCGTGTGTTCTTTTGAGATGTTGTGCCAGTACTCCGTATGCACATTACCAATAATAGTCAACCCCTTGAAGGGGCAGATGAGTTGAAATGTAGCCTCGTGAGGTATTTTCTTGGATGTTATGCCTGTACACACGTTCCCCATATTAATCAACCGCTTGCAGGGACAGAAATGTACCCTCGCAGGGTATTATTTTGGATTTTCTGCCCGTACGCACATTTTCCATCATAATCAACCTCTTACAGGGTGACTTGAAATGGACCCTTCAAGTCTGGTTTCAAATACACCATGTCGCGCCTGACGCATATAAATCTTTGCGTGACCTTAGAATACACTCTCGCAGGGTACTATGTTTGGATGGTGTGTCTACGCACATTAACGATGAAAGGATTAAAAAGGCAGTGTGGTGTTTGAAAACTCATTTGCTTTTCAATTAAAAATTAAATGATCCTGCTTTAGAAACAGGTCAAAGCAGATTTTTACTCTATCCCTGCCTCGTAGGGAAAAGGGACTCGAAATATATACCCTCACCGCAGGGTACTTTACCTAGATATTGTGCCTCTTCTCACAATCGCCATCTAAATCAACCCATGCAAGGACAGGTGATTTGAAATGTTCTGTCGCACAGTCTCTAATATAACCACCAACATGGGAATAGTTGGTTTTAAAATGTACATTTGCAAAGTCCTATGCCGAGATGCCTCTACGCATATTTCCCATCATTATCAAATCTCACAGGAGCTAGTAACTGGAAAATGTACCCTTACAGCGTACTCTTAAGTACTTGACTTGGAGGTTGGTGCCCTTACGGACCATACTCGTTTTTTGCAAGGTGCTTAAAGATTGACATTTAATAATTTCAAAGCGGGACAATAAATTCTATTCCACCAGCAGGGTGACATCTAAGCACCCCCGGTTTATATACTGAAAATAATATAATACACTGTCGATGCGTATTGTTTTACCAAAAAACCGTTGGTAATGTCAAGTCATTCGGTTCAGTACTGTGGTATCAGATATCCACCCGCACCATTGAACATTGTCTGCTGATGCTAAAAAGTGGTGAATCTCAGTTCTCAGTTTAAGTGTATTCCGAACCGGTGGTAAATTCAACTGTATATAACAAATTAACGTTTATAAGTGCCTTATCAGGACCTAAACTGAATAAATGACTTTTTGATATTGATTTGATCTCACTGACCTATTATAACGTGTGATACGAATTAAATGTTTACCGTATCGCTGATTTATTTCAACCCTGACTGTTTGTGCAAAATTCAGATCTCAGGCATGTTTTCACTAGTAAATGTGAGCGACGCACATACGAATCTATGACCAATAAAGGCAACTATATTATACATAGATAACTTGCCTACCTTTCGGTCTCAGCCAAAAGTTTTTTGCTTAATTAACCAATGGGGTAACAAGCATATAGGGAATAAGGAATACCTATTATCGATTATTTGAATGACTTTCTCCTGCCTTCCAAGGCGTTATGTTTTAATTCTAAAACAAGAATGAATAAAATTGTGCTACAGAGGCTTACACTATGTTGACAAATTTACCCACCCTCGCAGGGTTTTTGGGGGTTCAATGGAATACTACACTCCTTTGCAAAAAAAACGGGCGGTTTGGATTTTTCTACATTATTGGTAATTATTTAGTTCTAAAGTGGTTTTAATAGCCAAACTATGCTACTGACACTTAATAAAGGGTCTGGGTATGATAAAAAGTTAATTTCAAATTCGAAACTTTTTTTTTTTAAATAATGATCCCTTTTTCAGTTTGTGACTTTTTACTTAGTTTTCGCGGGTTGCGGTTAAAAGTTTATCAGGCAACTTAAACTAACTTTTAGTAGAATAATTTATGTTTGTTGCATAATCCTGCCTTATAGTGACTTAAAACAGGTATCTTTGTGTCGATTGTAATGGCAGAGAAAGCAATAAGAGCTAGTAAAATTATAGCGCTGCTGGAAGAAGGCTGTAGCCAATGTTACGTCTCACAGCGGTTAAACGTGAGTCGTTCAACCGTCCAAAGAACCTGGACTCGATACCAAGAGACGGGTTCCGTTCAGAGAAGGCAAGGTTCTGGGAGAAAACGTCGCACATAACCACGAGATGACCGCTTTTTGGTGACTCAGGCGTTGAGGAACCGCAAATGCAGTGACATAGACCTAAAAAAAACCTTGAAGAGGTACGAGGAGCACAAGTTAGCCTATGGACAATGAAGAGGAGGCTTTTAGCGGCTGATATACGCAGTTGACAACCAGCGCGGGCCCCCAAGTTACTCCGTGAGCACCGGATACCTCGATTGAGGTTCGCTAGAAATTGCCTATCTTGGACACTAGGTAACTGGAGTAGCGTATTCTTCTCCGATGAGGCTTGAATTGGTCTGAATGGTGAGGACCGACGTCGGCGAATGTTACGAAGACCAGGGGAACGCTATGCCGACGTGTGTTTTGAAGAAATCACCCCTTATGGTGGAGGGTCCGTTATGTTTTGGGCGGGAGTAACTTCCCGCTGTCATACCGAGATAATTTTCATTGAAAATGGCTCATTCAATGCACTTAGGTACAGAACAGAAATCCTTTGTCAACATGCATAACCCGCACTGGCTGTAATTGGTGAAGATGCCATTTACATGGACGATAATGCTTGGGCCCACCATTCTGGCGACGTAGATGCTTATATGGAAGAGGTTGGTATTCGTTATTTGGACTGGCCAGCGCGGAGCCCCAACCTTAACCCCTTTGAGCACGTGTGGGATCACCTAAAAAGGCGAGTACGATCTGTCCAACCACTTTCACAAAACATCAGGGAGCTTAAACGTGTGATCTTGGCTGAGTGGGAACACATTCCACAGAACACAATCAAAAGCCTGGTGGCACGCATGCCGAGACGATTACATGCCGTAATCGCTGCAAGGGGAGGTCATACTCATTATTAATTTTTATTTAGTATGTCTTTTTTTAATAAAAATACTCGTAGTATTAATTTCATTATACCCATGAAAATGACCATTTTCTGTTTACATTGACTAAAAACCCGATTCCAGGATTTAAAGTGTTAAAAACTATATTCCCATTGATAATAAGAAATTTGTAGTCATTTATGCTAATGACATACTAAAAATATTAATATTATCCATAGAAAAGCAAATGACTGTAAGGTGCCCGTTTTTTTTGCAAAGGAGTTTAGATATATTATTGATTTTCTTTCAAAATCACCTTAGAGCCTAATCGGTCTATTGAACTTATCGAGCTTGGTAATATCCCAAAAGAGTCTGCACTACCGTGATTCAGCATACTTTTTTGATTCAACTGCAATCGCAATCTCATTTTCTATTGAAATTTATAATCAGATGAAGCCTGTAAGCGCAATAAACAGTCGAACAGTTGTTTAGCCAGGTAAATGTTGCATTGCAATAACAAAGCACTCCTCGCTATCTTGAAAGCATGACAATATCTAAATTAAACGTCACCTATGTTCGGAATGAGGGTGACAATCATCTGATGAACCGTATCATCGTCATATGAATGTAACATTCCAATTTCTTTCATATATTAGATTAGATCCTCGTCTATTGTTACTGATTACCAACTACTGCTTGAGGAGCACTTACACAGCGGATACGCCTGCACAATAATATGGAATGTACATACTTAGTTGAAAGTTTTGTATTTAGACTAAAGCATGAATAAATGTTTTACGAAGAAAAAGCACCTTTGTTCCACGTGGAATTACCACCTTAAATAACATTACCCTCTATCTTGTTTAATCTCTAAACTGCTACCTCAGCTAAATTGGTTCGAAACAAACTTTTAGTAACTAATTCCTCGATAGTATTTCGGAGGGCAGACCTCAAGTTCAGAGCTTTGACAGTCCCATTCACGATACAGCGCTATCGATAGATACATGGACGGTTTTTCTACCTCCAAGTAGATACCATAAGATGGTCTGGAATTATAGAAATATGAGTATTGGATTGCTTGTTGTAACCATGGCATCTTTGTTGAAAAATCGCTTCTAACCGTAGCTTGTTTGAAATAAAATGAACAAACTTAAGTAGTCCATTTGTCACAATGACTCCTGTACTAATAAAGTTATTAACTACTTGCTTCTTACACTTAGATGAATGTTCATTATGCTGAATAAGTCAGTGGTATCAAATGTATGCAGTTTTAGTTCTCAAGTGTTGGTTGGACATATTTTGATATATATTGATACGATAGATAGTCGATTGACTCGTGTAATTTTTAGAAACATATCTAAAATTTAAGTAACGAATTTTGTATATCCAGACCAACACAGTGTTGTCTTAATTTTGTAGTGTGTTAAGGTTGCCTTCAACCTTGTACCTTGTGTAAGTACCCTTGTACCTACATGACTTCACTTTCCAGTTTTAGAACAAGTAAAAGTTATGTTATGATGTTACTTGTGTCGGTCTTTAAAACTTATATTTCTGGTTAATGTTTATGCAGTAATGTTGCTGGTGATTATAGCAAAATACCACATGTAAGTAAATATGTACTGTATGTAATTAACGTTTTGATTAGAATATATGATGTACCTACACGTGTCGGAGAATAATAATGTCGGTAGGTACATAGACTATAGCAAAACATATAGCTATATATTACTGTGTGTACAGATTGTATTCGCCTTTTATACGATAAACGTGACACAGCAAAATCCACCAACTATTGACAAGACCTGCCAAAGCTGCATCTTTAATAGGGTGCGAAATAGAATAATTCATCGCTGGTGCTGGCATAATCAGTTCAGATCCACTAAATCTGGTCTCATGCCCATTAGAGATCTGCAACCCTTTCAGACAGTTACCATATAGCTGATAATAAGCCACTAATCGCGGGATCACATTATCTTCGCATGATTAATTAAATACTTGAATGTTGCTTTTCAATCACATACGATACATGTTTTTATGCTCATCGATGATTTGATTAAGATCTTTGCTTCTAGCCATTTACACCTACATATTTCGTTTATACTTTATAAATAAAATTACAGTACCTCGCACATCTTAGTATTTTTGATACCTATTCTCTCTCACGATACCTTCAGACTTACACAGAAGTCTGAACACGTATGACCTATACTGGAGACATCACAGGTACCTACCTATGTCACAAATAACTTTATGCTACAAGCATAAAATCACATTGGCATCCACTTTCACCAGGCGAAAACAAACACGTCTCATTTTATAAGGTTTCAAATAACGGTCAAGTTTTAATAGAAGCGTTTTACCTGAAAATAAAACGCATATTAAATACTTACCTTATTTGAAACCTTAATTTTTAGTTCTGCCTGGTATTTCGACTCAATGACGAGATAGCGCGCGTGGCTCAAGCTCGCGCTCTGCCTGGGTGGATAGTGGGGAGATGTGCGAGCGAGACGGCAATATTTGGGTAGACAAAGAAGGAAGTCTAGAGCAGAAAACAAGGAAGGCTTATCTCATTTTATAAGGTTTCAAATAAGGTAAGTATTTAATATGCGTTTTATTTTCAGGTAAAACGCTTCTATTATCGCTATTAAACAAATTTATATTAAAATCACCTAACAAGATCAAATTATCGTAATTGGGAATTGAACAAATAGAATCAGACATAGCATCAAGGAATAAGTCGACATCCATCCAAGGCGGACGGTATGCCGTACCAATTGCCAGCTTTCTTCCGTTAAGAGTCATGGTGAGCCACATTTGTTCTACTGAACTGTGTCGCGGATCTACTGGATGAGGCCAGGTGCGTGCGCTAACGCACCGCTTGATATAAAAGCCGACGCCACCACCGCGCGAGCGCACCTCCCGCGGCCGCGGAATGTGCCGCAGTCGGTACCCAGGAATAACGGGGGCGCGGCCCTCCTCACCTGCCCTTAGCCATGTCTCATTTATTGCCAGGACATTAACGTCATTCAACAAAACTGAGGCTATTAAACTATCCTGGTTTGTGCCGAGGGAACCTGCATTGTACAAACCTATTTTTAAAAGTTTATTAACCATTGCTAAAATTATGAAAACAACAGCCACGGAAACGACATACTTGTACTATAAAAAACAAAAAATTCACAGTATACATGTAAAATACAACAAATATAATGTTCGCTTTAAAATAATTTAATGTAAGTGAAATAAAATATCTATGTATAAAATGTTTAAAATAAAAATTATACTTTATTTGATTTTTTATATATATTTTTGATATTGATATCATTATGCCCATTCTAGTTTTATTACTAAGATATATTATTGCCTTTATTACCAAAGATTTTAATTGAAAAATGCATGACAAGAAAAAGTAGCCAGACTGCTCAAACAGCATCAGTCCCAAAAACACGACGTAAGTCAACTTCTGAACGAATGTGGTGTACCTGCCCCCCATCACTCTGCCGCGCGAAAATGCGGCCTCTCTTGGTCCAAGAGTACCGCCACTGTCGCTTACGACATTCCTCCCGTACACTACGGAACAATTGACGATTGGTGCGAGTCAAACGCTCATTAATGTACAGCCTTCGAGGTGGGCCTGCCAGACCGATGTCGGCCGTTTTCAAATTACGGCGTACACGCGCGGCATGCAGTAGTTCGTCCCGGAGCTGCGGGCGCGCCAGTCGCACGACGACACGGCGCGTGCGCGCTCCCGCTCCGTTTTCGGCGTCGCCGCTCGAGTCAACCGCGCCGACGCGCGCAGCGAACAAGATATCGCGGTCCTCCAGGGAGACTCCCAGCTTGGTGGCCAGGATGGTGACAGTATGGTGGACGTTTTCCCCTTTAACCTCCGGGAGATGACCGATGTCTAAGTCCGACAAAAGCATATCTTGGTCCCGGTCATTGAGGTCCTGTTTTAGTTGGGCCACAGTCTCCTGAAGCGCCGCAACTTCCGCGCCCGTCTCTGGTATCACCGCCTCCCTCTGCTCGACCACCTCGAGTCTCCGCTCAAAGTCGTCCATTCTCGTTCCCATACTAGACATCGAAGTACGGAACTCTTTGCGGAACTCCCGTAACTCAGCCGTAACTCAACAATAGCCTGCGAAGCGAACAATTCATTCAAATGCATTCTTGTCATCTACAAAATCAGAAACTTTATAGTACCCTTTCGTGCATAACTTCTGTTTAACTATCTTTTTGAATCTATGTATAGGAAGCTCTTGGATTTCTTCTCTACTATTTATAGATTCCTTGAAAATTCTTAAAATAGCAGATTCAAAAAAAAATTAAAATGATTGTCTGATTGTAGCGTAAGTATGCGCTGAGTTGTTGAACGAACCTTTCATTTTCGACCCCCTTTTTCACCAAAAATGTACATCTTATACCAGATAATATAACAGCATACTGTTACCTAATCCATTAAGCTATTTTCATTAACAAGAGACTGCTTTAAGTAAATTAATGTAATTAAAAGTGATAAATGTGGGAGGCTCAAAAGCCTGCCAAGCGCGGCATTGCGGTCTACGTTACTCTGGTTTCTTGGGATAAATGCTCGATAAAACATTATTAGAGTTTCTAGTCTCATTCAAAATAACATTTTCACGTGGTAGAAACTAGCAGATCTGTAATTACTAATATTATAAAGCTGTTTCTTTGTTTGTTTGTGTAAAGACGTTAGAGCGATGGATTGATGGATGGATATTTAAGCCGTAGGTTCTCGCGAGGGATGCGCGTCCTATTATAACAAATTGATGTCATTGTTATATTTTTAACTGCGAGCCAAGTGATTAAACCTGGCGGTTTGGTTTAAGTATTTTCTGTTCTTAGAAAATTTTACAACAATCACAAATCCGATATAGACAAAGTAAGTTAGAGTTTTAAACAAAGTTAATTAGCTGCAGGCTTCCCTTGGACTTTTTTAAAGCTTTACGCGCACTACATTTCGATCGTGGAGACTGCAATTTTTTTATGCGAAAACAATTTCGCTTAAAATTTAAGTGTCAATTTCTCACTATCGTATCAAATTTTGGGATGTTTGTATA
Source organism: Polyploca ridens (assembly GCA_951394255.1). Classification (NCBI taxonomy): domain Eukaryota; kingdom Metazoa; phylum Arthropoda; class Insecta; order Lepidoptera; family Drepanidae; genus Polyploca; species Polyploca ridens. The sequence continues at coordinate 1,786,786 of OX596256.1, read as the reverse complement.
TTTGGTCTAAGACATAATTACGCATTAAAAGTTGAATAGATTAAAAGCTAAATCTGATGATGAAATTAAATAATGAAATTTTACATTATTTCCTTTCATTATGGACTTGGGTGAAATTACGAGTTTGAGGTTATATCGTTCTAATTTATTTTTCCGGGATTAAAAGTATCCTAAGTTTTCAGGATGTCAACAGACAACAAACTCTCACATTTATAATACCCGAGAACGCGGGAAAACTGCGGATCTGAAGTTAGTACCTAATCAAATTAAAAACTTGTGTCCTGTCATTCCACTGTCACATCTAGTGTGCGGATACCTTTAGACCTGTTCTACCCGTGACTGCACGGTTTGTAGGTCAATCGATCGGACTTTTGTACCGGCCCGTGTTCCGTAATAACCGGGTTTTGTTAGAAAATGCACTGGTGTTTATTTTTAAAAAGTTTTTCAACAACCTACTTGCAATTTGCAGAGCAGTGTTTTCTTTAGTATTTACGAAAGTGAATTTTATAAACGGATAATCTAGTAGTTAGGATAAAGCATAGATTATTTCCTGAAAAAGATAACTTACTACTTTCCATTGCAAAAAACTTTTAGCTGTCATACGTATGTGTGTAGTTTTATTGTAACTTTTTGCCCTCACATTGTTGTAACTTTTAACTCGTTGGGTCGCGGACGCGCGCCCTATAAATACCACATAAATACATACGTAAATAAAAATGAAATTCCAGGAACAGCGAGTTAACTGAATAATTTATGTGTATCGGTCAGTTACCTTACTCATTTATACCTACAAAGTATTAAGATGTTACATGTCATCCCCACTAATATTATTATAGATAAATAATAATAAAAATTTATTTATTTATTTATTTTTGATGTGGAATAAACATGCATAAACGGCCGTATGAATTTGAATGAAACTTGGCACATAGATAGACCATACTCTGGAATACCATACAAAACCATTTTTCATCCCAGGAAAACTTAAGATCCCTGAGTAATACGAATAAAACCATGGAAGCTAGATAGATAACTGCAAAAAATCGAGACTGAACACTATATAGCCATTATTTTTCAAGAAAACAGACAAACACGACTGAATTACCAAAGAAACAACCATAGAGACAGAATGTTAATAGAGCGATTGTTGAGAGTATGTGCCGTGAGCACGGATAGCACAACGCTGCCTTGATACGAACTACACGTTCATAGTTTGAACGACTAAATACATACAAATTAATACCAATTTCTTATTTTTTATCAATACTTTTACCGAGAACAAATGACAAGGAACTTATATCGAATTTTTTTCTAACGGTAAATAAACTACAACAACCGACCTCTACTGAATTACATTACGATACGATCATTATCTCTCGCATGCAATAATGACGTCATTTGGTCGATGACAGCTGTCGTTATGTAATTCCTGGTACAGGAAAGCGGTCGGTAAAGCAGCTGTCAACATCATTTCTTTAAATGAAAATTTAAGTATGTTTACATTCTTTATCTCCATTCGATGGCTCTGGTATGGTGTATATATATGACACCGTATTTTTGTGAAAACCGTTAGTTTATAATCTACCTAGCGAGATTATAAACTCCCCGATATATTGTGAACTGTACCATACTGTTTATAATCTAACGTTGTCAAACCGTCATATTGTAAACTGTCCCTGATTAGTCAGTCTTGGCGGTAGTACATTTATTCATAGAGTTAGAAAACAAACATAGGACTTAAATAAAAGAAATGCTAATTTAATTGTTTGAGATTAAAATTAAATATGTCACTAAATATTTTTTTTTAGTAACAATAAAAACAATCAACTACGTTAGGTTACAAGAATCTTTAAATATAAGATTCTTGGGTACGTATCGCCAAAGATGGTGGCGCGGGACACATGACGTTCAACCAATCAGCGCGCAAGGTGCGTTCCGACGCATTCAAGTATGATGCCAGTTTGCAATATGACGGTTTGTCATGGATAGATTATAAACTATCGGAAATTAATACGTCATATTGTAAGTAGTATGATACAGTTCACAACTTATCGAGAAGTTTATAATCTCGCTAGGTAGATTATAAACTAACGGTTTTTACAAAAATACGGTGACATCTATGAATGCATCTATATACAAACTGCTCGCGCTTGACACAAAGTAATATTGTTAACGCTATCACTCTATTAATATTGTTACTCTATGGAACCCACCTTATTTCCACAAGGAAATTTCACACACGTCCACGTGCGACACAGTAATTCCGCGCCATGACATCGGGAGACGTCGTCATTATCTGGCTTTGTTGCTGCTATTTATCTTTTGTTTTTCAACTGGACTTAGCTTTTGAGCGTTTGAGATAGAGATCAATAGTAAAGGCAGGATGTTTGCTATACGAGTATATTCTTTTTTCGTCTGTATCTATGCTTTGGTTATCTTTTTTATTGTTAATTATTAGGACAAAAAAAGCCAAGCAAAATGTAACCTTGCTGAGTTTCTTGCCAGATTCTTCTCAGTTGAAGACCGAGTTCCGAACCGGTGGTAACTTCAGTAAATGTGACCTTCATAAGTGCCCTTCTGGGGCCTAAATTGAATAAATGGCTTTGACTTTTGACGTAGTATTTGTAATATGGGATAATTTTAGTGAGTATGTAATTTTTTTATATTAATTAGCTTATATAATAGCAGTGGTTGAGTGGCTTAAAGTTCGGCTAGGGGTGTTAAAGGTTAAGTTAGGCCTAGGTTCGGTTTCCAAATGACTTATTTCTTTAAAAGGATCGTCTTTGTCGAATTATGGAAGGTGAGTCGAATATGATGATCTCCAGATGTTGCTTCGAATATCTTCAGTGAAAATAGGCTTTTTTATTCCACTAAAGTCACAGACAAGGGAGCGCCCCGCCTGATGGTAAACGGTTACCGTAGCCTCTGGAAGCTAGCAAACCCAGGAGTGTTACTCCCGCGTTGCCGACCCAGCTTCATTATAGTTATATTAGTATTGAAAAATCTGATATTTTAGTGTTGATATTTTTTGTAATATAACAATTTTAATGTATGTAACTATGTAAAATTTTACGATATCTCGGTGAATAAAATACGCGAGAAAAATGAACAAAATATCTCAATCCAATTTTCCATCTTGAGAGTACTTATTCTAATTTAACGTAATGAAGGTTCAGTAAGCCTGCCGTTAATTAATTATGGGCCCTCTTGTAAGCCAACACCCTTGATCAAACCTCTTGATCTTTACAGACGGTAACATTTTATAATTCTAAAATTACTTGGAAGATGGATTTAAGGCGCGGACAGCTCACGATTTCAAACGACGAATGCACTCACACAACCTAGAATGTGGAATGACTTATGTGTGTGTACTTTTGGAAAATTGCATAGTATATGTAAGGAAATCAGAATAGATACTGATTTCTTAATGTATTGACATGTTGATACATAATATGAGACGATGAACAATTAAAAAAAAAATATCATTGTTGTGTAATATAATAATCTATCTATTTATTTTCATAACAGTATAAATTATTTAGGTCCTTACATATGAAATTAGCGTTTTGTCATACTGACCACTTTGATCTCAAATATCTCCCCTTTGGTTAAGAATTCCAAATTCAAATTTATAAATTTATTTAGCTGGTACATTTGAGTTTTGAAAATAGTAATTCATTTGTATTTTCCTCATTATTTTTTTCTTTGGCGTCGCTTATTACCGCACAATGGAAAACATGAAATATCGGTATATTTACGAGTACGAGCTCTGCCGTGGCACCAGTGCTGCAGAAACAGCTCGAAAGATTAATTATGTGTACGGCGCTGGTGTCGCAAAAGAAAGCACGGTACGTTTTTGGTTTCAACGTTTTCGTTCCGGAAAAGTCGACCTTCAGAACCAACCCCGTGGACGGCCGAAGACCAAAGTGGAAAATGAAGAATTAAAGGCTATTGTGGAAGCGGATCCATTACAAAGCACTTTAGAGATAGCTGCAGGCTTCGGGGTAAATGATAAAACTGTATTAATCCACATGAAGCAAATCGGGAAAGTAAAAAAACTTGAACGATGGGTACCTCATGAATTGATTGAATCGAACTTGCAAACACGCGTCGACTGCTGTGTTACTTTGCTCAACCGACTCAATAATGAAGGGATTTTAAATCGAATCATTACCTGTGATGAAAAGTGGATACTGTACGATAATCGGAAGCGCTCGTCGCAATGGCTGAACCTTGGAGACCTAGCCAAATCCTGCCTTTAACGAAAATTGACTCAGAAAAAGTTACTTGTGAGTGTTTGGTGGACTAGCGCCGTTGTCGTTCAGTACAGCTTTCTAAAATCTGGCCAAACGATTACGGCAGATATCTATTGTCAGCAACTGCAAACCATGAAGAAAGAACTAGCTGCTAAACAACCGAGATTGGTCAATCGCTCTAGGCCACTGCTGCTTCACGACAACCCAAGACCACACACTGCACAACAAACAACCACTAAGTTAGATGAGCTACAATTGGAATGTTTGCGACATCCAACGTACTCCCCGGACCTTGCTCCAACAGATTACCATTTTTTCCTGAATTTGGAAAACTTCTTACAAGGAAAAAAATTCAACTCCGATGCGGCAGTCCAAACCGCCTATAAAGAGTTTATTAATTCTCGCCCCCATGGTTTTTTAGTAAAGGGATCAATAAACTACCTATGGGATGGCAAAAGTGCATAGATAACAACGGTGCATACTTTGATTAATTAAATATATTTTACAAAATAATAATTGACTTTATATTCCTCCCGTACAAAACGCCAATTTCATATGTAATGACCTAAATATATGTAACTTAAACTGTTCACCACTACTGAGCAAACTGCTCTCAATTCGTATTGCACCCTCCGCTGAAATGTGCTCCCGGTTAAATATGATTGAAAATGACGTTTTGTCACAAAACGTGTAAAAAATTATTTTATAGATAAAAAGGTATCCCACCAAAAAGATTTTTATGTAAAATGTTGCCGCCAAGACATATAGCATGCACTGTCAAAAAGTTATCAAATCTCATGTAGAGTGAAACGGCCAAGCCACATATTTTGACTACGGTGTGTAGAATTTGTGAAGTTAGGGCTTGTAGAGTAAGGGCAAGTAGAGTTAAAAGCTTGACTCTACATGAGATTTGATAACTTTTTGACAGTGCAAGCTATATGTCTTGGCGGCAACATTTTACATAAAAATGTTTTTGGTGGGATTTCACTTCTTTTTGTAAGTTACGATTGTTTTTTTTTTTTTTTAATTTCCAAGTTTTATAATTTTTTTGTTGATTGTGTACTAATACAAGCTTACATACCAAATTTCAGCTTTCTAGGACTTCCGGAAGTACCCTATGAGTTTTGATGATCATCAGTGAGTCAGTGACGAAATCGGGGTTTTTTAGGTATCAATAAAATCTAAAGTATAAGAGCTATGTTATTGAAATTTAATATGTTTAATAAGTTTACTATTGACATCATATCCCGAGAATTTTGTTTATCTGGTATAATCCAAACGCAAGTTATGAGGCTTCAAAAAAACGACGAAGCGCTTCGAGAAAAGGTAGGTAGTGCCCTTGCGCTTCGCTTGGCTGTCTTGGCGGGGGGCACTCCCGTGCCCCCAGATATAAACCAAAGGGATTGACCATATTTGGGCCCACTATTGTGTCATCGCGTGTCTCAATTAAATATGATTCAAAAATCAAGTCTTATTTTATTATGTTCATTCACAAAATATTAATATTTTTCTATCCCGAAGATTAAAAACAGCATTAATAATATATTCGCATGAACTCCTTTACACCTGTAGGTACGCCTTCCGCACCACAGATATCTGAAACCGTACGCCATCCGAATCACAGTTTTATTAATATTGAATGTTGCCAGGTGTTAAATTAGGTTTGTCGTAGTTAAATACGGTCTATATAGCTTTTTCTGTTGAATAACGCTAGTAATGATGAAACGAAATTACGAGAGTAATATTAGATAATATTCGTCGGTTAAAGGTAGCAGAAATGCCAAATACACATTTTATTTATAATTGTGTTTGATGACAATGATTATTTTCCAAACAGAATGTTAGTACCTATTACAAAAATAGTATAGTTATAAAAAGTAACAAGTAACATAAAATAATTTCTTAAAAGTATTAATTTATTTTACGAAAAATAAAATCTTCTTAGTTTTATGTTTGGCAACCAAATCCTTTTTATGAGTACTTATTTTTGCCACTGTCATGTTATATTATAAATAGGTAAGTTTGGCAACCGAATCTTTTTTATGAGGACTCATTTTTGCCAGTGTCGAGTTATATTATAAATAGGTATGTTTGGCAACCAAATCTTTTTTACGAGGGCTTATTTTTGCCAGTGTCGAGTTATATTTTGAATAGGTAAGTTTGGCTACCAAATCTTTTTTATGAGGACTTATTTTTGCCAGTGTCAAGTTATATTTTAGTTCTGGTCACTAAATAAATCATTTTCATATAGTCCGCACTATCAGTCACCGTCCGTAACAGATATATTTTAGTAAAATAGTTATCATTGTACTAAAACTTCTCACGGACCTTTTGAGACAACTTGAAAAGTCACAATATACATAATTCATTTCGCTGAACTTGTGTGCACATAGATTGATCTTTATTGGATAAAACACCACTGATAATATGCATTAACCTGAAATTACAGGAATTTATGGAAATAAAACGAAAACGCTATGTGACTTTGCAAGATCCCGCCAAAAAGTCTAGCATACCTACGTTTAATCTTTTGCAAAACATTACAATAAACACAAATTGTTTTTTTTAGTGGCCTCCATTAAAAAACCTTAAGATTACCGACTTACTAATTCTAAACCATTGAATTACTAAAACAAACTATGTAAATAGCCATTTTTTGCGTTTTATAACCTTAAATTCTGCATCAGAAAAAAGAAAAAAAGCTCTTAAACCCGGGTCAGAAAATTAAAACTGTTTACTGATTATGATAATATATTTTTTTTTACAAAATAAAAAATAAATCATTGTGACACAAACATTTTCACAGTGGAACTCCCCTTAAAAAATGGTCATTCTCCTTTTTACATACCTACCGAAGGGATAGGATTACTAATAATCCATGATATAATCAAGTTTTAAAGCTGCCATATTTTATGTATGTGAGTTGCCGCGACTTTAAATATAATTTCCCATTAGAGGGAATAGGAGGACATTGATACAACCGTTATATATTTTTTACTGAACGCAGCCAAATCTTCGCCGATACACACATACGTAGGCATCAGTACCCCGAGTGTAAAGTTTGCAAAGAATTGACGTAATTATCGCGTTTACGTAATTCTATGAGAACTTGTATTGTACTATCTTAGCAAGCTTTACAGAATCACGGCCGCTTTCAGCCAGCGGTTTGTGCTCGACGTCTCAAGACACGTTTCGGACAATCATTGGTAAAAATAATCCTCACCTTCGGGGGGAATTTAACCTTAGGATTTTGGTGTAAACAGATACATTTAACGTTAAATGACAAGGAAATATAATATTTTAATAAGTTCTTGGTAATTTTCTGTGATGTTTTTTTTACATAATATGACGGTATGGGGAAGATTGATAGTACATACATACATATTAGAGATATCAATGTATATAGCGTATTGATATTTCGTAGAGTGCCATTAAATCTCTATTCAGAAGTAATCATAACAAACATCATTTTTCCTGGATTTACAGAAGGCATTTGATACCGTATCCATTCCAATACTTCTCACTCGTCTGGAGAACATAGGAATAAGGGGAAATGCTCTTCTGTGGTTCCAGGATTATTTATCTCATAGAAGGCAATGTGTCAGGGTGGATGGTAATTTTAGCAGCTACGGTTTTAGTACATATGGAGTGCCGCAGGGCAGTACTCTCGGGCCATCATTGTTCTTAATCTATATCAACGATTTGTGCAAATATGAACTACAAGGTGCTGATATACAAATGTTTGCAGACGATACAGTTCTATTGTTTCACGGCTCCACATGGAATAATGTTCGACAGCTAGCTGAAGTTGGCCTATGTTCAGTGACGGCTTGGCTCGAAGATAGTCTACTTACTCTCAATGCTGAAAAAATAAAATTCCTTTGCTTTAGTAAAACTGGTGCTGGATTTCCAGGGGATTTTCAATTAAAAATTCACTCTTACCCGTGCAACCGCCAGCTTAACTTATCTAATATGTGTACTTGTCCGTTGCTGGAAAGAGTGCCAGTTATAAAGTATTTGGGTGTATTAATTGATGACAGATTAAATTGGAAAAAGCACATATCTTTGGTTTCTGGTCGTTTGCGTAAGACTATTTATGTTTTTAAAGATCTTCGATTAATTTCGAATCCTACACTTTTGATTCAAATATATAAAGCTTTGGCTGAGTGCATAATCACATACTGTATTTGTTCGTGGGGCACTGCTGCTAAAACAAATTTACTTGAACTCGAGAGATCTCAACGAGCGTGTCTTAAGGTATTGCTGTGTCTTCCATTTCGTTATCCAACGCACACACTTTATGAAATGGCCAATGTACTTTCAGTCCGTAAACTTTTTATCTACCAGTGTGTTTGCAGATACCATAAAAATGCACCATCACTGGAACTATTAAATAAGCGACGGAAGCGGTACCCAATACCAAGAGTAAAAAGTAGGCTAGCGTAAATGCAATATAACTCACTTGCACCGAGACTGTATGGTAAATTAAATGATGTATACGATGTAAGTAATATTCCCAGTTATAAATTGAAACTCAAGGTAAAACTATGGCTACAACAATTAGATTACATAAATACGGAAAAACTACTAGTGATTGAAAATTAAATTAAATAAATACATAAACCTACACATACACATATTCACGTACTCACACACAAACACATACACACACACACACACACACAAATGTTAATTAATAAGAAAATATTGTTGATAATAATATGAATTGTTAATTTACTTATTATAATTATTTTTTTGTTAAATCAAATAGAATAAGGCAAGTGTTGGGAGGGTACTGTCTTCTGACACACAGCTCGCGCTAGTTTAGAAGACAGGGCTGCATTGTGATTATTATGTAATTTGATTGAGCAATAAATACATTTATTATTATTATTATATCATCATCATCAGCACATAATCACTGCTGAGTGAAATAGGAATAAAGGTAACAGGAATACTATTGAAAAGAATGGACAGATATTCCACCATGCATGGCCACTGCAAATTGGTGGAGATAGGCTAGTGTTCAACTTCGTTGGAGTTTCCAAGCCGCCTAAGAGGTCTCCAACTAGCATAACGACTTACACAATTTAGTGATAGCCGAGACCAACGGCTTTACGTGCCTCCTAAAGTACGGAAAACGCTCGAGTTGAAATACCACTAGACGGTCACCCATCCGGATACCGTCCACATCAGCAATTGCTTAACTTTGTCGATCGATTAAGAACGGCTAATTAAGTTAGGCACATCACAAGCGCATCAACGAGCCTAAAAACATTAATGAGAAACACTGCTTTTGGGAGATAAGCGCTTGGCAAAGATTCCGTGCTACTGATGTATAAAAATTCAGAAAAATCTAGAAATCTTGAATGAATTTTATTCTGTATCTGCCCGAATGGTAAACTGCTTTGCATTACTGATACAATACCATCGCGTATAGGCATGCCACGTGTATGTCTGGGGTCCACTATCTCTGGGAGAAGGCAGTTCATATAAAATCGTACCAACTTATGTTCCATTTTATGATTCCAGAAATTGTCATCCCTTTCAATGACTTCTAAATTTTAAATTTTGGGTTTGTCCACTCCAAATCGCAAAAATACGGGTTGAAGATTGTAAATCATATTTGTGTTGATTAAAAGTAGTAGGTGGTAGAAAGTCAACTAACTACATAATAAAATGTATATGTCCCAAGTTTGTCCTGAAATAGCTAACAACGTTGTCACCATTGAATAGCGTAATAATTCAATGGTTGTCACTGAAAAAGAATTTATGTGTGACGTAATAAAGGTGAAATTTTTCGTCTTCAGATATAATAAGGTAATGAAATATCCATAGATATAAGATTCTTGGGATTAGTTGATTTATCTTCATGTTTGTTTTTGTTGTATGTATACTATGGTTATGCGGCTATCGCCAAGACGTTCGACCAAGGACGCTTGCACTCAGGGCATACGAATATGTGTTCTATTGCTATCTGTATAGAGCAATACTCAAATGCTTATAAAAAAAATCGACACAAAGCGTCCGGTACCAACCATGCAGGTCGAGCGTTGCCCGACGACTAAAGAACAACCGCGTAAGCTATTGCTATATTTAGACAGCGTTGAATAGGGTTGAAAATTGTAAATCATATTTGTGTTGACAATATGACTAGTTGCCGCTTGGATATTTATTTTTGCGTTTTCTTTAGATTATACAGAAAATACTCATTAAATTTAATAATTATCCGGTTAACATTTCAATATAATGCCGTATCTAATATATTCTCAAAAAAAAATTAGTTGTTGTCGCTGAAAATACAGAGAATTACGACGCCAAAGTTTATTTTTATGCACTAGTTTACGATTTTTTTGTGGGGAATACAAAGCACTTTTCAATATTCTATTCGGTTAACATTTTTCTTCAGACCCTTGTCTGTCCACATTATTTTTTGTGTGAGGTATTTTCATTGGGTTGCGTCATACTCGCCTCTCAAAGAAACCCATTTTTGTGAAATTGAGCTTAGTCCCCGTCTTAAGTTACTTGCAACTTGATTGTTTAAATTATTACATACATACATTTCAAGCGCTTATTATATATAGTCGTATAAAAATAAATAAATAAATAATGAACGTTTATTTGTCTCCAACTTAAAAATAACATAATAAAACAAAAGTAAAAAGTAATAAATAAAAGCAGAGACAAAAAGGTCTAGTGCTCAGCCATGGCTGTGGATAGGCATATCGCTCAACCGCTGATATTCTGCACTATATTTATGTATAACAATATAGCAATATATTTATGTATAATTCATTTGAATTCAAAACTGCATAGTACATACATTGTATCTATGCTTAGGTATATCTTTTTTATTGTTAATTATTTGGAAAAAAGAGCCAAACATAGTCAGATTGTCCAAAAAATATTTAAAAAATGTAACCTTGCTGAGTTTCTTGCCGGATTCTTCTCAGTTGAAGGCCGAGTTCCGAACCGGTGGTAACTTCAGTAAATGTGACATTCATAAGTGCCCTTCTGGGGCCTAAATTGAATAAATGGCTTTGACTTTGACTTTAATTGGTTTTTTCTTATTTTTATATAATGTGGTTTTTTTAAACCATTAGGTTTCTTAATTACATATAGTATTTGGTAAGGTATCACAAGGTTATTGATAAGGTATCAACGTATGCTTTTAAATAGCGATAATAAATGCAATAATACATTAACATACGTGTTATGCGCGAATCGCAAAGGTATGTCCCATAGGCGCATGAAATTATCGTAATATTTTTTATTGACATACATACCTAAGTATAGTAGACGGCCTAACTTGTGCGTCCATGCTATGCGAACCGAGCACGAGCCGAGCACACGTGGAGCACGAATTCGCGTAGCGTGGACGGACTTGCGAGCCTCGAACGAGCGTTCGAGCTCGCGCTCGTCTGCGCTCCGCCAATTGTCAGTTTTTTTACGTCCACACTTGACTTCGCAAGTGACGAACGAATTCTATTCGTTCTTGGCTCGGCTTGTGCTCGGTTTGCGTAGCGTGGACGCACCATAACGTTACACCCACTAACTGAACGTAGTGTATCGAAAACGAACTAAAACTAAGAACACTATCATATTTCCGCAAAGAAAACTAAAGAGCAAACGAGAATCCATGGATTGGATTTGAATAATATTACTAAGTGCATGATAGCCGCATTGCCCCATTCACGAGGAGTTCGTTCACTCCACAATCCGCTTTGCTAGCGGAGTGCGGCGATGGGATTAGCTTATTCTTTCACTGTATCCCACAATACCGGCTGGTTTATTTTCACATTTATTTACTATAGTACGCATAGCTTTTATAAAAGAACTAGTTGCGCCTCGCGGTCTCACCCGCGTACCGAAAGGATATATTACTTTCCCGGGATAAAAATCCTATGTGTTAATCCAGAACATATTCTATCAGAATACCAAATTTCATAATGATTCGTTGAGTAGTTGAGGCGTGAAGGCGTAACAAACATACAAACAAACTCACTTTCACATTTATAATACGAGTAGTTAGGAGGATTGTAGAGCGTTATAAAAGTAACTAAAAATAAAATGGAAACTAATTTGTAAAAGATGATAGAAAAAGATATGAGAGGTACAAGACATAAATTGGCAACTAGCATTTTTAGCTGTATACAAAATCCAAGAATTTGTGAAACGTTCTCCGGCTCAAAACCATCTCGCCATTCTTCTTTATTACACTTTATAAACCAACATAGGTTTGCCTGGAAAAAGGTTCATCTAGATCTATCAATCTTTATGGGCCCTAAAGGTGGACGCACACTTATCAGAGCCGAACGCGGCGAACGAAACGAATTTTAGAATTCTGTATATGAAATCTTATGAAAGCTCGCACACTTGCCCGCGTCGAATTTTCCGAATCTGGAAGAACCCCAGAAATCCTAGACAAATTCGAATGACGTCATCAGATTCGGCTCGGCTTATGCGGTCGACTCGACCGATGCGCTCGCATTCTATCAGTTGCATATGTTACCGGCCAAACCCGATTTTAGGCTAAACTAGTTTGGCCTAGGCCAAACTAGTTTAGCCTAAAATGAATTTGCCAAAGACAATTATACTTATTTTTGCAAGGTGTACTCTGATGGCACTCAGAGTTGCAGAGCATAATTTTTACTTGCAATTGTATTTGTTTGTTGTACAGAAAGATCGACAAATACCTAACCTAAATATCTAAATAAACACTAGCAAAGAGACTCAATAGAAAAAAAAAGTAGGTGGGTAAGAAAAAGAATACCTGCAATATAATTTCTGCCGAACGCCATGTTTGGTGCCAACTATGTAAAAGCCCTTATTATTTCTCTGAAGAATAACTCCGATTATGTTTCTGAGATGAGGTGATCTTCCTTTGCCTACTTCTGGAATCGATATTCTCGCTCAATCATTGTCGACTACGAGTTCAGACTAGGCCATACCAATTTATCTTAAAGTGTGGTAGGATAAACTAGTTCAGCCTAGGCTAAACTAGATTCTCCTACCGGGCTTAGGATGTACCAGTTTGGCCTAGTCTATACCGGTTTATCCTATCGCGTATAGGAAGAACTAGTTGGGCCTAGGCCAAACTAGTTTAGCCTAAAATCGGGTTTGGCCGGTAACACATACAACAGAGCCACACGCGAATATGTGTGCGAGCCCTCCTTCATTTCGATTCGTTCGCCGCGTTCGGCTCTGATAAGTGTGCATCCACCTTAAGTAGGTGGAATGAGGAGTTTGTATGTATTGTTAAGTTTTCTTTCCCGGCTGAAAATAAAAAATCTCCTTCGTCTTAAATATCCTTGTTTCTTAACAATACCTAAGTGAAATATTTTCGCCCTTCAAAGTTACTTGACACTAATAAATGGCGATTCGTTAGTGCGTTAAGAGTGCGTACCAAGCCAGAAAAATATCGCAATGTCAGATGAAACAAACTTATGTCTAATCTTCGCGTGGAGATGAGATGGAGATAGCATGTTTCGCGGCACAAAAATGAACGAAGCGCTTCTTATCTAAATAACTCGTAAAGTATAGAATATTTTAAAAAATCGTTAGTAGCAGCCCTAGGTCATATGTTAGTGATATTATTTATCGAATTTTTGTCTTAATTAGATACACCATGAACGAATAAAACCGAAAATTCATTATTATTAGAGGTAGCTTTGTGATTTTTTTCTATCGAGGAAATTTCATTCCATTATGTTTTTGCTCAGGCAGAACCCTCGCGTATATAATGAAGATACCCATATAAAAATATTTTTTCATTTAAATACTATTTACTTGGGTAAATTTAAATTCTAAGATTGTTATTTTGCTTTATACGCAGCCTTAATTAAGGACTGCAATAAATAATAGGAATTAAAGTCAATTTACAGAAAAAGCGAAGCGAAGCTCGTGGAATGAAATATTATCGCGCATCCATCGCTCGGTTTGAGCTCTCAGATACTTGTCGTATTATTTACCAAACATTTGTATCTCAGTAAGCCTCCATACACGCGTATTTCATATACATTTTTATAAAGCGTGTAATTATCACTAAAAATAAAAAGTTTGGTTTATTACAAAGCCGATTTTTCCATCGTTTGACAAATTTTTTAACCGACTTCAAAAAAAGGAGGAGGTTCTCAATTCGGTTTTTTTTTTTTTTACCTCTTTACTCCGTCATTTTATTAACCGATTTAGAATTTTTTTTTTTTGTTTGGGTACATTCCCGTTTGGTCCCATTGTCATCAGATCGGGATTTGATTACTTCTTAGTGTACTTTGAAGTCGGTTTAAGTTTTTTGTGAAACAGTTTTGTATATAGAAAAACTATCAATCTAAATGATTCCTCGAATAAAGTTAACTGACGCTGGAAATATACGCTTGGCGCTTAGTGAAATTAAATATAGAAGACTGCAATTTTTTATATATGTGAACTCGATTAACTTACAATTATATGTATTATTATTTTCGCTGCAAAGCTAAAAGGTGATCCACACTTTTAAACTCCAAACATAATCGTAGCTTACGCTAAGCCCTTACGCAATAGATAGGGATTTTATGCTTTTTAATGCAGTAGGAAGGTAGTTATTCAATTCAATTCAATTCATTTATTTCGGAAAACTTATTCCATATATTTGTTAGTAAATCTTATAATAATATGTTAGTACAATACAATTTATCCAAATGAAAATTAAAGTAACAATCTATTATAATACATCCTATTAATAATTATAAGTAAAGTTATACCAAGCGATTTTGGGGTTGCGAACCAAAAATGTAAAAGGGAACCTTTATGGTGTTATGCAGTCTGTTTTTTTCTACAGTTATTGGAATGGAAATCAAGAAATAATACGTCTAAAGAAGGTCGGAACCGAGATTCAGACTCGGACTCTTGGCCGGTTATTATTTTTAACTTATACTATTATTAAGATAATAATATTAAATATAAATTTTCAAACAATAAAAGCATACATTTTTGTACAAATGCTTAAATTTTCCTACGTAAAACATGGACGTGAAAAGCCTTCTCAATGTCGTCAAAATTCCCCAAATGTCCCAAGGCGATGTCCCTTGTTTGTCAACCTTTAACATAAAAAAATGCATTCGCATAGCTACCACATGTAACAAACTTTATGTTACAATTCACAGCAAACAATTTGTTTGGCACAGATGATACAAAGCACAAACAAAACTTTCCAGGGGTTGTGTGATGAATGCTTTTATCACGTTACAAGCGAAAATGATTAAAACTGCACAGAGTGGGACGCTTGGCGCGTTTTAAATACGACTTCTTGTTTGGTTTTGTTAACGTTTATACATTTTACATCTTAAATTAATGTTTTATATCTCACATACTATTATACTTCATTGCTTCGTCCTCGAGATTAGATACATAAATTTGTAGTACCACGTCTAGGAATCGCCAATCTACCACTAAGTTGAAAGCAGAGTGAAACTGCTTCTATATTTTTTTTTTGTGGGTATTTTGATATCTGCCTCCTGCCGCCCGGACTGACCGACACTCATTCGCGTTTTAGTGCCTCGTCGATCACCACGTTATTCTTTGTTTTTTCGCAAAAAAAAAAAAAGTTTAAAAACGATGTCGAAACGTAGTCGTCGATGTAGATACGAGCACACTTTGACATATCGTCAAATTTAAAATTGTGTTGTGTACATATTATGGTGATGTTACTTTCATATCTTTTGGAATCCCAAATAATGGGCTTATGCGTATAGTGACTGTGTACATTTGAAAGGAATGTTACCTTCACGTTATTTAAAGATATTGTGAATAATAAGAACTATATCCGTATTAAACTTTGACATAATTATAGTCAAAATTCCAATGTTACCTTCATATCATTCGGAATCCCAAATAAATGGGCTATTGTTAGTGACTGTGTACATTTGAAAGGAATGTTACCTTCACGTTATTTAAAGATATTGTGAATAGTTTAATAAGGACTATATCCGTATCAAACTTTGACATATAATCAAAATTCCAATGTTACCTTCATATCATTTGGAATCCCATATAAATGGGCTATTGTTAGTGACTGTGTACATTTGAAAGGAATGTTACCTTCACGTTATTTAAAGATATTGTGAATAGTTTAATAAGGACTATATCCGTATCTCACTTTGACATATCGTCAAAATTCCAAACTGTGTTGTGTACATCTTATGGGGATGTTACCTTCATTTCATTTGGAATCCCAAATAATGGGTTATTGTTAGTGATTATGTACATTTCAAAGGAATGTTACCTTCACTTTATTCATCAGATTGAAAAAGATGGTAATAGTCACGTGCCAATTTTTGTGAACTATTGCCGCGTTACCATCTAGGACCACGGCAGTGCCCCATCAGCCAAGTCGAACAAGAGTCACAGGTGAGTTACTGTAATTTCAAATTGAAATCTCGTTGCAAAATCAGACATTTTACGCGCTTGGTAGGCCTTATCATTTCATCTTGCCCTGCAATTCAGTAGGTTGGATATTTACCAAGCAAATGGAAAGATGCAAATATCTTGCTAATACATCTTGTGTAATACAAGTAGACATGAGCGCGCCGATCAGTATCAATAGTAGCAATAATCCTACTTTCCATGGCTGTCGAGATTTGTGTGCTACATTATTTTGTATAAAATGTATTTGTAAAACAAAAATTCATGGTATGTATGGTAAAAGTTTTATATCAAGGTCACGCCGCCGACGCCGCCGACTGATTGTACATCGGCGCGCATGTCTAAATACAAGAAGCTACGATAGTTTTATGTAATTTTATGTCCTTACCACAGTATTTACAGGATGACTATACTTAGTGGAAAAATTCTATTGATGTCGCAGTTAATCCCTTAACCCGCTGCTTCTAGCGAGGGACGCGCGTCCTATTATAACAATTGATGTCATTGTTATATTTTTAACCGCGAGCCAAGCGATTAAGACTGGACAGCTATTGCTTAGAAATGTTTTTCTGATACCAGCAAAAAAGGGGGGGGCGTAGTATATGGTGAGGAGACCGCCAGCGGCCAGTGGAGTACCAATAAAAAAAAAAAAAAAAAAAAAAAAAAAAAATATTTATAACTGATTATTACTGATCGATCAGATCAATCTCAAATATTAATTATTTACTATCCAACCTTGAAATAATAAAACAATACTTAATAATAACTTAATCTAAATAATAATAAACTTTTAACTAAAATTCATTTAGTAACTATTACTGTAGAAGAGCTCCAGTCAGGTACATCCACCTCGATTACACAATTCGCGGTGACGGACTCACCGCAGCCGCAGGCAGAACTATCCGTCGAAACAAGACTGGATCCGGAATTAGATGAGGAGATTCTTAATCTATTGGGAGAAATGGCTTCGAAAGATAAAATATATGGATTGGATATTCGAGATGAGTTAGCTGTGCGATGGGAGCACATCGTTTTAAAATCATCTTGATCCCAAGGATTGCACAAATATCGACGCATCCAAGCCTAATCCGAAAATTAAAGTGCCCTTATCGGAGATACTCGTTAAAAAAGACAAGGCTTTAGAGAACAAGCAAAATCAGTGAAACTCTCACTTGATTGTTGTCCTTAGAACATGAAGATCAGAAAATAATAGAATTATTGATCGAAGCTGGTCGCCTAATGTGTGACTCACAACACAACGAATCTATTACAAGAAGGCTGCAAAAAGCAATATCGAAATCTGGTGCCGAGATAAAAATGAATGCACCAATTAGGATGGTTAATCCAGCGCAGAAACAAGAATTGGCTCCTACCCAAGCTTTAAACCAAGCCTCCGCTCCTAGCAGCCAGACAGGCCGGAGCAGCGAGGAGATTCGAGTCGACCACACCCCGCCCACGGCAGCCGCAGCCGCCATGACATCCGCGCCGCCGCGATCGTGACACTAACCAGCCCCGCGTCGGTAAATCCGGTAGGTTCCGCAGAGCAATTATCTTATTGTTATGATCAATGGCGATTGATAACTAAAGACCCCGTCATACTACCTATGATGGGTCAAAAGTTATAATAATAATAAAATCTTTATTAAAAAAAATAATAATAATAATAATACAAAAGTATGAGATACCTTTTTTCCAAACCGGTTTCTCAATCATATGAACCGAGTCCACCTGTCTTATCCGCATCCGAAACCCTTCAATACAGAAGGTACAATAAAATTCATCACTGATATTATTAAGTAGTGAAGATATATCACAATGTAAACCATGTGAAGAACAGTTTCTCTCTAGTTATTTTCTTATCAAAATACCAAATGGTAAAAAACAGATTTATCATATAAAAATTCTTTCCACGCTAGCGGATAAAAAGCACTTTTGCCTTATAATTCAAGTTCGAGAATAAATTGTAACTATTCAATGTCCTTTCGTATTCAATCATCATTCGTCTCAATAATTTAGTAAAAATTATTGAGAACCAGTAGGTTGTTTACACAAATCATTACGTTATTTGTCATCTATTTACTTAATGTATTATTTCTAGAAATTATCAAAATTGCAAGAATAATATCAAACATACCGAAAACTTTTTGAGTCTTTACGATTTATAATCAATATTGAAAAGAGCTATATAGTTCCAAATACCGTGTGCAATACCTTGGCTTTCCAAAAATACCAAAACACGTTAGCTTGATTGAAGATAAGCGCAATTTAATAAAATTAATATTAATATATTAATTACTTAGTGGCAGTTTTCTTAGGATTACAATATTAGTAAAGGACTTCCAATATTGATAGATTTTGTATCGACATCACTGCTATTTCGTACATACATGGTTAGTTTTTTCCACATCTCAGTGGCAGTGATGTGAGTGAAGCTCGCAGAATACTTGTGTTCGATTCATACATAAGTTCAAAAGAAAACGAAATATCAGTCACAAAAATCCGATCCCGATACCGAATGGGAGTAAAAAGATCTGTTTTGAAATGATTGTAATTTGTCAATAGTCAACCAAATATTGACCTTTTTGCGTCTCGTATGAATAAAAAATGCGAAAAATATGTCTCATGGAATAGAGAATAGATTAACATTAAATTGGAAAGATCTTTCTTTTTATGTTTATCCTCCCTTTTGTTTTATTACATTTAATGTTTTAAGGAAAATTATTACAGATCAAGCCGAGCGTATTGTCGTGGAACTATTTTGGGCCCACGTAACCCTGGTTTCCCCTATTTTTGGAATTAATTTAATTTAGACTAATAATGTGTTATTATCTGTTTCCAACAGTAACCCAAATATCACGTTGATATTATAGTAACTTCCCTGTCAGAAAGTTCGATAAAACAATAGGACGTGCGTTGGGTGACCTTCTTATAGAAGTACAACTTTCTTAATTTCTGAATTTCTTCAGTATTTCAGTTACGTAGTAACTATTTAGTAATCTGTGATTTCAGTCCGGATTACAATACGAATCATTACAACAGTCATCGCTTCGCTATGTCATTGATCTTACGATCGACAGTAGGGTCTGATGACCCTGAATAGGAGTTTCTATAGACTTCGCCCTCCAGCTCCCAAGTATAACGTCACTGGGATCCATCATTAGTTTGGATTCCTTATCGAATTGGTATCCTAATAACAATGTCAGTTTGGAGTACTTATTTAACTAAAAAGATTGTCACTCTACTCATGCTGGTAACTGCTCAAAGAGTACAGACGACAAGTAAAATAATATAATTTAAAAATATTATAGTTGTTAATATCAGAGTTTTTAAAAATAAGTTTTTTTAGATTACCTATTGTGAAAAAAAGTTATTTACATATGTTGTACTAATACTCATAATAATAATCATATTACCTATTATAGATAATTCTTATAAATAAATAATGATCTGACTCCACCAGACATGCAGTCGCTCATACAACTGGTGTCAATATAAATACAACTAGAAATACTGCTGGAAAATGTGGCAAATTCTACTGTCTTCGCAAAATTTTATCGAAGAGATGTTCAGTGTAATCAATCAGATCAGTTAGCTTTCACAATCTTAAACGCAGAACCTGATTTGAATTATAAAATCATTGTTTTTTAATTTCAACTATACCTATAAATAGTTTAATTTACTATGGTTGATGAAACCATAATTTCTTATAAAGTCTCTAATTAGTTTAATTTTGTTAAATGGCAAAAACATTGTTGTTACATCACAAAAATTATAAATTATATAAGTACCTATACTACTAATTACATAAGTACATTTATTTGTTGATAATTACAAATATCAAAAACATAACCCTCTTTTCGGGTCAGTCGGGTCAAAAATAAAATAAAATTAGTGTTTTAATATTTCACTATCTTTCAAAATCTACAAATTTATGTATCTAATCTCGAGGACGAAGCAATGAAGTATAATTAGTGATTAAACGAACTTACCTGAAGTGAAGTTCTATCAGAATTATACGAGTTGCTTCGTCCGAAGAGATTAGCTCCCTCCCAGCCCTATAACCCCCATATAAAGTGAAATATTAAGATTGCAGGCTTTCAACTAAATGAGTGTCGGTCAGTCCGGGCGGCAGGAGGCAGATATCAAAATACCCACAAAAAAAAAAAATATAGAAGCAGTTTCACTCTGCTTTCAACTTAGTGGTAGATTGGCGATTCCTAGACGTGGTACTACAAATTTATGTATCTAATCTCTTCGGACGAAGCAACTCGTATAATTCTGATAGAACTTCACTTCAGGTAAGTTCGTTTAATCACTAATTATTAATTATTACCAATGCTCTATAGATAAGATTTTCTAGATACTAATAAAGCATCTCATACACCTATAGAAAAGATGCTGTAAACACATCATATCTACTCGAAACAACGTTGTATATAAAAGCGTTTATATTCCAATGCTTTTTTTATAATTTACCTGTTAAAATATTTTCAATAAGCCTACCGTCCCTTTAAATCCCCAATCCCATATATATTTCCAATAATACTCAAACAAATATTACAGAATAACAATCGAATAAAATCACCATAACCTTTTCAAACGTTCTCTTGTCAGTAAATATTCAATTTCCGTGATACGATTACCATAAATCGTATATTGAGAGTACAATCACGAGGGTGTTCCGGTCTTTGTGACTCTTCTGTGATGTTCGAGAGATTTTTCAGTTTAGGGACACGTAGGACTGTTAACATTGGTCGGGAATTTAGAGTAATACCATAAGAGAGGTAGAGCATAGCGTTTATTCGCTCAAAGAGCAGCTCGACTGGGGAAGTACATCCACCTTACAGAATACCGCAGCCAAATAGCTTCGACCACAAGTACGCGGGACGCGGACGCGAAGCAAGAGCGTCTACAGCGCGAAACTAAACGTTCAAACTAGGCGCGAAACACTAATACCTCAGAGTATATAAATACTCTAATACTGAACAGTAAAGGATTAGAAGTTTTTTTTTTATACCACTTAGGCCCGGTTTCAATAATTTACGGACCGGTATCGGTTAAGATTTATTAAAATTAAGACTCTTATATCTTTACTAATAATGAAGCAAAGGCCTCAAAGCTTTGCATAGCAGACCCTCTCATATGGAAGTATCTATCACAGGTAAAATTAGCTTACGAAGTGATCTATATGCCCAGTTTGACAATAAAAAAACCTACCATTGGTAAGCAAAACGATTCGTTTTTGTTTATTGAAACCGGGCATTAGGTGACAATCAAGCATACGGCCCGTCTAATGGTAAGCAGTTACCGTAGCCTATGGACAATTGCAACCCACTTGAATCCGGAAAAATAAAACCGGCCAAGTACGAGTCGGACTCGGACACCGTCGGAGGGTTCCGTACAATAATAATAATAATGATACCTTACTCAAATTGACAGTGAAATTAAGCGTAGGCGCAAAAAAAAAACACCAAAAGAAGACGTTTCTTGTATGGGGACACCCCCTTTAATTATAATTTTATTTCATTTTTATTATTTGTTTTGGTAGTGGCAATAGAAATACATATTCTGTGAAAATTTCAAGCGTCTACCGGTTCATGAGATACAGCCTACTGACAGACAGACGGACGGACGGACGGACGGACAATGGTGTCTTATGAATAGGGTCCCGTTTGGCACCCTTTGGGTTCGGAACCCTAAAAGCCGCATTCCTGACAAATGAGGTTGACAGCTCAGAAACGACAAACGTACATACGACGTACATAGCTATACACTGTATCAGATACTCCAACCAAGGCAACAAATCAAGACTAACCTAATATCCTATCCGAGACACATCTAGAACATCATACATCTACGTCAGCGACAGTAGATCCATCCCACTTATACTTTCCTACCGGAAATTGGCGCCCCCGTTGGACGTTTTTGGGGCAGTCCTCCGTTTCCGGTAACACTAAAGCCTCCTTCCTGTTGCCGAACGATAGATGACACGATTTGATGTGATTGGAGGTAGATTGGACTTATTGTTATGCCTTCAACTTATAGAAATTGTAATGTAAATGTTATTGTAATACTAGTTTTCCGCCCCCGAGGTTTTTCCCTTGTTCTCGAGTATCTTATGTTTTCCCGGGATAAAAAGTATCCTATGTGTTACTCCAGAATATGTTCTATAAGTGTGACAAATTTCATTTAAATCCGTCCAGCCCTTTATGCGTAATCTAAATAATTGGACTGTTTTACAAAAAACTTAAACCGACTTCAAAGTACAATAAGAAGTAATCAAATCCTGATCTGATGACAATGAGACCAAACGGGAAGTGTACCCTTTCAAATAAAAAAAGAATTTTCCAAATCGGTTAATAAATGACGGAGTTATGAGGTAACAAGTCGGTTAAAAATAAGAAAGTTGCGCAGAAAATAAGGAAATTAGGTATAAACTTTTCTAATGTAACCTTAGTGGGAGGGTAGGGTAAGGTAGGGTATAGGGTAGGAACGAAGTTACTTCGGGCAGCTAGTTAGTGATATTTTCCTTCAGGTTCAAGTCGTGTTTATTTTATTGTAATAATATTTTGAAATGAAAAATAATTAAATGCTATGGGCGTATTCGTTTAGACAGGCAATTTGTGGATAAAAGGCGGTTGCGACTTTGATTGGATCCTATGAATTTGTTAATTGGATTTCGTAATTAAATTGGACCTGGTAATTTTAATTAGAAAGATAAGCTAAATGAATTTAGAAAAAAAATATAACTAATTAGAAAGTATCCAGGCCTCCGCAGACCATCGGGCGGGGAGCTTTTTCCACCAACGCATAAGCTTGGCTGTCCAAAGAGGAAACGCTGGTAGTCTGCTAGGAACCTTGCCTTTATTCGGTAGCAGGGGCAGACTCTAGGAAAATGTGTTTTGTACATATTTATAGTAAATAAAAATTATTTTCTCGTATTTAAAATAAAATTTGTCTCGTCGTATGGTAGCAAACAGGCCCGCATGATGGTGGCGCGGTTGTGGTACTTGGAGACGCTTACAATACCAATACTGCAGGGGTGTCACTCGTCAGAGCCAACTTTCTCTTTGCACCCTTCACTTCTCTTGCCTCCTAGCCTCGTGGATCACAGTACCTACTTTTTCATCATCATCAGCCTATAATGTCCCACTGCTGAGCACAGGCCTCCTGCACACAAATTAGGGTGAAAGGGAATGGGCAGATACTCCACATGCCCACTACGGATTGATGGAGGTAGGCTAAAGGTCAACCAACTGTTGGAGTTTTCAAGCCGCCTAAGAGGCCTCCAACTAGCATAACCGGGACCAACGGCTTTACTTGCCTTCCGAAGCATGGAAACGCTCGATTTGAAATACCACCAGGCGTTACCCATCCAGGTACTGGTCACGACTGTGGTAGCTTGACTTTGCCGATCGATTAGGAACGGCTAATCATGCTACACCATGAGCGCTTCTCCTGCTTATTAGGTACTGAATTCTAAAACCAATTTCTCTTTGTTCACAGTTCACCTCCTCTTCGAGGAGGCATACCTCCGCGACTACGTCCTCCATTCAATCGTGGGCACGTTCGTCCGCGGGAACTTCACCCCGACTACCTTCTCCGAACGACCCTGCCGAGAAGAGCCTGTTCCCTACTTCCTACCTAAACACAACCGCGCGGAACGTTCGAAACACAATAAAAAACCTCGCCACCACGAAAACGAGGGTAATAGGTACGATGAGTATGACTATAGGACAGGTAAAAGTGAAAGTGAAAGTGAATTCGATGGGTACTATTTCAAGCCGAAGTTTCATAGTTATAGTAGAGACGAGAGGTCTGTGTTTCGAAGGTACGCGAAGAGTTTGAGGTTTAGAAGGAGGTTTTTGCCCGCGCTGGTGGTAAGCGGGCCGTTGGGTAGTCGGGGGAGTGTGGTGCTGCAGTGGTCGCTCACGGATTCGGTGCATTTAGATAGCGAAGAAAGTAGTGTTGTTTTTAGGTAAGTGATCTTTTTTACTTTTTTACTGTCTAATGAACTAAAAAGGCCTCGATCACAAGGAGTCTAATCATCGTTTTGCTCAATTAGAATTTCTTTTCTTTGGGCATAATACATGGTTGCATAAATACCCAATATTGTTTTACATTGTATCGGCAAATAGGATTAAAACCTACGGTTTCATTTAAAAAAAAGTTTTAACGCTGAATTTTACTATAATCATTTTTTTTAACTACTTAGGTAGCAAACAAGCACGGCATGCCCAAACGTAAAGGAAGCAAGTAAAGTATGCGTAAAGCTGGAAAATCAAATCAAAAAGTCGTTTTAAATCCTTCTGTTTCCGTAGCCTATGTATAGGAATAGATGTTGGCAACACCAAGGGGTATAATTCATACGTTGCAAATTCCTAAAAATTCTCTTCCAGTCTTTCTGTAGTAGCTCAGAGTATATAAATACGGTAGTAGGTATCTACATCATAACCTAAATAATATAACAAAAAAATATTTTTTTTTACTTGATATCTTAAAGCTCACATGAAAATACACTCTACATTCAGCACATAAGCTCTATAACTGTGTGCCGGTATTTAATGTGGAGCAACGTTTCAAAGCGCATAATGGAAACTTTAAACATTTTCATTTGGAGTCGCGGTTTCAAACGCTTCAGATTCATTGCAGGGCCTTTGTGATGCCATTCATTGTTTCAGCGACGTTTACGAGATGGAATTAAAAAAGGAACAAATATACAACTCGGTGTTTTATGTATTTCACTACGTAGGTGAAATGTTCTAAATTATTGATGATAGTTTTTACGTGAAGACATATCGATAGAAAACCATAGCTCGGTCGAAAGGGACTTTTTAGTACCTACCAGGGGGCCACGTCTGCTAAAATGTCATACTGACACGATACTATTGCAATTCCATTATCATTGAGCCGATGTGCGCAGTCTACTAATTCATAACGAACGAAAAGAATTTTAGTACAAAAACTGTCAAAACTGACAACTAAAAGATCATTGTGCCAACGATTGTAGTTTCAGTGGAAAATCATCGGAAAGCTATTATGGCGCCATTATGACGCTATTGTGTTAGTAGAAGGTTAGTAGTCTACCAAAACTGTAAAATGTCACAATTTTGACACCACTGATAATTCATTGGAACAGAATTGTAATAGCAGACTTGGACCCCTAGTTGGTTGAAGTAAAACATTTGTTAGCAAGCACCTAACGGTGCATTCCGATAGCATCACACAATCATCCTGCTAGCAGCATCGAACAAAATAACCCAAAGAGGCTCATTGACGGTAATTTTGTTTGAAATCTGTCCCCACCTCCGAAAATCCGCTCTGATTGGCTAAGTCAAGGACACACTAAAAATTTAGATGCAGTAATTGGTCCTAACTGTACAAAATCAGTGCCAAATCACTGTGTAGTTACGTAAAGAGATTTTTCCTCTATACAAAGTTTTTAAAGCAGACAGTTCTAAATTAAATGACTATAAAATTAAGCTACGTTAAAAAACCTACTTAGAAGATAATTTAGCAGACCCAGAAAATTTAAAGTAATAAGATGAAACATGCTCAAGGCCTGTCTGCTCAACTATAATCTAGAAAAAATAGAGCATTATAATTTGGGAAGTTTTACCATTATTCCAACTCCTATTTTGAATGTTATTCATCGCACAGAGTGTTGTATGTTGTATATTTAGGTAGGCCATACAAGAGCCGGATTAACCATGTCGGGGCTCTAGGCAATGCTATTCTAGGGCCCCATTACACTTTTCTAACTTCCTAAAATATTTTTTCTACTAATTTTTTTTCGGTGCTCTTAGTCGATGCGGGGCCCCTAGGCCATTGCCTACACTTACCTTACCTTATGGATAATCCGGCTCTGTATAATACTCTGTGCGTAGGCGTCAGCCGATTATGGAGTGGGTTAGATGGAACAATAATTTGACATCGGGCGAAAGGCTTATGGAACGATATGGATTTCATATTGTGTTATTAGGTGTAGTCGGTCGACTTTAAGAGTGCGTATAAAGCAAAATAACAATCCTAGAATTGAAATTTACCTAAGTAAATAGTATTTAAATGAAAAAATATTTGTATATGGGTGTTTTCATTATACAGGTCGTTGTTTTGGTCAGCGACGAGCGACTCAGGGTCGATAATACAAATGATACTGGTGCTAGAAAAAATATAAAAAAAATACTTAATTTTTTTTAAATAATAATTTTTTTTTTTTTTAGAAAATCATGTAATAAGCTAAAGTGCAGACATAATACTCAACGGGAGTACGAGGGAGTATAGGGATGGGGCGATGGCGGCTTGCGCCTAGCTCTAGTCTGTGCACGTGCCTAGTAACCATACTTTGCGGTAATTTTATTTCAAATTGAATAAGGTAATTCTCAACATATTTACAGTATTTAATGGAATTAAGTCCATTTTTGGGGAATATATATTTTGTACTACCGCTCCTGGGTCGCTTGTCGCCGACCAAAACAACACCCTGTATACGCGAGGGTTCTATCTGAGCAAAAATATAATGGAATGAAAATCCTCGATAGAAAAAAAATCACAAAGATACCTCTAATAATAATGAATTTTCGTTTTTATTCGTTCATGGTGTAATTAATTAAGACAAAAATTCGATAAATAATATCACTAAATATGTCACCTAGGGCTGTTACTAACGATTTTTAAAATATTCTATACTTTACGAGTTATTTAGATAAGAAACGCTTAGTTCATTTTTGTTCCGCGAAACACGCTATCTCCGTCTCATGCTACGCGAAGATTAGACATAAGTTTGTTTCATCTGACATTACCATATTTTTCTGGCTTTGTACGCACTCTTAAATCGGATTCACATGTAGCATCGTCCTAACCGTCCGACCGCCGATTTGGTTAGCCTCCTTCCATGCGCGCTTTTATACACTGACGCTGTATAATTAAATCTGTATAGCAGCTTCTGTTTGGAACTGGTGTAGAGTCATTTTGTTAACGTTAATAAGTGCCTTATCAGGGCCTAAATTGAATAAATACTTTTTGAATTTGATCAAAGTTTGATTCACTAAACGTAACGTGTTAGAAAAAGGTTAGGCATTTGAAATATTCAGTGTTGCCTTTTTTATGAATACGGTAATACGGTTATAGATATTTTGTACATCAAAGAGCATATTAAAATTACTGTACAATATGTATCGTCTTTAACTTCCATGCGCGCCCAGCTGTATACTATACATCAAAGTTTATTTAGGAAAGTTTTGACGTTACCCAGGGTTCAGTTTTGCTCGACCTCAGTCATTTATCAATGCGCAGCTGTTTTGTTTACTAGATTTATTCAATTATAGTTCAGTAACATTCATTCTAATATCTTGTTCTTGAAAGCATTATAACATGAATAGAACATCCTTGAAAGTCAAGTTTTGAGCCAATATTGAAACTATTTAATATGAAACCTGTACGTACGTTATAAGGTTTATCTTCGATTAATTTAGTTCATTCTTGAGAATTGGTCTTGATCTATAATATAGCATGCTTATTTACTGGACTTATTTTTGCCAGTGGCCCTGATTCTGTTGTTCACAACTAAACTAATTTTAATGTCACTATGTCTCTTTCTAACAAAAATCATAAAAAAAGGATGTAAGAAATTTAGTCCTGTCAAATTACTCCAATGCTTGTTTTCAATATAAATTTAGTCGCCATCTATCGCGGTCACGCCTAAATACACGCAAAATAAGACGGCAAAGATTAATTTGACAACTTAAAATATGTTCTATCCTTTTTCAATCATGTTCGAAAGAAAGAGATGAGATGTGACTAAAATTAGTTAAGTGCGATTTACAACAGAATCGGCACCAGTGTCGAGTAATATAAGTTTTAGTTACGTTAAACCACCCAGTCAAGTCAAAGTTCCTCCTAGTTTAATAACAGTCAAATAGTATCTGGTCATAAGGAATCCATGAGGGTAAGACTTATTCATAAGTGCCTGCGAAGGTCAGTTTTTTTTTTTTTTTTGTTTACCGTATACCTGTCTATCGTCCTTATAAGTAGTAGTTGATATTCATAACTCAATGGTATCATGTTATCCATCAACCCATGGCAACCCATAATATACTTTCCCATATTTACCTATATAGTAATGTTTTTCAAAGCAAGTGACAAGTGATGTATCGAACTTACCTATAATTTTGTCCATTATAAGAATTTCTTTTTGACGCCAAAGAAAAATGAACCTTACAATAAGGTTTACCTGTTAAGTGGTTAATTGTACACAAATGAGCGTTATTGTGTAGCTATAAAGTATATTTTTCTTTAACATTCTTTAACGTCAAAAAGTAATACTTATTATGTACAAAGTGTAAG
Organism: Polyploca ridens; assembly: GCA_951394255.1. Taxonomy (NCBI): domain Eukaryota; kingdom Metazoa; phylum Arthropoda; class Insecta; order Lepidoptera; family Drepanidae; genus Polyploca; species Polyploca ridens. The sequence goes on along the minus strand of OX596256.1, from coordinate 1,757,786 downwards.
TGCTACGAGTATTTACGCAGCAATTTTCTTTGTTCTGTGTTGTTATTTCCCCTGCGGCCGGTCTTACGATCTCAGGTTTACAATTACATTACAAATATTTATACACAAAAAAGTATTTTGAGGTACCTATATTCGGGACGCTAGCTTTCGCTTGACTTTACCCGAGTTAATGGTTGAAATAGTATATTACTCACCTAGGGCAGGAAAGTAAGAAATGTCTCAGATCACACATAATTGTTGGCCGAGGCAAAGCCGAGATCGACAAACATGTGACCTGAGGCTTACTTATTTCCTGCCCATGGTGTGTATACTATTTTTCTCCTCGACGGAGGCGGAAAGCGGCATTTTCGTTTAGCGCCGAAGGACAAAAGTTGCAGCTTTCCGCCCGGAGAGGAGAAAAATAATTTCTAGCCTTGAGTCTGAGTCTGCCTCATGCACCGAGGGTTCCGATCCGACCTTCCATAGATGTATAACATCTTGGTTTGGGGCATAACTATAGACAAAAATCGGACAAAAACTGAGTTTATTTGTGAAGGGATGATTTCGAAAAAAAATTAAAAAAAAACATCTTTAAATTTTTCTAATAATATTTATATCAAGGTCTATCTGTTATAATAATTTCAGTTTTTGGCTTTGCGAACTTCGGAGATAAAAGGGAATGGTACTTATTTTTTCGTCATAAATCAAAAACTACGCAACGCTGTTTTGGAATTTACAAATGAAACTATTTCATATCACATTCCATATCATGTCCCATTTAAACTTGTAGCCCCACTTTGAATTTTCGGTCCGCTATTTCGGGCCCCTTTTGCAACCTTTACAATTATTACAATTCAAATAAGCAGTTACTGAAATACCGCTGTAACAGACGGACCGATGGAGTGGCACTATAAGTGTTCCTTTTTCGGTACCCTAAAACGTTGTATAATTATGTATTATATCAGTTATCTGGTTCCCATAGTACAAGCTCTGCTTAGTTTGGGATCAGATGACCGTGTGTGAGGAAAGTCCCAGGATATTTATTTTATGACTAACTATAATCGCAAAAAATAAATAATACATGGAAAAAAATGCGGGTCCTCTCTTAACAGTATACTAAGCTAAGTCACCATTTCAAAATTCAAATATAAAACTACAAGTGATTAAACTAAACCCAAAAGCTCCCTCAAAGTTCCCGTAATTTGGCCATAAAGCTTCCTCAAGCCCGCAGTGAGCGGCGCATCAATAACGCCATGAATGCATCATTTACTCTATTCAGTGTTACCAGACATAGTTTAAAACACCCGCTTGACGAAGACAAATGATCCTTCCTGCCTTCATTACACATACAGACGAGGAGTTCCGCCATTTTTATTTTACTTTTAGTATTTTTCTTTTCGTTATAATAAACTAGCTTTTTCCCTGCAATTTACGAAGCGCTCGTGGTTTAGCTTGATAAGCCGTTCTTAATCAATCGGCGAAGTTAAGCAATCACTGGTGTGGAAGGTTTCAGATGGGTGACCGCCTAGTGGTATTTCAACTCGAGCATTTTCCGTGCTTCGGAAGGCAAGTAAAGCTAAATCCCGGCTATCACTTAATTGTGATAGGTGGCCTCCTAGACGGCTTGGAAACTCCAACAGTAGGTTGACTAACCTATCTCCACCAATCCGCAGTAGGTACGCTTGGCGGAGTAGGTTTATCTGCCCTTTCACCAATTAAAAGCCCTCGTTTTGTGAAAGGAGGAACGTGCTCAGCAGTGGGACATTGTGGACTGATGATGAAGTTTTCCTCCAGAATTGCGTACGAAACATCAAAGCAAATATATACAAAAGCATTCACGCTGTATAATAAAATACATACAAACACACAAACGCATTTTTAATATAAATAGGGTTATTAATGTAGAATAAAATTTTATCTTTAGGAAAGGAAAGATAGAAATACACAAAAGGGATTAATTTAATACACAGATTACTTTTTGTGTGTCTAAAAAAACAGTATTCAGTTACAAAAACTCATTTATTTTAAGTTTTTTAATTAATTGCCAGAAATCGGGTCGGCAACGCGCGAGTGATACCCCTGGTGTTGCAAGCGTCCATTGGCTACGGTAACTGCTTACCATCAGGCAGGCCATATGCTTGTTTGCCACCTAAGTGGTATAAAAAAAAAAACGATCTATCAAATCAGCATGATACGCCTAACATGCTTTGTGAACGCGCTTTCCGTATGTCACAGTCATGGTTTAATATAACCATAATTACTGTAGAACAATATAGAAACGAGAACAAATCCCCTTTCACAGGGAATTGATCGATCGCCGGTTATTTAATGAAACGCCGTTATCCTAATTAATGACTGTGGCGTCTAAATGAAATTAGCGAACGGCACCATTTGTTTGTCGTGACTACTCATTAGTTATATTGACTTGTTGGATATGGGAATAAGGGTATCTACACTGCGTTTAATTGTATTTATGGTATTTTAACACACTTGCTCGTAAAGTGACTTTTATTGCACAAATTTTAGTTTTATAATGTAGCTTATTACGCACTAGTGCTTTTTACTTTACATTACCGCACAGTTTTATGGTAGTATAATCCCGATTATGTTAAGTTTGTATCTCACTACAAGTAGTGTGTGTGGACGAAGCGTGCGGGTAAGACAGATTGACTGCGCATCGCTGTAAAAAAAACCTGGGCGCCATATTTGTTATCAAAAAATCTACTTAAAAAAATACAAGTCTGATTTTTTTCTCACAAGTGTCATTACTCATTACACTCTCGGCTCCCTTATCCTTAATACCGCCTCGTGTTTAATGACCAACTTTGCACACATGTATCATAATGTACTATTAAGTAATTATTTCCGGTTATTAATTACTAGTGTTCCACCTTATAGTTTCACCCATCCCACCACCACGTTAGGGGGTATTTTGAAATACCATTCGTTATTGGAAGGAATATGTGTAATATATCGAATCCGTGTTCAAAATGTAAATTATCTAGACTGAGATTATTGTAGATACCGTAATTTTTTTTTTTTTTTTTTTTTTTTTTTACTGTTTATAGGCCTGTGTTTGACCGCAATCTCACCATGGTAAGTGATGATGCGGCCGAAGGTGGTAAGCACACAAAGCCTAGAAGGAATTAGTTATTACGTTTCTCCTTTTCTTCTATACTAATATTATAAAGAGGTGAGGTTGGATATAGGAGGTAATCTTCAGAACTACTGATCCAATAAAGAAAATTATTTCACTAATGGGAAACTACATTAGGCTATTTTTATCCTGGGAACGTGGGTGAAACCACGTGAGATAGCTAGTATTTAAAAAAGATAACAATTTGTATAAGACACAAAGTAAAAAACTTACCATATTGCATGCAAAAATAATTGATTCAAGTTGCAAAAGACGGCTGCTTGAATGAAGGATTTATAGTCAAACTCAGAATTTACTTAGTTTAGACATGGGACGGGCAATTAAATGAAGATTGGCTCTACTGAAGCTAAAAAATGAATCAGTTTCTAAGAATATACTACAATTTAATTTAGAAAAAATAATACTTTTCGCGAAATTAAAGACCGCTGACAACCGATAAAATAAAATGTACTCAAAAGAAATTTCATCTCAAGAGGTTGGATGTTTAGATAAAGAAAGAAATAAAAAAGTTTATTTAAGACATCACACAACATTAATAATGTGACCCAGTAACATATAATATTATAAGATAGAGCAAAAAAATTAAACGCACTTACCCCCTTACTATAAAGCCTTATTATTTATATTAGCCTATTATACCTTTCACAATAAAGTTATCAAACGTTGATTAGCTAAAATTCCGAAGTCTTTATCTGACAGGTGACATTTGGTGATCGAAAGAGTGAGACGGGGCACACTATTACACTGATTTAGTTAAACGATTATGAATAATAGGGTTAATAGTGATACCAGGAATTTTTCCCGACTAAGCGTACCTAATGTTTAGGTCAGTATAAAAAAACTAACCCTCGCGTCTGTGACATACACACAAAAAACAGGTACTGCCATCAATATGGTTCAGATGTTTGTGGGTCAATCTCGCAGTTTTTTTTAGTTAGTTTGGATTTTGTACTGTTTTTACTATAATTTTTTTTATATGTGTATTTTAGTTGTCAAAGTTTTCTTTTTTTTTGTGATGTCGGAAAGGGTTCGACTGAAAACCAGTTCCAAGGTATGTACCACATACCTTAGAGTAATAACTGAGTCGTAATCCTTTTAAATCCTTTAAAAAAAAAAAAAAAAAAAAATTTCAAATGTATTTAGGTATTTGTTTATTTTGTAATGTAATATATAATTCTGTAATGTTGTGTGTATGTCGGAATAAATGTTTTTTCTTTCTTTCTTTCTTTTGTTCTTCAAGAACGCGGATGAAACCGCGGGGCGAATCTAGTGGAAAAATATTCCACGAAACCCGACAATACCCTTCCTTCAACTTAGGAACTTGGTAATTCTAGCCATCAATTATGACCACTACTTACCATCGAGCGCATAAATCAGCTTGCGGATGAATCGAGCTTGGAACTTTAACAGATTTTAAATTTATAACGGAGACTGCAGGTAATATTTACAAGAATTTAAAATTAAATATTTTCCTGTATAGAGACAGCAGGTAATATTTACAAGAATTTTAAATTAAATATTTTCCTGTATACTATTACTGTATATGGATTTTGCTGTACAAAGTCATCGAGTGAGTTTATACGATAAATAGCTGTCCCGGGCGGTTTCACCCGCATTCCCGAGAGATCGTATGTTTTACCGGGATAAAAAGTATCCTATCTGTTAATCCAGAATATATTCTATCTGTGTGTCAAATTTCATCCAAATCCGTTTAGTAGTTTTTGCGTGAAAGAGTAACAAACATCCATAAATACAAACATTCGCGTTTGTAATATTAGTAAGGAAGAAAGGATAAGATAAGATGGTATATGATATGATATGATAAATGAGTGGAGGCTAGGTAACTAATAGGTCATTTCATTAGTCATAGGTTTGATTCTCACTCTGTTATGTTTTTATTTGGAAAAGGGAGTTTCTTCAATTTAACACATTCATAAAATTAAAATAATCTTGAAATCTCAAGGCTATACTGAAAAAAATATCTAGAAAACTAGTTATATATGACGTTTTGTTGTCGGGAAACTAACTTTAGTTGTCAGGAAACTAACTTTAGTAACATTTAATCAAATAATTTAGTAACGAACAAAAACTAGTTTTGTTACTGGTAAGTTTAGTTCGCAAGTCACTCTGTTTAGGTTATTGGTCGAAAAATGTTGTGTCACTGTTAAATAAAATTTTGTAGTCACTTGTAGACCATTTTTTTTTTTCAGTGTACATTTTATCCCGGGAACGCGGGTGAGACCGCGGGAGACAGCTAATCATGAAATAAAATTATTAATACTTTTCAAGTTACCTTTACTTTCAACAGTCTCCGTATTCTTTCTACGCCAAAATTTACTTAAAATTCACAAGATTGGGAATAATTTTTCTGTAACCCAGTTACCTACTTTCCGCATCGCAAAATGATTTTCCCCTTATTTTATATTCAACTACAAAAGATCTTAAGGAATCTGAAGAATAACACGTGGATGGGATGCCAACAGAATATTTTATGTGGAATATTCGAATACCCTATGGTGTTGCCTGCTCCTTTGAAAGTAAGGAGTTATTCTTTAATAATGTATGCTAATGTTCTATATGATAGGATAATAGGGTTGAATTTGGAAAACCCTTTGCTTAAGCTACAAAAGGAAACTTCACTTTGACGGGCCAGTTGGCGCAGTTCTTACGCGCCGCAGGCGTGGGTTCGATTCCTACACAGGACATGCATTTCTGTGCATGACCATGTCTGCATGTCCTGAGTCTGGGTGTAATTATGTATATTAAGTAAGTATTTACAAACAAAAAGTAGTATATGTATTATATCAGTTATCTGGTTTCCATAGTACAAGCTCTGCTTAGTTGGGATCAGATGACCGTGTGTGAGGAATGTCCCAGGATTATTATTATTATAAACTATGGGCAAAACTTCATGTTACTGTTTGGGCAGTGTATTGATACATCAATCAGACATTCAGAACAAGTATTTTTTAAAGTATAGATTGATTTTAGCCCATTCGTCTCACGGCAAGAAAATGCCATTTTATTATATAATAAGAATTGAGTCAAAAAGAAAGAAAAGACATTAAACTTTTAAGTATAAAGAAACTTAGCAACATAGTTTTCAACTAACTCTAAGACCGTGAAAGAAAGCAGCTGTTCCATATAGTTTTAGGAAAACTTTCAAAAGCTTTTCTTAAAAATATAAACCATATATTATAGAGCATTTTCGTAATAAAATCTCTACTCCATTAAATAATTTCCTCAACACAAACAGCCGCTCCAATCCCATAAACCTATACAGATTAACCCCAAGAAAGGGCCCCAATGCCTTAAAAGCTATTATATAATCCGTAAAAACATCCGCCATTGTGATCTGTACCAACACCATTTGTCAAGAGAAAATAGACCGTATCCCTTTGTGATAAATCATAATATTTCATGACATAAAGGCGTCTGCAATATTGCTCTTTGTGTGGGATGAAGGTGTGATATGAGTTAAGATTCTTGGTAGAATTCTCTTTGAATAAAGTGGTAATTTTAAATGTTCACGGTAATTAAGGCGCTGTCAGCTCCTAAAATTAAAAGAGTTTTGTCCCCTTCACCTCCTCACGCTACACACGCCGCTTGCCGCCCCGCGCCGTCCGCGTCGCAGGTCGCTTGCGTAGTTCTTAGACTAGACTCGCGCATTACGGCATGCGACATGACGGTACAACAATCACGACCTATATTGTACTGTAATTATTTTGTAAATATTGTATGCATATATTGAGTTTAATTATACATTATTTTAATAGTAATTTCTAGAAGAGAAAATTTATAATATTAGTAAGTAGGTACCTACTTCGTAAAAATATTTTGCGCATTAAAATACCTACTCAAAACTAATAATTGAAAACTGTTTTACAAAAATCTTAAACCGACTTCAAAGTACACTAAAAAGTAATCAAATCCTGACTTGATGACAAATTTTCCAAATCGAGTTATGAGGTAACAAACATAAAAAAACATGCAACAGAATTGAGAACCTCCTCCATTTTTTAAAGTCGGTTAAAAACAATAGGCTACACATACATTTTATTTCTTGTAACATTTCTCTAAATATTCTGACACAAGTATTAAAAATGAAAGGGACTGTTCAAATCTGTATGGGTGGTGGTCTATGAACCAATACCGATACTGATGTGGTATTTTTGTGGGGATACCTGAACTACACCTTAACAACCTTTGTGCAGAGGGGCATCAAAATCTGTCCCGGCAGTTTTGAAATATATACAGGGTGGACATTTTAGACGGATCAGTAAAGGCATTTCACCTTATGGGTTGAAACCACGCGAATATGGTCTTAAGTGACTGTCCCTTATTATTTGAGTTATTGCAATTGGCATTTACAGAAAAAAAAACAGTCAGCGAGAAAACGGCGATTATTGTACAATATGTAGGGTCAAAAGGCTCTACTATGTAATTAGTGTCAGTAGTGCTAGATACATTTCTTAACAAAATGTATGGGAAGCGTTTTATGGAAAGTTACATGGATGTCTATGTCCTAAAACATCAAATTACTCATTGCATAAAAAGATGTTTGACATCTTCAATAGCCATGAAATATTACTCATGAACTTTAGGTACGCATTCTGTGGTGCTATATAACTATATTGATTTATTATGTACTATATAATATACTACAAGTATTCACTTTACTGACATGATCAGCATCAAAAAATTATAATTCTGTAATATTTTAGCGGGTATAATATTTTTTTCAACACTCGCTCGTAAAAGACATTTATTGCAAAATACTAGTCTGTTTTTTCCTCGCAAGTGTGTTGAAAAACGTCGTATGACACTTGTGTGTATTGATTTATTACACTCTCGGCTCACTTAATACTGCCTCGAGTGTTAATAACCAACCTTGCACACATGTATCATAATGTACTATTACTGAATTTCAGAAATTATGCAGAAGTTTAGTAGTTTATATTGAGTGTAATTAAAACGATTTCGCTTTCAAATTCGGGAAAAATATAAAGAGAAAAATAAAACGTATTTCAATAATAAAAAAAAATATAGAACAACAGCAACAATACTTTACCATAAGTAAGGTAACCTGTAAACTATATCTGTGTAGGTCAAAACTCTGAAAAATTTAACTGTCGACATACAAGCCTAGTAATTATATTATTTTTGAATAACTATAATCCACTGAATTTTCTTCTTCTTCCAATTTTATTTTCATCCAGTGAATTTTTTGATTCCCCTAAATTTTCTTTATTACCTTCATCTTTGTTTAAACCGTCCAGTGAATTATCTATGGGCATATAACGACTCTTCTCATGCTCTGAATATATAATAGCATACTAGTATATTTTAAGAGAAGTAGAGCATAGCGTTTATTCGCTCAAAGAGCAGCTCGACTGGGCAAGTACCTTACAGAATACCGCAGCCAAATAACTTTATGTTGTGTAAAACTGTGTTCCTGCGCGTAAGTAAAGTCGCCAGAGCTCCAAGAGGAGGGGCTGTACTGGCAGTGGGAGAACCAGCGGTTTAGTACTGCTGTACGGTGGTGCAAGCGAGGCATGTTGTTGCGGCTGTCAGGGAGACCCGGTGAAACAGCTGCCTACTGGCTGCCCGCAGATTGTAGGGGTCCCGAACCCAGGGATCACTTAATCTCCGCCCTGGGAGGCTGACCTGCCACCTCGCGTAAAACCCCTGGTATAGTTGGTCGAGCCTGGGAAGGAGACCGGAGAGGACTCGTCCGATTGTATCAGGGGGGACCGGGGGCCCTACCGACTGCCGCACCAACAAACCGCATAACCTGTCCAGCACTCTAGCAGAATAACACTACACTTTCTCCTTCTCGCTGCTGGCACATCGACTGCTCTCAATCTCTACAACTCTTTTTCAAAATTATGCCAAAAAGAACAACAAAAAAGAGATATTCAGCAGCGGCCTTCCAGTCCACATTTAAAATGGAGTTTTGCAACATCAGGGGAATTCATGCGAATGGATGGCGACATTTTCATGCGAAAGTCATGGACTCACTCCATGACTTTGGAGAGCTCAACACGCAACTTTTGAGATACCTTGAGGCTCACGAGTTGTTGAGCGACCGACAATATGACTTTCACCACAGTCGCTCAGCTGGTGACTACCTTGTGTATCTCAGGCACCGTTGGTCACTCGCCATCGAGAGTCAAGGTGAGGGATTGGCAGTGAGTCTAGATATGGCGAAGGCGTTCGATCGGGTCTGGCACAGGGGTCTTCTAGCGAAGTTACCAGCATACGGGCTTCCCAAGGGATTATGCAAATGGGTTTCTATCCAGCAGATGCATAAGAGCCGTCGTCGACGGTAGCTGCTCTGATAGCATGGACATTAATGCCGGCGTCCTGCAAGGCTCTGTGCTGTCCCCAACACTGTTCCTTTTGCACATTAATGATATGCTGTCTATTGACGGCATTCATTGCTATGTGGATGACAGTACAGGGGACGCTTATTACACGGGCCGTGCAAATATCCCTCGTTCCGAGGTGGAGGAAAGCCGTGAACGGCTGCTGTCTGAAATCGAGAGTACACTAACTAGTGTCTCCGATTGGGTTTGACTAAACTTAGTCCATTTCAACGCCACCAAGACTCAAACGCGTTCACCGCAAAAAAAACCCCATGGTCTGTGGCTCCACAATTCCAGAACACCTCGTTGAATATCAGTCAAAGCATCGGGATCCTTGGCGTCGACATTTCTAGCGACGTTTTGTTCCAAAGTCACTTGGAAGACAAGGTTAAGCTGGCATCTAAAAAGCTCGGAGTGCTCAACAGAGCGAGGCAGTACTTCACATCGGGGCAAAGGCTACAACTTTATAAGTCGCAAGTCCGGCCTCATAAGGAGTATTGCTGTCATCTATGGGCGGGAGCATCTGGATACCAGCTTGGGCCTTTAAACTCGGTTCAGCGACGTGCCATCAGAATTGTTGACGATCCCGAGTTCACAAGCGGTTGAGCTCCTTAGTCTGAGGAGAGACTTTGCCTCCTTATGTGTGTTCTACCGCTTGTACAACGGAGAGTGTTCTAAAGAATTGTTCGACTTAATGCCCACGGCTACCTTTCACCATCGCAACTCTCGCCTTCGACAGGGAGTCCAACCTCACACATTGAAACCAGAATTGTTTCGAACTGTGCGGGCTCAATGGAGCTTCCTTCCGCGGACGCTCAAACTGTGGAATGAGGTCCCTGCCGTGTTTTCTCAATGGAGTACAGCATGGTGTTCTTCAAAAAGGGTTTGAAGAGATTTCTGCAGGGTCAGCAACGCGTGAGTGATATTCCTGGTGTTGCAAGTGTCCATAGGCTACGTTAACCACTTACCATCAGGCGGGCCGTATGCTTGTTTACCACCTTAGTGATATAAAAAAAATGGTAGTTACATAGTAGAATTTCAACAAAATAAATTATCAGCACTTAAATTTTAATACGTTTTAACGGGTATTTCTGACTGTGTAATACCTGTAGTTTTTGTATTTTTTCGACGCTGAGCGTCGAAAACAGCATGGAGGTATTCTGAGCCCGAGCTACAGGACAGAAGGGCGGTGACGAGGCACATTTGCGCCCCAGTGTCTGCGTCTCCGAGTAGGTTCGGCCCTCTCCTGAACCCACTCAGCAGCCTCCTTCTGGACCATAACGGCCTCACAGAAGGAGGCTACGGCCCTCCACGTTTTATTTCCGCTCAGTGTCGAAAAATATAATAACTACAGGTATTACACAGTCAGAAATACTCGTTAAAATGTATTTAAAATTAAGTGTTGATACTTTATTTTGTAAAATTTCTACTATGTCACTACAGTATGCAAGATTAATTTTCTTTTTTTTGTTCGATTTCTGAAATTTCTAGTGCCCTTACCTAACTTGGCCCCATAGAGCCTTTTAATCCTTGTCGAAGACAGGATCAATTAAGCCGTTCAATTTCAAATATAGCCGTTTTATCGCTGTTTGTAAATTTTCAAAATCTGTAAATGTAGATTACAATTACTCAAAAACCAAAAAATAACTGAAAAGAGAAAAACAAGCTCTTTAATCTATAGAATTTTGAATATAACTTGAATTTCATAAGGTACCTATTGCAGTCGGGGCCAAACCAATAACCTAAGTATGTATTTTTTTGTAATATTTGTTTATCCCCGACTGCAATACTTTATAAAATTCAAGTTATATTCAAAATTCTAAAGCGCTTGTTTTTCTCTTTTATGTTATTTTTTATTTTACAAAGTCGGGCTTTTGTTTCTTTTAAAAATTTAATTTGGTATTTTTAATGAATTAATTGTATGTATTCGTAAGTATATGTGCGGTACGGTAAAGTAAGGCTAACAACCATGACAAACTCTGTGAGTTACGTACGGTAACCGCCCAGTTAGTAGGTACCTACTGTCCTTGCATTAAACATGTTTTTTTGCTGTTTACGTCAAAATGGTACCACAAAAGTATTACAACATATACATATATGGAATGGGCTGTTCACAAGCTTTCATTTGATGCCCATATTGTTATAATAACGAAATTTTTGTTTTTAATACCCCTCTTTTTTATTCCTAGATATCATATAAAAATAATATACCCTATGACACTCCCACAGTTAAGACGAATCTAACGACACCTCATATGCTTAAATCCATCAAGCCGTTAAGGCTGTAGAGCGTGCCAAAGAAATAGACATACATCCATACATACATACATACACTCGAAAAAATAAAACCCTCATTGCAACAGTCATCTAAGACCATATTCGCGTGGCTTCAACCCGTAAGGTGCCCTTATGCTGACTGGTCTAAAATGTCCACCCTGTATATCTCAAAACTGCCGGGTCAGATTTTGATGCCCCTTAACCTTGCCTATAGTTGAGGTATCCCCACAAAAATACCACAACAGTATCGCTATTGGTTCATAGAGCACTTCCCATACAAATTTGAACAGTCTCCTTTCAAGTCCCAAAAGCTAGCAAACTATAAAAAATTTGTTTACTACCTTCTTCCCTGCGGTTTTATCCGCGATGCCGAGGAATCTTATATTTTCCGGGGATAAAAAATATCTTAGACTAGCTGCCCGGCGCGACTTCGCTTGCGTGGTGTCGTACCCTTTTCCCTAACCTACACTTAGAGGTGATTATACTTACTTATACTTAGATACGAAGTACGATGATTAAACTACAGTACCTGGGTAATCGAGCTGTGCTCGTTTTTTTTTTTGGTAAATCATAATTTTTTTCACACAAAAGAAGGAACTTGAAAAAAAAAAAGAAAAAAAACTATAGTTATCGATCCGGTCTCGAACCGGGGTCGTCTGATTTCGGGTCTGCACGTTCCCAACTGAGCTATTATAAGCTTGAGAGCAGTGGCGAAATTTACCTTCGTATTCTAATGATATTGCAGCAGTTTTTAATTGCCTGAAAACACGGATAAAACTACGTTTTCTAAAAATGAAACCTAGCTAGATCGATTTATTGCCCCCGCATAAAAAATTTCATGAAAATCGTTGCAGCCGTTTCCGAGAGTCAGATTATATACGGGGTGGATATGACAATAAATGAAACCACCTAAAGTACTCATAAATACGATCAACTGTTACTATGGGACCAACTTCGAAATAGAAAAAAAAAGCTTTTCATATTTTCATAAAAAAAGTAAATCGGCAAAAATGTATGAAAAGCTGTAAAAAAAAAATGCGATTACGAAGTTGGTCCCATAATAAAAGATCTCCCATTATTTTCGAGTAGGTACCTAGATTTTTCATAAATTGCACTGATACAAAACGAGGAGGAGGCACTGCGGAGAGAAGCGACGCAGGTCCGTCCTCCGTTACGTTCTGATGAACACTGGCGCGGTGCGGGCGGTGTTGAAATCAAGCAAGCGCATCTCGTAAAAAACGTATAAAAATTCGTAAAAATTGAATATTTACTATTAGTTAAATATTATACCGACAGTCTACGTGATTTAGAATTTAGAATTTTTTGGTATATTTTAAAATGTTAAGCACAACTGAAAATGCAGAGAAAAACTGCTTTAAAAGGTGAAAAAAGCGGTATGTTTGAATTTTTTTTCTATGTAACTAAGTATATATAAATATGTTTTGGATACCGACAAGCCCTGCAAGAAGGTCTTGAGAATGTGATATTATTTTTTCTAAGTTTAAATAAGTCTCTGTATAAGAGATATACTGCTTTGAAAATCCTGCTTTTACCAGATTTAGGAATTAACGGCGCCTTAAAAGCTACGTTGTTGGAGGTTTATTAAGCCACTTCAGTGGGCTTGATCTGTGTGGGATTTGAAACCTTAATTTATTAACTTTTAAGTCGATGATCGCGTGAAGAATGTCGACGAAACTATAACACTTTGTACCAGACGAATACAATATACAATGAGACATTTTACGTAATTCGAGCGTTCGCGTTCTTTGCGTCAGTGTGGACGCATTGCGCGCACAAAAGAAGTGTAATGTTTTCAGGGCTTATGTATGTAAGTTTCTGTATTGCACCATAGCTTGGCCGGAACAGATTTGCATGTATGGGGTATCGTTAGAATCCTTACACCGCGAGTGACGATAGCTATATTTTTTACCCGACTGACCCGGAAGGAGGGTTATGTTTTTCGAGTGTATGTATGTAGTATATATAGGGTGTTGTTTTGGTCGGCGACAAGCGACCCAGGAGCGGTAGTACAAAATATATATTCCTCAAAAATGGACTTAATTCCATTAAATACTGTAAATATGTTGAGAAATACCTTATTCAATTTGAAATAAAATTACCGCAAAGTATGGTTACTAGGCACGTGCACAGACTAGAGCTAGGCGCAAGCCGCCATCGCCCCACCCCTTTACTCCCACGTACTCCCGTTGAGTATTATGTCTACACTTTAGCTTATTACATGATTTTCAAATTTTTTTTTTTTTTTTTTTAGCACCAGTATAATTGTATTATTGACCCTGAGTCGCTCGTCGCTGACCAAAACAACGACCTGTATATGTATGTATGACTATTTCTTTGGCACGCTCTGCAGCCTTAACGACTTGATGGATTTAAGCATATGGTGTCGTTAGATTCGTCTTAACTGTGGGAGTGTCATAAGGTATATTATTTTTATATGGCGTCTACGAATAAAAAAAGCCTGCAATACCTTATAAAATTCAAGTTATATTCAAAATTATATAGATGTTTTTCTCTTTTCAGTTATTTTTTTTTGTCAGTCGGGTTTTTTGTTTCTTTTAATAATTTATAGATTTTTTTACTTTTTAGTTAGTTTTTTGGCAGGGCAGTCGTGTTTTTTTAATTCTTTTGTTGTATTATTGTAACAAACTTAACTTATGAAGTAATAAAAAGTACTACACAGTTACTGGGTATAAAGTTCCTTTATCAAAACAAGGTCAACTATTCCCTACCTATTTTCACATCTAAAATAGTAGTTAGGTATACCCGACGGACACACCAGCAATTAGTTGATTGGAGAGGTCTTTAAATTAGTTTTAATTAATTAAATTGTACCTACACAACATGGACGAGTACTAATTAAAATGGCCGCGTAAGGGTGACTGGTACCTGTTGTAAAGTGACGTCATAAATGTCCATTGGCTATAAAACGGTAGAGCTTGCTTTTAAAAGCTGTAAAATGACTTTACGTTATATAAAATTGTATGACCTGGGTAAAAACTATAGGAAAATATTTAACGTAATCAGGGTTATGTACCAAAAAGGCAGAAAGGGAACCCTTATGGAGCAACTCCATCCGTGCGCGTGTTTGTCCGTCTGTCAGTCCGCCTATCTGTCACAGCGATATTTCACTAATGATGCTATTTTTTTAAGGTCACAGAAGTTTACAACAAATATACACGGGGTCCCGTGAAGTTGTGTCAATCGAAAGTGTAGAGCACCATTAGGCTTCCCGAATAACCCCCATGTACCTATATTCCACGATATTTTGTAGTTTCCGTGCTATAACAATTTTTCATGTCTAACTATTACAATAATGTAGTCAGTGTGGTCAAAACTCTGACTATAACTTTTTTGATCATAGTGACTAATATTTGAGATACATGTGTGGTTTATTTTTATAAATTAGCTGAATAGGAAACGTAGCAGATAAATAAATATATGTTTTCATAGATTAGTAAACATTGAGTTCAAAAAAATACTGAATGTTACAAATTTCTACTCTTGAATGTTTCCTAATTCTTTGAGGCTTTGAGGGAATTTAAAAATAAATAACACATTTTTCAGACTTTTTTTATGTATGAAAACAAAATATGTTTATGCATTCACTAGTATCAATATTCAATTAATTGAGAAATAAGTTTTTGTTAAAAAATTAATTTTTAATACAAACTTTTTTTATGACTGTACTTGCATTGTCTTCCAATATGCTAATGTACACCAAATATCAAGTCAATCCGACCACTGGAAGTGGGTGAAATTCGACTTGCAAGATTCCACCCGAACGAACAAACATACATACATTGCAAGTTAAATGTATCCCGGCTATGTTCAAAAATGTTAATGCCAGATTTTGATTAAAAACATGGAAAAAAAATACGCTGAGTTTACATGGGGGTGATTCGGTTAGTTATTAGAGTACTCTACCACTGGACTTCCGATTTACACAATTTTTGGGACAACCCTGCATTATAAGCTTTTGTCACCACAATTTCAATGTGACCCAAAAACAAAACACATAATTTGACACAAAAAAGTACAATCGTAAAATAACATCAACGTGTTAATGATAGGAATCATTCACCGGTAACGTTAATCGGAGTGAAACAGCGCACACCAGCACTTGAGTGCATAATTTATTTGATACAATAACTTGTAGCACGCACAGCCTGATGAGTTTCGAAATCAATACGGTGTTAAAGTACCAAGCAATTTGTGTCGCGTTTACAATCACTTTACTGTTCCTGGAAAACAGCTAATGTACTTGCCTACTTGTTTGTTTAATTTTATCGTGGAATTGGATGAGTCACCGGTGAACTTAGACTGTGAAATTTATGGAAATTTTGTCGAGCAAACAAAAGTTGTTTTAAGTAAACTATAGCTTTTTCTATAATGATTAACGGTAGGTACTAATAATATTCGATTATTTCATAGCGTAAGTTTAAATGGAGCACTGTAATTCTTTCTTAATTTATTAATAATCAGTTGTCAATTTCATCTTCCACTTCTAAATACTTTCCTAGCATTTCTACTTACGGCGTCAACAACTGAATTACAAATCTACAACGGCGTTCCTAACCCATGTAACTTACATGGGTTAGGAACTTACACTTTTTTTTTTGACATGGTTAAAAAGAAGTATCCTCTGCTATTATGACCTTTTTCAAGAAAGATAGAAAATTTATTTTCAACTCACTCGCTCGTAATTATTTATTAATTGCACCTTTTTTTGTATCTTAATGCAGCTTATTACGCACTAGTGCTTTTTACTTTACATTACTGAATAGTTTTATGATAGGTATAATCCCGATTATGATAAGTTTGTACTTCACTGCAAGTGATATGTGTGTAGACCAAGCATTCTTCATTTAAACGGGTAAAATAGTTTGACAGCTCAACGCTGTCAAAAAAAAAACTTTCGCGCCATATTTGTTAACGTTCTCATTGTGTGGTTGATTATTATCAAAAATCTACATAATAAAATACAAGTCTGTTTTTTTCCTCGCAAGTGTGTTGAAAAACGTCGTATGACACGCGTGTGCATTGATTATTACACTCTCGGCTCACTTATCTTAATACCGCCTCGAGTGTTAATGACCAACTTTGCACACATGTATCATAATGTACTATTATTTTTCCGAAAACACATGAATTAAAACAACTTAAATATAACGTAGAAGAGCAATGTAAAATATAAATAACTACCTATCCAATCTGTGCGTATCGAAGAAAACGGCGGCCAACTCAGACTAATATTGAGGTACCGCTCAATTAAGAATCTTTTTCTTTGCCAGATATTCTTATTATTTCTGCTTTCCACTAATTAATTACACCCACCTACCGCATCAAGTAAATAAGCAAGCGACTGGTCAAGTGCAAACGTACCTCGAGAGTCAAGGTCCCTCACATGGCTCAATCCATCACGGGGTGTAAATCACACGGTGGCGGGCGGCAAGTTAATCAAGCAAAGCCGCCCTTATAGATTAACGCAGAAGGTTCACTATTGGCCTTCGTAAATCGTATTCTCCCACACAGAAATTACTAATATCAAGCATTATAAGGCTGGTTACAGGTAAAACGCCACTTGCATTAAAAGTCAAAATTAGTTTGTATCTTAAAGTAACCTGAAAAGCCTTAATTTTTAACAGTATTTATATATTTCTTATAACATAATAGTCTTTTCAAAAAACCGGCCATGTGCGAGTCGGACTCGCAAAAGGAGGGTACCTTACAATATTAACTAACTCATTGTGCTATGAGACCAAAAAAGACGTTTGTTGTATTGGCGTCCTTTAATTTTTAATTGTATTTCATTTTTATTATTTGTTATTTATTATAGCGGCAATAGAAATACATATTCTCTCAGCTGTCTACCTATTACTGTTCATGAGATACAGCCCAATGACAGACGGACGGACGGACGGACGGATGGACGGACAGTGGAGTCTTAGTAATAAAGCCGTTTGGGTACGGAAACTACGGAACCCTAAAAAGCTAAATTACATTTACCATTGCCTCATACTTTACTTTATCCACACGCTAGGCACTAATTAAATTACCTATGCACTGAATCCTATCCGGAGTACTGTTACGCCTTTACTTTGCGGGTGACAAAGGTAGACGTGTGTGCCCCTTCGTAGTAATAGTTAGTATTCTTTACTTTATCTCTTCACACCCCCGTCTATAGAGGTTTCTTTGCCGGGTGGGAAGGAACGTCCTGTATACACTGTTTTGTGAATCAAAGCAAGTCTCTGATGGATTACCTATCCGGCCGTAATATGTGCATTATTCATTACATTTAAACGGTAGCAATATATACTTAGTGTGAATAATTAAGTCGGTGTTATTGGGGATTTTTGGTGGAGGTACAGTCGAGGACATAAATATGTATACACTTTGTGAAGTTCAAAATTTTATCGCACTGTATAGGATCAACAGTTGAAATGTTACACAAATCTTCTCTTCTTCAGTTGGTCCCTCATTTCTGAGGATCGTAGTCACTAGACCCCTTAATCGGACAAATTTCCTCCATCGATTCCGGTCTGAAGTAGCCCTCACGACTTGGTAGATTTAGAAGAGGAGGTGGCTTCTTTCACTTGGTCCGACCATCGTGTTGGCGACCGGCCTCGTGTTCTCTTCGGTATTGCCAACAATGACCAGCTTTTCAAAGCTGGTCATTGTTGGCAATACCGAAGGCATACCCTCTTCTCATTATGTGGCCGAAATATGAAAGCACGCGTTGCAGACATGTGGTGGACAGTCGGGTCTTAATGCCGAGTTGGGAGAGAATAGATACATTTGTGCGTTTGGCCATCCATGATATTCGTAGCATTCGCCGCCAGCACCACATTTCAAATGCATCTATTTTCTGTCTCTCTCTTGCTCGGATTGTCCACTTCTCCACTCCATAGAGGAAGATCGGGAATATTAAGGCTTAATAGTACATACGAGTATGTTAAAAGATTCTACCTGTATAACATCTCATAATTTCAATCAAGAGTTTTAGAGAAAATTGTTGTTGAATTTTACTTAGTGTACTTATACATATTTATGTCCTCGACTGTACAATGGGTGGTGATCTCTAAGGAACGATCTCTTCCAGACAACCTTTATTCTTACATGCCTAAAATTAGATTAATACATTTTCCCTACACAAAATGTTGCATGTTCATAAAAATAAAATGTTATACACAATTTAAATAATAATTTCGCTTCAAAATAAATGCATTGTTTTGCACCTGATGTAAATCTGTCTGTACTGAAAATTCCTTGAAAATTATAGATCTCATGTCTGTGTGTCGTCTAGTTTATTACCAAAATGTCAGTTTATTACATTCCTCGCTATTATAAACGTTCACAACGTTTATAAATTGGGAAAGATTTAACAATTTTCCACAATTTACCCGCGACGTAGAGTTCAATGTATTCTAGTTTTAATAGAATATTAATACACTAGCTGTTCCGCGCGGTTTCACTCGCGTTCCCGGGATATAAAGTAGCCAATAATACTCGGGGATAATGTAGCTTCCTATTAGTGAAAGAATTTTTCGAATCCGACTGGTAGTTCCAGAGATTAGCCCGCTTAACCAAACAAACAAATAAACAAAAAACTTTTCCGCTTTATTATAGTAGAATAGATTATGATACATGTGTGCAAAGTTGGTTAATAACACTCCAGGGCGTGAGCCGTACGCGAACACGATAAGGGAGCCGAGGGTGTAATAATCAATGCACACGCGTGTCATACGACGTTTTTCAACACACTTGCGAGGAAAAAACAGACTTGTAATTTGCAATAAATGTCACGTTACGATCGAGTGTGTTGAAAATTTAATTAAGTCATCTAGGAAAATTCCATATTCAGAAAAACAAGACATAAAATGTATTGGTTTGTCTGATCTGATATTTCTTGTAATATGTGTTGTCTCATATAACCAATGCGACTGAATGTCTTATAAGACACAAGATTTTTTCTTATAAGGACTAAGTGCTTTTGCACTGATTAATAATAGCCCCTACAAATCACTGTATCTTAATGTTTGGTGGGTCTTTGACTTAGCTAATCAGTCGGTGGTGGGGAGTTGGCGGAATAGATTTCAACATTAACATTATTCAGCATCTTCGGGTTTATTGTTCTATGATTACTTATTGCGGAGATTCAAATTTCTGAGTCGGGTAGGGTATAGTCGCGGACTGAAAATATTTATCACATTTCAAACTCGATTCCATCTCATACCGCGCGCAATAAGGTCTAATATGTCATATCAACAAACATATTAAATATACTTACGTGTACAGTAGTACCCAACTAATATGGCTTATCGATATACCTGCGCAGAAGATACATTTTCAAAGCGCGGGAAACGCTATTGGTCGGCAGCTGCTGCCATGTTAGCGCGCGCCGTGCGGAGGGGCGTGTCTTGCGAGTGAGACGGAACTAACAGCTGCAGTGTATTATGAACCTTACAGTAGTGATCTAAGGTTGATTGTAAGTTTTAAGCATTCTTTCGTTAATATTCGGGGCCTTACTTTCTTTTCTGCGCGAACGAAGATTCACGACGCGCCATATAAGTTGGGTAATACTGTAATAACGTGTCTAAATTCCTCTCCATCCTAAGGTTGTCTGGAAGAGATCGCTTTTTAGCGATAAGACCGTCTATTGTACTTACAGTAATTTCTTTAATTGTAAGCATTTATTTTTATACTCTGTTTAAATACTTTTGTACAATAAAGAGTTATCTATCTATCTATCTATACTTAGTTTAACACCTCTTTGAATTGTTTTTCATGACAAACACAATTCACGTCTATCAATAGTCATTATATTCTGGTCAAACTTATTAAACAGAAATGTGCAAGCGATTATAGACCGTAAGGTGGTAAACATTTTTAGTCCGCGACTGTACATCACTGACATAAAACCAACCAGTGTAAACGTTAAATTTCTTAGTAATATTACCATCAGCATTAAAATGCATAATAAAAGAAAGAAAGAAAGAAAGAAAATACATTTATTCATCAAAAATCGACGAATTTAAAACAGTAAAATACCTTCTTTATTAAAGTAAAAGGTAAACTTTGTAACCTTGGAATAGCTTACCGTGGCGCGTACCAGCTCAGTGGTTGCACCGTGCACCGTTTATTTAGAAACACAAGTTACTTGCGAACTATAAGTTAAAAAGACCTTGAAAAGCACATCACTGTGTGCAAAGTAAAACGAGACCTTGTACCGCAAAGTTTATCTTGAAGCTTTTCATATGTGTAAATACAAGCTATCCCCCGCGGATTCACCTTCGTTCTCGGGATAAAAAGTAACCTATAATACTCGGGGATAATGTAGCTTCCTATGAGTGAAATATTTTTTTCAAATCCGACTGGTAAATCTAGAGATTAGCCCGTTTAAACAAACAAAAACACCTAGAAAACTCTTCCGCGATAAAGATACCAATTACATGGAGTTATTTTTAACCTTATGAGAAATTATGATATATAAGTAACAGAAAGCGTTAAGTATAATTTTATTAATATAAGGAAACATACATAATAAGGAAGTTTTGTGCTTGCAACTAAGGAATAAGAGTCTGAAACCTAACAATTTCCAAGAAAAATAACATCAAAGTTTCAGAACTTTAAATTTCGGCTCATAGTTTGTTCTGCATTTTAAATAGGTACACCTGTGGTTCACGTTTAAGCCCACTTGGTCTCATTCCTTAGTCGCCGATCCCACACAGAGAGTTCTAGAGTTCTGAGTTCTTAGTTCTGCGTTTCGCGTTCACTGTAGTCTATACGGCGCCATTAAAAGTAAAAAAAGTGTATGGCGTTTGATTAGATATTGTGTGAGCGAATATTGCAGAACTCTAGACTGCTTGCTGTGTGCACAATAGTGAATGCGGAACGCAGAACTCTAAAACTCTCTCAGTGGGATCGGCGCAACACACACACCTGGTGTTGCAAGCGTCTATGAGTTACGGTACCGCTTACCATCAGGCGATTTAGCTTGTTTGCTATCATAGTTATATACAAAAATCAATCTGGGTACATACCCCCTTTAACTACTGTGATTTTATATAGTTTTTTTTTTTTTTATTTATTTATTTAAATTTTCTTAATTCACATGTTTTACATATAGTTTCTGCCAAACTGTAAGACAGTTTGTCGGCAGTTGTTCCCACTTCAACATTATACATTTCAAATATGTGTATACATGTGCTATGCTATTTTAAAATGCTACATTAATTCTTATTCTAAAGGTGGCTTGCACAGCGATCCCAAACAATTTCAAGCCAATAATTTAGAAGCCAATTCAAGGCATTTTATCGTTGTGCAAGCTGGCACAAAGAACTTACAATTAAAATTAAAATATTAATAATGAATAAACTCAATAAATATTATGGTATCCATATATAAATATACAATACATACAATGGGTTATGGACACAATGACAAAAAATGCTTCTTAAGAATTTTTTTAAGTTGATTTCTAGATTGTATATCCTTAATTAAATCCGGTGCCAGTTCGTTTACTAGTGTCGGTACTATAAATTTCCTAGTTCGTTTACCATAATAATTTTTAATTTTGGGTACTTTTAGTTTTCTTTTTCTAGATAAGCGAGTTGGGTATTTATGTTCACGTTCTATTTTATGTTCTGGATTATTATATTGTTCTACTATAATATGTAATTTAATTTTTTTATCCACCGGTAATATTTTACAAACTTTAAACAGTTTTTCATAATCTTTGTTCAGTTCTATTTTAGTTTTATTATTAATGAGTAATTTAAGTAATCTGATCTGTAAAGCTTTAATTCTATTTATATGTGTATTGAACGTAAGACCATAACCACCCAATCCGTACTCTATAGTGGCATCAGCTAGCGCATAATACAAAGCGTACATAATTTTTTTACTGACTATGTATTTAAGTGATTTTAATTTACCTAATATGGAACGAAGTTTATTACAAACATTATTGATATGCATATTCCATGAAAATGTGCTATCTATCGTTAACCCTAAATATTTGAATGATTTTACATTTTCTAGGTATTCACATTGACAATTTTCCTTTTTTTTATGTAAACATTCGTATGTGTGTCCCTTAATGTTGATTGATACATTTCTATGTTTATGGTACGGTGAGTTAATAAGCATGCATTTTGTTTTGCTAATATTTATTATGATACCGTTATCATGCGCCCACTGAATCACTCTGTCAAAATCAAACTGCATAGCTTCACGTATGGAGTCCGGGTCATTATGGCTGTAAACTAGGCAAGTGTCATCAGCGTACATATATGCTTTACATTTTGACAATACATTGGATATACTGTTGACATGCATTATGTAGCCTATTGGCCCATACACAGAGCCAGTTGGAACTCCATATTTAACTTCACCCTGTGTGCTTTCCGTACCATTAACAACAACTTTGAGAGACCTATTTTTTAAGTATTTGCTAAACCATACACTAATTGCTCCCCTTATTCCACATTCATTCATAGCCTGCAACAAGCCGTCGTGGTCTAAAGTATCAAATGCTTTTTTGAAGTCTATAAATATAGTCACAACTAATTTTTGTTCATTTAAACAGTTGTTAACTTCATCTGTAAATTTTTGTAATGCTGTTGCAGTACTTCTATTTGGCCGAAATCCATACTGGACATCGTTTAGAACATTATTTTTCTCTAAAAAGTATGTGATCTGCTTAACTATAGTTTTTTCAACTATTTTATTAATCGTATTAAGTATTGCTATGGGCCTATAGTTAGTATAGTCCAAGTGAGAACCTTGTTTGTATATTGGTCTAATTATCGATTTTTTAAGTTCATCAGGGTAGTATCCTTTCTCTACACACATATTAATGAAATAGGATATCAATGGACCGATTTCCTCCTTAACTTCTTTAATATCTTTCATTCGTATACCATCAGACCCCGGCGACTTGTTGCAGTCTAATTGATTTATAACATTAATTACATCTCTCGGTGTCACTTTTCTAAATCTAAAACTCATATTGCAAACGTTCACATAACTATCCCTATCTAAAAAATTATAATTACATTTATGCTTAATTGTATCTATTTCTTTTGTAAATGTTTCACAGAAATTATCACAAACCCTTTGCAAGTGGCCACCTCTACCCACCTTTCGGTATAAAAAGACGGCACACTATACCAGGCAACCCCTTACGAGGCGTCTGGGACCATCTGCGGTAGGTCACGCCGCCAGAGTACTCGCCCCTGGTACTCAAGAGAAAATGTGAGTCGCACCGTGATCACTCACTACCATTTGTCCAGAATGGTACCGGAGCTGTAAAGCCGCTCACAACACGCACCCCAGCACGCCAGCACTAGCACGAGCACTAACGCAGAACGTGCAGCGCAAGCACCGGCACCAGCGCACCTTTTTGGTGCTAGCGGATTCAATCCCCGCTAGGGACGCCAGAGAAGCTGGCTCCCACTTCTCCAGAATGGTCCCGGAGCTGTCATGCACGCTCACCGCTCGAATACGAATCCACGCATCTACCCAATGCCTGCAGCTGGGTTGCCGGAAAACTAATCCAACGGGTAGTCCTCTACTTTCTATCCAGGAAAGTGCCGGAGATGCAGCTCGCTCACAGGAGCTCACTTGCTTGAGGGTTACTCACAAACCCCGCGTCTGACCACCAGGTGGCCCTTTGCCTTAGGCCGGTAACTTCAGACACTTGTTGCGCGCGAGGAATGACGCACGACCCACGTGTAGCCGAGCAGACAACATGCCACTCCTCTGCAACCACCACATAGACCACCGCGAGTCCAATCCCAATATCAGGTTCCACCTTTGCGCTTGCAATGGTGGAGGGCCAACCTGACCCCGCGTACCCTTATCCAAACAGCCGGACCCGTAGTTCCAGCTGCGAACCCCATCTGTTCGGTCAATCAATCTCGGTACAGTAGTACTCAACTGATTTGGCTTACCGATGTACCTGCGCAGAAGATATATTTTCAAAGCGCGGGAAATGCTATTGGTCGGCAGCTGCCGCCATGTTAGCGCGCGCCGTGCGGAGGGGCGTGACTTGCGATTGAGACGGAACTAACAGCTGCAGTGTATTTTGAACCTTATAGTAGTGATCTAAGTTTGATTGTAAGTTTTAAGCATTCTTTCGTTAATCTTCGGGGCCATACGTTATTTTCTATGCGAATGAAGATTCACGACGCGCCATACGCGTACTTACACATGCTCATATAATAATATAATAAATATCCTGGGACATTCCTCACACACGGTCATCTGATCCCAAACTAAGCAGAGCTTGTACTATGGAAACCAGATAACTGATATAATACATATACTACTTTTTGTTTGTAAATACATACATAATATACATAATTACACCCAGACTCAGGACATACAGACATGTTCATGCACACAAATGCATGTCCTGTGTGGGAATCGAACCCACGACCTGCGGCGCGTTAGGTGAACCTTAACCAACTGCGCTAACTGGCCCGCCCATATCATCATCATCTTCCTGCCCTGTTCCCAATAACTTCGGATCAGCGCAATATTTATGCTTCTTCCATTCGTCTCTTCTATCCGTCACACCAGCATCCACTTCTTTGTTACCCATGTCAACTTTCCACAATCCATCCATCTCTTTTTCAGTCATGTTTTTTTTTCATCGTTATTAGGCTCCCTAGGAATCGAACGTCCATTCGATCTTATGTTAAATGGACTTGCTTTTGACCTTCGCCTGACCCCATGAGGAGTTATGACGGGGCCGAGGATGTAGCACGCTTACCCAGAAAAAGCCTATTCACTCTGGCCTTGAATAAATCTAGGTTATAGGTGTCGGGAAACACAGACCCCGGAAGAGAGTTCCACTCTTTTACTGTTCGTATAAGAAACGATGAAGCGAAACGTTGTGTCCGGGTACGCGAGATGTCGACAACGTTTGGGTGGAAATTCTCCCGGCGTCTTGTGTTTCGATGGAGAAACGGGGATGGAGGAATTAGATTGATCTTTAATAACATTATTCTGTTTTGTTTCAGGTTACGTTATAGGAAGACAACGAGTGCCACCATATACCAAGTGTTCTTTACAAAAATTTTAAGACTAGGTAAGTCACATTTTGTATTACAAGTTGACACTTATTTTTAGAGTTAGTAAGCTGAAGTGGTAATGGGCAGGCCACATCGCTCGAAGAGTCGATAACCGATGGGGAAGAAAGGTTCTGGAGTGGCGACCACGTACTGGAAAGCGCCGAGCGGGACGACCTCCCACCAGGTGGACCCAGAACCGTTCGAAGTGGAAGTCAATGGGGGAGGCCTATGTTCAGCAGGGGACATCCATAGGCTGAAATGATGACTTATTTTTAGATGAACACTTTTATTTAATTACACTCTACAGTAGTTGAGGATTACATACACTAATGTATGTTCGTTTGTTCGCACTAGGGTGAAGATTCTGGTACGTATTCTCTAAAAAAACGAAATAGGCATTGAATATTCTTGTCTGTTTACCTGTTTGTAATGAATGCGCGCTAAATAAAAACAGTAAAAAAAGTTTTTGTTAAAAAATCATTTTTATTGCAAGATTTTTTTGGTGGCTGTACTTTTTGTTGACTGTACTTGCATTGTCTTCCAATATACTAGTGTATAACAAATACCAAGTCAATCCGACCACTGGAAGGGGGTAAAATTCGACTTGCAAGATTTCACCCGAACATGCGAGTACATGCACGTTGCAAGTTAAGAGCACTCAAGTCACCATACTTTTCATACAAAACCTCTGTACTTATTATGGCGTTGTTAAACATTTTTCGTTAGATGTTTTGAACAATTTAGTATCTTGTGCACTATATCTAGCCGTGTATCTAGGCGAAATAAAAAAAAAGTGTGAAACAAATTCAGTAAAAGCCTCCGAAAAACAGTGTTTTTGCTCAAATTTTACCTGAACTTTGGCCATATCTAATGTACATATAAATTTTTAAAGTAAAGAAAACATTTAGATACCAGGCTTGCAAATGTATTGGAGATTCTAAATAACTAACTTTTTTTTCACAAACTTGTAAGATTTATTCACATACGCCTGGAACAAGTTTTATGATATGCGAAATCATGAATGACGACCTAGCGAAGCGGCCGCGAGTGATCAGCAGAAGACGATACCGACTGATAACCGACGGCTCTGATGCTGTCTCTCTTTTTTCGCAGTCAAACATTACGTTGGATGAAACAACAAGCTTTTTAGACTATACTTGCGTTGAAGTTGCGCCGGCCACAGAGGGCCGCCTTAATAAAAATCTTGTAAGGTCAAACATTTGTGTAATGTATGAACATATTTAGGTATGGTATATGTATAGGTATATCTAAAAGATTTTAGAGATTGACCGTCAGTGCGTAGGTAATACCCACCCTTTCAAACCATTGATCGTGTACTAAGTAAGGTCCATTTTGATAGACTTTTCTCATCAATTGAAGTCCAAACGTTGCCGTCGAAGGTCCTAAATCGATTTACTACATTTATATTTATTATCCGGACGTTAGGCGTTAGTAGACTGACTAGGCACTTGATACAGATAGCTATTGACACAGGATGTGTGTAAAATATTTAAATGTACGTTATGGTGTGCACACAAAAATCTTGATACGTTTTTAACAATAATAAGTACTTAGTTGACATACAATTATCAATTCAAATTCAATTCAATTCAAAAAGCATTTATTCAATTTAGGCCCTGATAAGGCACTTGTGAACGTTAACAAATGGCTCTACACCGGTTCCAAATACAACTTGAACTGAGAAGACTCCGGCATTAAACTCATCGTGATGCAGGTCAATCTAATTTACATTGTAATTTATTTTAAACCGAGAAGAGTTATGATAAGATAAAATAAAGATAAAATTTATTTCCACACTCAAGACTGACAGACTTTATAAATAAATAAATATCCTGGGACATTCCTCACACACGGTCATCTGATCCCAAACTAAGCAGAGCTTGTGCTATGGAAACCAGATAACTGATATAATATATATACTACATTTTGTTTGTAAATACATACTTAATAAACATATTACACCAAGACTCAAGTCATACAGACATGTTCATGCACACAAATGCATGTCCTGATGTGGAAATCGAACCCACGACCTGCGGCGCGTAAGGTGAATCTTAACCAACTGCGCCAACTGGCCCGTCACAATAAAAGACTATATTAAAAAAACATAAGAAATAAAATTTTAAATGTTCAGTGTGTGCCGAATACAAGTTGTGGAAGCCACCCGCGAGTCAATCCAGCGAAAAATATCAAATACTTCATAAATTCAATACATTTTACCAGATACTCTGTCGGCGCCTTCCATGACTAACGTTTTACAAAGCCAAGCAAAGTTGTATTTTAATATAAAATCCTGAAACCAAAATGTAATTTCAGTAAAGCACACTCTGTATATTCTACTGTATAAAACCGTCACATCCATCTAACCGTACAAAACTTACACATTCATCTCTTAAACTACCCGAAATTTATCATAGTGTTCAAACGAAAACTCACCTTAACTGTGTACAAAAAAGGTAGAGAATAGTTCCAAATGATTTAATCGGCAAGTCCAGAAAATAACAAACATTATGTGATGCTATAAACATTGATAAATTCACGTGGAATCTGCCCTCTTATCTGAATTTGTGACAGTTTTATATGGAAGACTAAAAAAGATTTGGGATATTGCAATATTTTACACTTTATTACGAATAAACAGGGGATTTTGTGAATCAACCCAACCGACATCAAAAAGGGCAGGAAATGGGGTAAAAAGGGTTTGAAGTTAACTGTCCGTAATTTTACCACTGTTTATAAAACGCTACGTATTTTTACAAACTTTTATTTAGTTTCACTTTCACCTATCCCGTTGTTTGTGACAGTAGCCCTGATTCTATTGTTCACAACTAAACTAATTTTAATCTCACTATGTCTCTTTCTAACAAAGAACATAAGAAAAGGATGTAATAAATTTAGTCCTGTCAAAATTAGTCCAATGCTTGTTTTCAATATAAATTTAGTCGCCATCTATCGCGGTTACGCCTAAATACACGCAAAATAAGACGGCAAAGATTATTTTGACAACTTAAAATATTTTCTATCCTTTTTCAATAATGTTCGTAAGAAAGAGATGAGATGTGACTAAAATTAGTTTAGTGCGATTTACAACAGAATCGGCACCTGTATCTATAATAAAATCTAAATTTAGAATTGAATTAATAAAAGTTAAATTTGACCCACTCCCGGTTTCCGATTGAGCTGAAATTTTGCATGCATACGTAAATCGGGTAAAAATGCAATATTATTATGACATGGAGCTGATCTTATGATGGAGTATGGAACTTTGTAATAAAATGACGCAACCCCATCGAGTTTGGGTTCGT
This sequence comes from Polyploca ridens, assembly GCA_951394255.1. Classification (NCBI taxonomy): domain Eukaryota; kingdom Metazoa; phylum Arthropoda; class Insecta; order Lepidoptera; family Drepanidae; genus Polyploca; species Polyploca ridens. The sequence continues at coordinate 1,728,580 of OX596256.1, read as the reverse complement.
TTAGCCGATCCCACAGAGAAGAGATCTAGAGTTCTGCGTTCTGAGTTCTGCATTCCGCGTTGACTGTAAGCTATGTGGGGCCTTTGAAAGTAAAAAAAGTGTATGATGTGCGATCAGTAGCGAATATTGCAGAACTCTAGATTGCTTGCTGTGTGCACAATAGTCAACACGGAAGCTCGAAACTCTAGAACTCTCTCTATGTCTATATCGATATACGCTCGCGCTATACGCCCGATCGCACGCACAGTAATCAGCTCCGTAGTAAAAAAAATATTAAAATAGTAAATATATAAAATTTTGTTTTGAAAAATCATAAGAACATAGTGTTCATACTATACTGTGAACTGTGAAAAAATTATAAGAAAAAACCCACAAGAAGTACCATAAAACACGAAAAATATAATCAAAACAAAGAAATTCTGCCCCAAGGATTTGGAAGTGCGACAACTAGGGTGAGTCATCGTGCTAATCACCGTGTGCATGTCTTCCTAAACGTTACCTTATATGGGCATTTTCAAAGCACACTATCTATTGGTGTGAGAATCTGAACGTTAATTTTGACTCACCGTGCAGAGAGCAATTTGGTCTAGCGGCTCCAAGCACTGCTTCACAAGTCGGAGGTCGAGCGTTCAAATCTCGATTGCAATAATGAATGATCATAATGTAAATAAGATGGTATAAGAGCTAGCAACGTCGCGAAAAAAAGAACTTTAGTATGGCTGGATTTTTGATATTTTCTTGCGCATTAAAACCTGATAGAGATGCGCCAAGTCTGGCAGCTGGAAGTGGTTGCGTTTCCTTTTGCGCATCCTATTTGTACTAGTGAAAAATTCGGATTTTTAACCCATTAAACCATTTTAGCACGAATAATTTTTTCATCACCATTTTCTACAGCCTTTTAGCAACCTAAACTTAAATCGACAGAGCGTTATGTGGTTGCTATCTACGTGCCAGATGCTATTTTAGTTGTGAATCTTGTGAATGACATATTTTCTTCCAAACCATTTTCTAAAAGCTGAAATTTTAACATTTTATAGTTATGCTATCAATGAACCTAAAACAAACCTTGCCAGATGGAAATCTGGTTGCATAAGGGTACAAAGACTAATTTAAGATCAGTTCAGCACACGGAAAGCAAGTACCGGAAGTGGAATTAGAGTTTATTAGAGACCCAATCGATAGCAGCAATGAACAAAATGCTAACTCGAAAAAGTTTATTTTAAACCAGAGCCATTTGAAGGAAAGAATAAGATAACTTTATTTTCAAAATCCAAATAAAAAAGTTATTTATTCAGGTTAGGCCCTGATAAGGCACTTATGAACGTTACAGTTGAATCTATCGACGATTCGAAATACACTTAAACTGAGAAATCTCCGAAAATATTTTGTACTAGTTGTCCCCCGCGGTTTCACCCGTGTTCCCGGGATAAAAAGTAGCCTAACTCCTTCTAGGCGTAACAAACAAACAAATTCACTCTCGCATTTATAACATTAGTTACGAAGTTAGGATTTAATCAATTTTTTAATATAAATTATGTATCGGGAAGCTGAATAGTTGGTCCGACTTATTTGGATCATTAGAAAGATTGATTAAGTGGCAACACTGACCATAAAGTCAATAGCAAAGTTAATAAAAGTTTGCGTGTAGCATTTAGAGGAGGCAGTCTATCGCAAGCACTCGACCTAGCCCCCTAAAAAGGAAGCTAAGCAATATTGCTAACGCAATTTATTTTTTCGAATTTACAGCAGAATTTAAGTAATTCATCAAATCCGAGTCTTTTAATGAATTGAATTGAACATAATGAGTAACTATTTTACCAAAAAGAAAATCGAAAAAATGGATTTTTGCGCTGCTTCAATTCGACCATTATATCAGCATTTCCTCCTTTCTTACTAATTTCATCTTTCACACAATTCATATATCTCTTATTCGGATTTCTTTTCGGACATCCATCCACTATTATAATGAATAATAATATAATGAATTTACCCTCCTTGATACCTTGACCTTATTATGGTCGATGTAATCATCTTTGAGGTCTTCAGTCACAATAAACCATGGCAAGTCATGGTTAAGCACCATGTCATCGGCATAGCTCATGTTATTTATACAATTACCAGATGGTAAATCACTGATCAGTTGATCTACATAAATATTGAATAATCTTGGCGATGTCAGACCTCCACATTCCAGTTTGTATGGATCAGACATTGCATTGGACCATTTAACATAACTTATCTGTTTGTTATACCAGACGGATAGTGTAGTAACTAATTCCACAGGGACACCTCCCTTCCTAAGCTTATCCCACAGGATATTATATGTTGCTAGATCAAAAGCTTTAGAAAGGTCCAGGAAACATGTATTCACGAGGGTTTTCTACATTAAAATGTTTTCTTGCTGTCTTTTGCTGATATATCTTCGTGGCATGGGGGCCTTAAGATTATAATTGCAAGGATTTTAACCCAATTAATAATATAGCGGGCGAGCGCAAAAAGTGAATTTACTTAGTGCTGTGCCATTTGTTGGAACTGCTTTAATTATTTCTTTTTTAATTTGATAAAAAAATATCCTTAAGATAAACAATTTGGCAGAATAAAACGCAAATTTCCAAAATTCCAAGTTAGCATTGGTTCATTTCTGGTGTCTAAACAATTTAAACAAAGAAATTTTATTGTCATATTGACAACCAAGTGACGCCTCAGGGGTAGTCAACATTTTTCTAGACAGTCTCATTATAATTTTAATAATAATTCAAACCTCAGTCAGGAGATACATGAAGCTACATGATGCTCAATATGGTTTTCGTCAGGGGCTGTCTACTGAGAGTGCTATATTTTACCTTAGAACATACGGTTAAATACTACACAGATAGGAAAACTCTCGTGAATGCATGTTTCCTGGACCTTTCTAAAGCTTTTGATCTAGTATCATATAATATCCTGTGGGATAAGCTTAGGAAGGGAGGTGTCCCTGTGGAATTAGTTACTACACTCTCCGTCTGGTATAACAAACAGATAAATTATGTTAAATGGTCTAATGCAATGTCTGATCCATACAAACTGGAATGTGGAGGTCTGACATCACCAAGGTTATTCAATATTTATGTAGATCAACTGATCAGAGTGCTAATTTTGGGCTAATATGAGCTCTCTGATCAGTGATTTACCATCTGGTAATTGTGTAAATAACATAAGCTATGCCGATGACATGGTGCTGCTGGTTCCTACGATTGGTAGTATTAGGAAACCATTATTCATATGTGAAGCTTATGCTGAGGATCATGGTTTAAAATATAACTCAAGCAAGAGTGAACTGTTGGTGTTTAGGGGTAGAAATAAAAGTCCGTAATATATCCCTCCAGTAACCCTAAATGGCACATACACTACAACAATACACTATGGCAAAAAGTTTTATTGTGACTGAAGACCTCAAAGATGATTGTGATATAGAAAGGGAGCGCAGAGCGTTGGCAGTGCGGTCAAATATGCTGGCTCGTAGGTTTGCTGGTAGCTCAGTCAATATCAAGATCCCACTCTTTAAGGCATATTGCCAATTTTTTTATTCCAGCAGCCTATTGGCTAATTATACCCAATAAGCATACAACACTCTGCTGTTGAGGCTTCCTCCTTACTGTAGTGCTTCAGGCATGTTTGCAGATGCGAATACGGTAGATTTTTTCGCCATAATGCGCAAACAAGTGGCCTCTATTTTAAACAGGGTGAGAGGGAGCACCAACATCATTCTGAACGTGTTTGCTGTGAGGGCAGATGGGCCTACTTTAGGCAGGTTTATGAAGCTGCACGTCATGCGTTATGCTTCATAAACCGCCTGTCGTTCTTTCTCTGTTGTTTTAATGTTTAAAATTTGTACTAACTTAGCTATTTTTTGTGTATTTACTAACAATCTATGGACCCTGTTGTCTGAAAATAAATGCATTTTATTTTTTTTATTATGAAACTAAAATATTTAGATTTTTATTACCAAGTTGTTTATGTGTCTTTATTTCAATTGTTACCGAATAAATAGCTCATTCAGAATATTCTTTATATTGTTGACCGTGTATGACGAATGTCCCAGGATATTTATATTTATTTATTTATTATTATTAAACCCTCTGATTTGGTCTTTGACGAGCTTGATAATGAAGAATCTGAATATGTAATAAATCTTAATATAAACTGATATATTATATAAGCCAATTCTTATAGACGTGCTTGTAGGCATTCGTTAATTGTCATGACTTTCTCTGACAAAGCAGTTTGTTGTCTATTTTTAGGCAGTGATGGAATCCTCATACTTCTTGGTCGAAGGTAATCTAAACAGATATTCGAGTACCACAATATATTCTTAAGCCGATCTTAATCTTTGGATTGCGGTTAAATGATAACAACGAAAAGAATTGTTATTATAGGATGCGCGTCTCTCGCGAGAATCAACACTATTGGTCTGTATACTCTTATGCAACCAGATTTCCACCTGGCATAATATTTTTTTGTTCTAGCATAACTTTATCATATTAAGATTTCTGCTTTTTGAAAATGTTTTAATTTTTTTTTTCACAACTAATATAGCATCTCGCAAGTAGTAGTAAACACATAACGCTCATCAAAAAAAAAAATGTATTTGCTAAGAGGACGGAGAAAGTGATGAACAAATTTAAAAAATGTTAAAATGTTTCAAACTCCGAAATTTTCACCAGTACAAACAGGATGCGCAGAAGGAAACGCAACCACTTCCGGCTGTCAGAGTTGGTGCATCTCAATCAGGCTTCTATGAGCAAGGAAATATAAAAAAATCAGCCTTGCTAAAGTTCTTTCTCGAAAACGTTGGTAGCTCTCGTACCAAGAGACCGAGAAAACTTTTTAAATCGAAGTCGATTGAATCTGTGAATGTTTCTTTAAATACTACGTCATCAGAGTATGAAATGAAAAGTTTAGATTTATCAACAAATATACATTTTAGTGAAATAGAAGACATGAAACAGGAGATAAAGAATTTGAAAGTACAATTGAGTAGTACTCAGAATGAGCTCGAAAGCGTTATAATAGAAAATATTGCATTCAAAAATGAAATTGAACAATTTAAAAAACAAATAATTTCGTTAAAATATATTTGTAATGACAAAATTACTCCAACAACAAAAAATAATACACCGGCTAGTCGCAAGAAACTTAAAAAAACCCTTCTCAGTTCGAAAAAACAATTACAAGATTCTTCTTCAACCCTACAACAGACCCATAATCTCACTGAAAAGTACTGTACCCCTACAGAAGATATTGCGACTCCCTCCCTCCTTCCCTCCAAAGGGAACGAACACCGAAAATTAGTGAAAGATGCCATTGCCGCAACACGAGATGGCGCGAATGAAGCCGATACTAGCCGTAGCGTTGCGAAAGGAGCGCCCACGCAAAAAATTAGGACTCCGCCGATAGAGGGAGCTGTGTCAAATGAATCACCCAGTCTAACTAATGCACAGTCAACTGATTATAATGCATCCAAAAAGAATCTGAAAAAACCTCGATTACTAATTCTTGGCAGCCAACAATGTAGCGGTATGGCTCTGAGACTAATCGAATTGAGAAACAACGCTAAACATACATATGGAGATTATAAAATATTTTCAATTACGAAACCGTTTGCAACTTCCGAAGAGATACTCAAGACATGCTACGAGATGGATTTCACCAAAGAAGACCAAATCGTACTTTGCGTTGGTGAGAATGATGCCAACCCTTCTAAACTAATCTATGAATTATCTGCAACCATGAAACTGTTGAAATCATGTAATGTTATAGTTATTGGTATAATGAAAAATATTTCCCTGAATGAAATTATGCTGAATAGTTCAATCAAACACCTTTGTCACCAGTTTCCTAACTGTGAGTTTGTATCCTTACATGGCAATACGTATCTAAATCATATGCAGTATGTAAATCACCTTAGTACGATAATTAATTATATTCTTGATACTCGCTACTATAAGGAGACGTATATAACAAATATGCGTGCATGTATTAACCGAAAACGGGAAAATACTTCTATAAAACCAAAAAAAGGTACCATACCGTATTTTTTTAAGAGTATGGCGGACAAGAAAAGTTTTGTTGATGACTGTATCATTCCCCAAAAAAACCCCCATAGTATGTTAAAAAAAGGGACAATTCCTTTTTACTTCCAAACCGACAAAGACTGTAACACTCAAGAGCAAAGAACGGATAAGTTTTTTCGAGCAAAGTAGTATAAAACTTGTACATCAAAATATTGCTGGCCTCTTGAATAAACAAGAATTATTGGAAATATGCATAGGCGACATTTCAGAGAAATCCGATAATATCGATTTTATATGTTTAAGCGAAACCTTTATAAAATGTGGAAGCGAGTCTAACATTAAAATGAAACATTATTATCTAGCTACACACTTCTCGAGAAAAAATGAAAAACGTGGTGGGGTATGCATATTATTACGAAAATATCTAGAGTTTAAAATTTTGGACATGTGTAGGGACATGTCAGTAGAAAAAATATTCGAATGCTGTGGCGTATACATTCCATCTATTCAATGTTTTTTATTATGTTTATATAGGACTCCAAATAGTGATGTTAACATTTTTTTAAACAAATTGGAAATCTTGTTGCATAAACTTGCTGAAAAAAAAACTCAGAAAATTGTCATAGCCGGTGACCTTAATATTAATATTTTAAAAGACAGTTATGCAACATTACGTCTGAAGGATATTGTATCAAATTATAACTTAACATTTCATATAGAAGAAGCGACAAGACAAAACAATTGCATTGACCATATACTCAGCAATATCAAAGATGCTCAAGGTTGTGTATATGGTACCTGCCTCTCTGATCACAATACTTGTCAAATACTAACATTCCCAATTACTGGGAAAAAAGAACAATTGCAGCAGTGGTATGTGAAAGCGAGGAATTACAGTACTGAAAATGTTGTCAAATTTAGGGAATCTCTTTCTGCACTAACATGGTCAGAGGTGCTTAACTGTGATAATTTAAATAATGCATTTGACTCTTTTCATGACACAATTGTTATTTTTTACAATATGTGCTTTCCAATAGAAAATATAAAAATAAAATCAAATAGCACTAGAGCAAAATGGATAACTACTGGAATAAGAAAATCCTCAAGACAAAAGAGAGAATTGCGTTTTAAATTTTATAAGTCCAAATCATCAGAAGCAAAATTAGCATATAAAAATTATAGTAGAATCTTAAAAAAATGTATTGTTAGGTCAAGACGAAATTTAAATTTTAAATGTATACAAAATTCTAAGAACAAGTGTAAGGCTACGTGGGATGTGATAAAGGAGAAAAAGGATAGGATACAAGTAATTGAAGGTATAAAGGAAATAACTGTAGATGGACACAACATTACAGACCCTTTAGGGATTGCAACTGCGTTTAACAATTACTTTATTGATCTTACTAATAAAAATAATGTAGCTGGCAACGAGGAAAATGGTACTGACGGAGCACAGGACTCATGTTTTAGTAGTATCTTCCTAAGACCCGTCACTGAATCTGAAGTTTCAAAATTAATTATGTCTCTGAATAATACAAAATCAGTCGGGTTTGATGGTATCTCCACACACATTCTCAAAGAATGTATACCCAATCTTAGCCTAGTTCTGAGTTACTTAATAAATCTTTCATTTTCTACGGGGACGTTCCCAAATAAATTAAAATACTCGGTCGTTTGCCCTTTACATAAAAAAGACAGTACAACTGACCGCAATAACTATCGTCCTATTACACTTATCCCAGTACTAGCCAAAGTATTTGAAAAGGCAATGCATTGTAGGATTACTGGCTTTTTAGACAAATTCAAAATCATTAGAGATGAACAAAATGGCTTCCAAAAGAAAAAATCAACTACTTTGGCTGCGTTTAACCTAATAAGAATTATTACCGAATATATTGACAAGAGCATCCCTGTATCAGTAATCTTCTTTGACATGAGTAAAGCATTTGATTTCGTTAATCATAAAATACTATTAAAAAAGTGCGAGTCATATGGAATTAGAGGTATAGCTTTAAAATGGTTAGATAGCTACCTTTCAAATCGGAAACAATGCGTAGAAATAAAAAGAATAGATAAGGATAAAGTGATTACGACATACCAATCAGAATTTATGGAAAACAGATATGGAGTTCCTCAAGGTAGTATCTTAGGACCCCTATTGTTCCTGCTCTATGTCAATGATTTACCGAATGTAACAAAAGAATGCGTCCTGTTTGCAGATGACATTTCGGTAGTCGTAGCTCAAAAAGGTGACCAGGAAACTTATAAACAAGTCCTTAACCAACAAGTAGAATCAATCCTCAAATGGTTAGAAAACAATAATCTATGTGCCAATCTATCTAAGACAAAATTTATTCACTTTCATAATTATAATAATAAAAATAAATTTGAATTCCACTTGACATATCATAATGAAATTATTAGTAAAGTAAAAGACATTAAATTTTTAGGACTTATGCTGGACGAAAATTGTAATTGGAAATCACATATCGATTACCTTTGCAAAAAATTAAACCGCTTTGTCTTTGCTCTCAAGAGATTGCGTCGGCTATCCGACATTAAAACAGCCATAACTGCATATCACGGTTACGTAATGTCACTTCTCCGGTATGGGCTTTTACTATGGGGTAACTCTACAAATGTTTGCAAAACATTTATTGTACAAAAAAAATGTATTCGTGCAATATGCGGAGTCAGTCCACTTGAATCGTGCAGACCTCTATTCAAAAAATTAAACCTTCTCACTCTTACTTGCTCTTACATCTTTCAAGCTGGAGTTTTTGTAAAAGAGAACTTACATTTATATAGTCAGTGTAACGATAATGAAAATAGTAAGTTACGAAAGCGAGATCCTACTAGAATTATATTACCTTTTTGTAGGACTAAATTTTACCAGAAAAATTGTTACTTTATGACTATCAAGATATTTAATAATATTCCAAAAGACATAAGAGAGTTAAATATAATTAGTTTTAAATCAAAATTATACAAGTGGTTGAGTGAGAAGTGTTATTATAGCTTGAATGATTTTTTTGTTAATTAATAATTATAATTTGCTACTAATGTATTTTTTATTCATTATTTCTAATTTGTTATTTGTCAATATGAATTAATTTATTTATAATTTTATATTGTTTTGACATCCCACCCAAGGTTTAATTAGTTATATTTATTATTTTCAGTAAAAATTAGAAATTGTTATTATTAAATTCCATGTTTATATTTGCATGCCTACATTATGTTAAGGCGAATCATGTAGATCTATTTTATTAACACTTGACATCTTAATGTACCATGTTTCACGCAATAAATGATCTTTATCTTTATCTTTATCTTTATGGAATAGGCGCCTTAATCCGACTTGACAAGGACTCAACCCCCCTACATAAGATGGTTGTCGACAATCGTTGTCGATAGTAAACGATCAACCTTTGTCGATAACCATCTTATCTAGCGGGGCTGGTTTGAGGGTCTGACGATTAATTTAGTCAACTTATACCTGTATAAAAAAATATTCTCGTTCATTTTACCGATTAGGAGATCTCACTATCTCTCAAGTAGGGCACAGGTAACGAGCTGTCGTGCCGCGATTTCAAGCGCGCTCCCATTTTCAAAGTATCTCTACCTAATGCTGATATATAGGTACCAAAATCCATCAGTATTTTTGTCATAGTAATATTTGTAACAGACATAGGGCTGAATGGATTTGGACGTTATTATGGCACACAGATAGTAAATGAAAAGGAATACTTTTCATCACAGGAAACTATTAGATCTCTAAAACTAAAACCTCCTTATAAAAGTGAGATGGTTTAAATCAAGTTTAGCAGAACCCAATTTTTAAATATATCCATCTCTTGCTAACGTCATATAACAAAAAGAGCCGGGACTATCTTAAAAATTGGGTTTTATTAGGTTTGGCTTAAACCATTTCACGTAAATTATAGGTTGTCACATATTTGTCAGGAATATTCTTTGTGAAATGTATCATAATTTATTATTTAAAAGTATTTCAGTTAAATAATGATTAAGCCATTATGTATAGTAGTACCCAATTAATATGGCTTACCGATGTACCTACGCATTGTAAGTACTGTACCTTTACTACTACTGTACTACTACTTACCTACTACTACTGTACTACTGTACCTTTATATGAACATTTAAAGTGGTTGAATTATTGCCTAAAATATAGGTCAAGTTTTATGTAAATGTCACGTCGCATATAAAAGGCACTTATGGTTTATAACAGCATAAAAGTTTATCTTATCACACGAACTACGACTAACTACGTACATTGAGGGACGAGAACTAGGAGTGGGCACATTTGTTATGACTATTCCAACTTTATTTAATCTTTGTATCTGCCACAACAATACATTGACGTTAGAGGGTATATAGTATTCTATAATAATTGGACTGTTTTACTCAAAAACTCGACTTCAAAGTACACTAAGAAGTAATCAAATCCTGATCTGATGACAATGGGACCAAACGGGAAGCGTACCCTTTCAAATAAAAAAAGAATTTTCCAAATCGGTTAATAAATCACGGAGTCATGAGGTAACAAACATAAAAAAAAAAACATTCGAATTGAGAACCTCCTCCTTTTTTTGAAGTCGGTTAATAAAATGATAGAAAGATGCTAGATGTTCTGTCAATGAGCTCTGTTTATATCGTTATTTATTTTGTTCTTATTCATTATTACTTTTCGGTGTATTTGGTCATTACAATTCCTGGCTAACCAGATTTACAAAATGAAATGAAAAAGTAATAATATTAATAAAACACGTTAAACAAAAAAAATACCATACGTATGAAATAACGACGAACAAACTCTAATCTGACACTATTTTCAAGTCAAATCGTTCTCAATCAATTTTTTTAAGTTCTTTGCAATTATAAGAACAACGGGCTTAGTAAAAGAATTCACATAATAAAAATAAGTAAACATTTCAAATTCAAAGTCAAAGCCATTTATTCGATTTAGGCCCCAGAAGGGTACTTATAAAGGTGACATTTACTGAAGTTACCACCGGTTCGGAACTCAGCCTTCAACTGAAAAGAATCCGGCAAGAAGAAGTGAGTCATTCTTTTTTTTTATAAACTTTTGTGGTTTTATTGTGAATGATTTTTTACTAATCCCTATATGATATTTTTGGTTTGATAATAAAAAAAAAACTCAGCAAGGTAAAATTTTTTTAAATATTTTTTGGACAATATGACTATGTTCGCTTTTTTTCCAAATAATTAACAATAAAAAAGAAAACATATACCTAAGCATACAGACGATTTCTGATGAGTAACGCCACATACATCTAGCATCACTGGACTTGTATCTGTCGATAGAAGCAGCGATAGAAACGTTAACAAAAGGTAGTTTGGAAACAAAACTTCGCCAATATTTGGTGAAGACAGACCAAGTGTGAAGTGTTACTTATAGTTTGGTTTATACCAGAACTATCTTGTAGGTACATACTTATGATCAGTTTTTAGATTATTTATGAGTTACATAAACTTGAACTTAGACGTTTGAGTACTGTATTATTTATGGTTTTTGATAAGTTATATTGTAAACATAGATTTAGAAAACTTGCTACAACGAAAAGTGAATTATGAGATATTTATTTACATGGTCGGCCAATGAAAAAATTTATATGGGACCACTATGGGTTCTACTGAAATACAATACAGTATAATTAAATCATCGAAATCGAATGAGACGTTACTGAGTAATAGGTTTATAATACAGACGATCGGGAACCTCCTCTTTTTATTGTAGTCTGTTAAAAAGACAAGATTAGTCATATGATTGTATTGATTCAAACATAATAATTTTATTAATTGTGGTCGTAAACCAATGCGAGACCACTAATTTTGGCTGCGGTCACCGCTTAAAATAAAAATACACTGAAAAAAATAATCTACAAAACTAGTTATGTAAGTTGACGTTTTATTGTCGGGAAACTAACTTTAGTTGTCGGGAAACTAACTTTAGTTACATTTAAATACATTTTTGTAGTCATTTTGTAGTTTTCAGTGTAGGAAGACCCACAGATATCGGAATGGAATACCAATTGTAGTTACATTAAAACGCTAATATGAAAGCGAAATAATATTTTGGCTATTTGTAAAAGCTTTGTGTTGTTACCGGTGACTGTAGGCGGGCGGAAAGCTTCGGGCGACTAGAGCGGGTGCGCCCCGCGGGGTCGGCCAGTCTGCTGCGGACTTTAGGGTACCGCTGGTTTTAGATTGAAAACGATTTGGCTACAGATGATTTTTATATTTATGGATAAGGGTATTTATGATTCATTTTGGTAAGTGAAGTGCTCATAGCTTTTGTGTTCACATGATTTTTATTTATCATAAATTTTCTGGTTTGGTACACGCATAGGATAATATGTAATTATATGAAATATTATGTGTCCTTAATACTACTTATTATCAGATTATGAAACGAAGCTAGAAAACCAAAAAAAAATACGATTTGATCGATTCGCAGCGCAATTTAATGTTACGTACATTTTTCTTCTATCGGGTCTCTCACGTCACGTCTCTAGCTATTTTTTTTTGGCCATACTAACTATTCTCATACCATTATGATTGAAAATCCGAGGCTGTATTTCCTTTCATGTTTGACAAATTTCCCTAAAGAAACTTTGTATATATTTCAGATAATACAATTTATATTGATTATCTAGTTTCATAGCAGATTAATTTATATTTTAATGTCATTTTTATCAATGAGATGTTAATATGCATTATGTACGGAACGATGTAACCTAAATTCATTTCATACATTGGCCTCTTATATTTCCTTTGTACACGTCACAATTCCTTAATGTAGGTGGTTTAATATGTTCAAAACAATATAATATACTATATATATATATATATATAGGTATATTTTCCATGTAATATGTTAATGTCTTCTACAATTTTGTGTTCATGTCAAATCACGACGTACGAGTCGTGCGACATGAAATAATTCACTCATTAACGAAACAGCTGACTGCTTTGTAATTAAATATTTTCTCATATCCTTGATAAGAGAAATACAACTATTATAACTTTGAGATAATCGAAGTTTTGCACTATCATTTAAACGAGTTTTTAATACAAATTGTATTAAAATAGGTTGACTGTCTGTGTCTAAATACGTACTATAAAAATCTAAACAATCAATAAGTTGTTTTGTGACATCTTCTTTTCCTGTCATTACTGGTAAAAAAGCTATCGCAGATTTTAAATCAAACTTCGCCATTGTGCTAATATAAATTATATATGAAATAACCAACAAAACTTAGTGAAAAAATTTAAATGAGAGAGAAAAAAAAATCTTCTTTAAAAATAATCTTTACGGTATAATGTTATGAAACAATATTTTGTATAGTAACTACTTAACTGAAATTAACGTACCTATCAAATGTATCTGATAATTATTAAAAAATATATATTAGGTAAATTTTATCATTTATCAATGTTTTTAGTACATTATTTACTATATCTTTATCTATCTAGCTATTGATTCAAAGATTACGTGTCATGTCAAATCCTACTTGTCTATGAATAAAATATATTACAGTAGTACCCAATTAATATGGCTTACCGATGTACCTGCGCAGAAGATACGTTTTCAAAGCGCGGGAAACGCTATTGGTCGGCAGCTGCCGCCATGTTAGCGCGCGCCGTGCGGAGGGGCGTGACTTGCGAGTGAGACGGAACTAACAGCTGCAGCGTATTATGAACCTTATAGTAGTGATCTAAAGTTGATTGTAAGTTTTAAGCATTCTTTCGTTAATCTTCGGGGCCATACTTTTCTGTGCGAACGAAGATTCACGACGCGCCATATAAGTTGGGTAATACTGTATCCTAAAATGACTCTTAGGTCTTTGGCCCTTCTAACAGCAAGCTACTCAAAAGAAATGGAACTAAATTACTAACTAGTTAGTAACTAAACGTCGCACACAAAGCTAATTCGATAATTTTGTTGTCGATGATTTTTTTTTTCTGAACCACGTCTTTTCTTTTTTAATACCTTTAAGGTAAACAAGCATACGGCCTGATGGTAAGCAGTTACCGTAGCCATATGGACGCTTGCAACACACGAAGGTTCACTCACGCATTACCGACCCGCGCCCACGACACAATGTGCTCTAACGGCTTTACTCAGGCAGAAACACAACAGTTATTTGGCTGCGGTATTCTGTAAGGTGGAGGTACTTTCCCAGTCGAGCTGCTCTTTGAGCGAATAAACGCTATGCTCTACCTCTCTTGAAGCTTTGTACTAGTGACTAGATAGCATTTCGAGCTAATTGGTTTAGATGAGTAGCTACGTGTGAGAAGCGACGTGTTACCAGATCCATTTCTGAGTGTTACCAAATCCATTGCTGAGCATGTTCATTATTATGTCTTGTCTTTATATTACGCGTGGATAATGTTATGGATAAACCTGTCTGATATTTAACATGCCAATATGATTTAAAACTTCATCATAACACACTCTCACACACCACACTCACTCTCCACCAACTACCAAAACAGTTGGTTGAGTCTATAAATGGCAAAAACCATAAACAAATTAAAAATATTATTAAAAGGTATTTTGTGGTGGGCAGGTATGCGATGCCAGATTCAACTTAACAGACTTAAATGTAACTAAGTATATTAACCTTTAATATGTAACGACTCCTTAAGGGTCAACAATCTTTAAAATCAAAGATTTTAAGTACCCCTAAGTACCTTATAAAATTAAATGTAAGTTTTTTTGAAATAAACAGTTTTTTTTATTTTTTAACAAGATTCACATTCGGTTGCAAATTATATACTTTAGTTGTTAAAATTCTTATATATCTTCTACGTTCCAATAAAGAAATTTGAAGATATCAAAGTAATATTTTCACACGCCATTAACTACCTGAAAGAAAGTTAAATCATCATTCATCGCGGACAAACTTCTCGTGCTAATTCAGGCGGTAAAATATAATACTTATTTATAAAGTAAACATATTTTTATTTACTCTCTCGTCAAAAATTCTGAGAAAATATCAAACACTTTTTGTAGATTGTCACTTATAGAAGAGACTACAATCTGAGATAGGTTTATTACTCTTTAATGCAAAAACTACTGAACGGATTTGGATGAAATTTGGCACACAGATAGAATATGTTCTGGTTTAACACATAGAATACTTTTTATCCCGGGAAAATAAACGATCCCTCGGGAATGCGGGTGAAACCGCGCAAGACAGCTAGTTATGATATAAAATCGGGATTTTATAACCTCAGAAAAATCTGGGGAAAATAGTAAAGAATATTTTTAAGAGTTATTTTACTCAGCTCTGTCCTCAGGCTATACATCCCTTCTTTTACCACCACCTACATTCGGCTATTTCTTTTTGTAACTAAACTAGAAGGTGTCATCCTGACCCGTATTTTACACCCTTACGCGCACTTATAAATAAATAAAAAAGGAAATTGACCTATAACTTCTTCTACCCTGCGTTTAAGTTTGTCTGCCTTCATCATCATCTCATAATATCCCACTGCTGAGCACGGGCCTCTTTTCACAAATGAGGGTGAAAGGGAATGGGCAATACTCCACCAAGCATGCCCACTGCGGATCGGTGGAGGTAGGCTAGTGGTCAACCTACTTTTGGAGTTTTCAAACCGCCTAGGAGGCATCCAACTAGCTTAACGGCTATTACAATTAAGTGATAACCGGGACCAACGGCTTTACGTGCCTTCCGAAGCACGGTCCTTCAGTTTTTTTTAATAAATTCTTATATTTTAATCCAAATATATTTTTCATTTGATGAAAAGAGTCTTTAATAATTGCCGCTTTGATTCATTACATAACATACGTGTCTAGAGGTTTAGCTGTGAAAAGGTAACATACAGACAGACAGAGCTACTTTCGGATTAATAAATATTAGTATAGATGGATATTGTTATTGTGCCCACGTCCCAAAAGCTTCAACATTTTCACCGCTCATATTTTTTTCAACAAATATTTTAGTATAATGACAAAGTACAATGATATATCATCCCCTGACACGTCGGAAATTCCATTCTTAGGAAAAAAAATGTTACGGCCATAAGTAACTGTTATTGATAAGGCTTTTTGTCACCATATTTTATTGATGGCTTGACGTGTAATTTTACTTCTTTGTTATTAGGTAATGTATTCGAAATTTTACTAGCAAATGGTTACGGGGTTGACAACGGGGCGAGATTCACCATGTTGAGAAGTTTTAGGTCTGTACAGTTCTGAATCGGTAGGACTGGATATAGTAACAGTTTAGGCCCTAGTAAGTGGCTTACTAGGGCCTAAACTAAATAAATGACTTTGTTTTTTTTTTTAATAGAAACAAATACTGAAAAATACTTGAAAAGTAATACAATAAACATAATTAAGAAATAATCGTTTTTCCTGTAAATTTAAAATGTGGCTTTAACCAGATTTCATGGTAATAAGTGAATGACATCACCATGGAGGGAGCTCTGCTATATTTGATTTCTTAATAGTCAAAATAAAGATAAACTTGATAACTTTACAAGTCATCGTATGAGAAAAAATTGGAATGAAAAATACCGTCGATTGTTCCGCATAAAGCTAGATGGAATCAGCCAAGCATGCCGCTACGCTTTTCTGTCATTCGCCGTAGTCACCATTTTTTTAAATTTAAAACCCAAAGCCATTATTCGATATAAAAATAAAAAGAGGTGGAAGAAATTCAGAATTCGTTCAATCGCAGATTTCCAGGTATAATCATCGGTGGTATAATTCAATATTTGCTAGCCTCCAGAGGAAATGATGAGTGGAGAATCTTTTTTTGCGCGAGCGTCATACCTTGCTATGTCTATGTGACAGAAAAAATAATTTTGAAGAATTTGTTGAATTAATGTTTGTTACTATAAATAATATATTTATGTGGTACACCGTTTTGAACGGCAGTGCGCTCATGTCGTAACGGCTGGGTGGAGACCTATTTTCGGCATTGAATTACAACAATAAATAATAGAGATAGAGTTCCGGGTGTTTACATTTTTTGATAGGAAATTTCCTCCTCTTAAAGAATCTTTTATCAAAATTTCTTAAATATTAATATTTTTTTAAT
The DNA here is from genome assembly GCA_951394255.1 of Polyploca ridens. NCBI lineage: Eukaryota > Metazoa > Arthropoda > Insecta > Lepidoptera > Drepanidae > Polyploca > Polyploca ridens. The sequence goes on along the minus strand of OX596256.1, from coordinate 1,711,407 downwards.
GATTGAAGAAAAACTAAATATCATCTGTTATTCATCTTAATTTGTTAATAACAATTGCAATTTATTATGTGGTAATAAATTCTCAAGACACATTTTTCTAGACGTTATTCCGCAACGAATGAGCTATCGCTCATATTTTTAGGAGCTTTATCGAGGATTAACACGTTTCTTAACTTGTTGACTAGACTAATAGAAAAGTCGTTGTTTATGATGTAAGTAATTAAAGTCCCGCATGGTTTTTAGTGTTTTGCCAATAAACCTGTAAAATAATTTTATGCCGTGTACCTGCGCGTGAGTGAGGTCACCAGAGCTCATTGGGGACGAAGAAGTATCGGTAACGCATGATTGATCCTCGTGTTCTTTTATGGAAATTAATGACTATACAAACCAACCGATTTCGTTAAAGATCCAAAGGCTTGGAACATAATTTTAAATGTATTCATGTAAAACATGAAATAAATGAAACAGTCTTGCACACCGCATACAATAAGAATAATGAATACACAAATAGGTACGAGGAAAACCGTACGTTTTTCGGATGAAGAAATTTTATATTGAATATTCGTTTTTCAAGTGAATACCTTGGAATTTTTCTAACACGGCCTGTAACACCAAATTAGGTCTTGCACTATCGAAACTAGTAACTAACTTAACTATATTAAATTGAAACATATATCCATCATCATATCAGCCTATGGATGTCCACTGCTGAACATAGGCCTCCCCCATTGACTTCCACTTCGAACGGTTTTGGGCCGCTTGCATCCAGCGGCGTGGTGGGTGGTCGTCCCGCTCGGCGCTTTCCAGTACGTGGTCGCCACTCGAGAACCTTTCTTCCCCATCGGTTATCAGCTCTTCGAGCGATGTGGCCCGCCCATTGTCAATTCAGCTTACTAACTCTACGAGCTATGTCCGTCGATTTCGTTCTACTACGATTGTCCTCATTGCGGACCCTGTCACGTAGAGAAATTCCGAGCATAGCTCGTTCCATAGCTCGCTGAGTGATTCTGAGCTTATTTTGGCGGCCAGCAGTGAAAGACCACGTCTCTGTCCCGTATGTCATCAATAAACATATATACCACCATATATATAGAATATTTGATTCCACTTATTGCGCCGCAGGTCGTGGGTTCGATTCCCACACAGGACATGCATTTGTGTGCATGAACATGTCTGTATGTCCTAAGTCTGGGTGTAATTATGTATATTAAGTATGTATTAACAAACAAAAAGTAGACAACTATGTCTGGTTTCCATAGTACAAGCTCTGCTTGGTTTGGGATCAGATGACCATATGTGAGGAATGTCACAGGATTAATTAATTAATATGAATAGAGCAGAAAAGTGCGGAATTATTATAAATTTTTCATTAAATTACTGACGTAAAATTCTAACATTGTGTATATCATCACGTACTAAATCTATGTTATCAGTATTCGTTACAATGTTACTTACACCCTGTGTAAATATTTACACCCATACTAAAACCTTTTCGTTTGTCCTTCGAGTCCAACCCCTGTGCCGTAGCTGGGTGTAACCCAACACCAAGCACTCAAATAACCACTATAATTATTATTATATCATAGTAAATTGTTTGACATGAATTTTTTATGCTTTATCGACGTAGATTGTACCTATATGTAATGTGATACACGTACACTCGGATATCTAGAATACATTCCATTATAAGCTGATCTCGCATGGTATAGGATTTCCGTACAATGAGAGGTCAGCTTATATTGGAAATGTATAGCTTAATATGTAGCCGTGTGCCAATAACACATCATCATCAACAGCCTATAATGTCCCACTGCTGAGCACAGGCCTCCTGCACACAAATGAAGGTGAATGGGAATGGGCAATAATCCACCACGCGTTCCCACTGCGGATCGGTGGAGGTAGGCTAGTGGTCAACCTACTGTTGGAATTTTTCAAGCCGCCTAGGAGGCCTCCAACTAGCTTAACGACTGTCACAATTAAGTGATAACCGGGACTAACGGCTTTACGTGCCTTCCGAAGCACGGAAACGCTCGATTTGAAATACCACTAGGCGGTCACCCATCCAGGTACCGACCACGACGGTGGTAGCTTAATTTTGCCGATCGATTAAGAACGGCTAATCATGCTACACCACGAGCGCTTCAATAACACATACTCGTATATATTGTACTTTCAAGCCGTATTCCTTATTTGCTACCTTTATAATATAGAAAAAAAGAATTACATACTACATTAGCGTGATAAATTGTACCCATGTAAATTAAACAAAAACATACAAATCTACAGTCGACTACAAATAGATGTATCCATTTTAATGTTACAAAATTATTTATCTTGGATGCAATGGGCTCTTCTTAATTGGGGCGACACGACACGATATGCCGTTGCCGGCGGCGACATGTCGCCGCCATGTGCCGGCCCAGTGAGACAGCGTGCAGTACAATATCACAGAAATATGCATCTACTGTGGCTCGATTCTCGTAACAAAATTTCAACGGTGTCGTAGCGACATCAACGTTAAACTGTGTTTTTTACTATTATAAAGTCAAATGAACGATTGAAAAACGATCCTATTAGACAAATTATTGAGGCATATACACTTATGAATGTTTTTTACACAGAATATTTCACGAAACACAATTTAAATTGATGATGTCGCTACGACATCGTTGAAGTTTTGTTACGAGAATCGAGCCACTGATGTCGTGGACGACTGCCGTTGCCGTGCGGTGTCGTGTCGTGTAGCCCAATGAAGAAACGCTCAATAGTTAACTTGCCGCCGTATCTGACAAATATGGTATACATACTTAAGCTTAACAGTATACATTTCAGTGGAAAGGTGGTATACATAATTATTGCACTTTGTACGAAAACATGACAATGTCAGGTCTCATGTGTACCATATTTGTCACATGTTACTTAACTATTGCATCTAAAAGTATACATCATTTTGTATCTTTAAAATGGATACATCTTTTTGTAGTCGACTGTAGTACAGACAACAAGATATATTTATTAATATTCAGTTGATTGTCGATGGAATCGATTTGCTTTATTCCCGTTGCATCAATACGCTCCAGATACATTCAATCCAGCTCCTATGAATTATTCAAATATTATTCAGAATGTACAGTCGCACTGAATTCACTATATGCATTCCACGTTCTTTTGTCTCACTGTAATAGTCTCTGTGAGATTGTTTGAATAGAATTTACAAATGTCGCAGAATTTTTATCTTTACAATATGCTTGTCTTGTTTCATATATGGTATAAATTATGCATTATATTGTTGCGTTTCTTTATTTAAATTTATGGAACGAAATTCTTGTCTATGTTTATTTTGTATCTTTTGAGGTATATAATCTGTAGCTGTGTATTGTACTTGTTTTCTTTTTTTAATGTTAATAATAAAAAAAACCGTTTTACAAAAAACTTAAACCGACTTCAAAGAACCCTTAGTCAATCAGTAATCAATCCTGATCTGACAATGGGATCAAATGGGAAGTGTACCCTTCCAAACAAAATAGAATTTAAATGACGGAGTTATGAGATAACAAACATAAGAAAAAAAAACATACAACCGAATTGAGTACCTCCACCTTTTTCTGAAGTCAGTTAAAAAAGACATGCAACCGAATTAAGAACCTCCTCCTTTTTTTGAAGTCTGTTAAAAAAAGTTACATTTTACTAAACCGTCGATTATAAATAAAGAAACCAGAGACCTCTCTATTCAAATATAAAAAAGAAACAATAACTAAACATGCGATCTCCATATACCTATAAATAATTCAATCCATAAGAGTAACCTCAAAACATAAAAGAAAAATACCTTTACACTATGGACGATTACTTATTTATCGCCTATGCTCTTTGATATTTCATTCCAAGCACGTACCCGAGCGGGCTAACAAGTTGACTCGTAGCAAGTACTACGACGCCGACGTAGCAAGTGCTACACGCGTAGCAGGCCTACGAGTATCATGTTAACTTTTTTATGTCAGAACTTGTGTTCTAATGAACTATCAGTGTCAAAATTAACAGACTTGACAGTTTTGGTAGTCTACTGATACAATAGCGCCAAAAAATATTATGAATTTAGTTGACATAAAAGAATCGATAAAAAACGAGAAATTGGCGTTCATATAAACAAAAACGACTCGTTTTGCTTACCAGTGGTAGGGTTTTTATTGCCAAACTGGGCATATAGATCATTTCGTAAGCTAATTTTACCTGTGATAGCTACATCCATATGTGAGGGTCTGCTATGCAAAGCTTTGAGGTCTTAGCGTCATTATTAAAGATATAAGAGTCTTAATTTTAATAACTCTTAACCGATACCGGTCCGTAAATTATTGAAACCGGGCCTCAGTCTATTCCATATTTTTTCTCTATGGGTGCGGTGGTAGAAGGTCGTCAAGTCAAATAATCTCAGTATACACATTTGCAAAAACACGTTTTATTTTAAAAGCCTTACTGAAACCATCAAATGTATAAAGCAACATTGAAGCCTCCACAGATAGGTTGAACCTCACGTAAGTCGATGTGCACATAAACACACATTGTTAGCACACGTGCACACATTACGTGATACACTGTACGCTTTAGCGCTGGAGCCTTGAGCATTAAATTGCTAAATTGTATTTAATTATAAAGTCAATATTTGGAATACAATTTATGTTTCGAATTTCGAATAAACGCTATCTAGCGTAATTACTGATTATAGCTCAGTGATCATGTCTTCGTGACAAAGGAGGTAAGTTAGGTATGAAAACCATAGCGCGTTGATGAGGTACTTTGTAGTTCCCACCTGGGGCTCAAGGCTGCTATTACAATAGGGATGTTGCCTGGGTAAAAATATAATAATTCTAATTAGTCCGTCAGTTAGATCATCAAAAAATATTGGACACGTATTTTTTTGCTTTACCAAATCATTAACAATTGACGAAGATAAAGCGCGACTAAGTTCGGGAGTGCTGGCTCGTGACGTCACATGTTACTAAAAAGTGTACCACACCGTGACGTCACGCGGAACAATCTCGTATTTTTTTGGTTAATTGATGAAAGAAAAAATACGTGTCTAATATTTTTTGATAATGTAAATGACAGATTAAATAGATTTTTTCAGAAAAGTAGGCTAATGTGTTCCAATGAACTTTCAGTGATGTCAAAATTATGACGTATTACAGTTTTGGTACACTAACACAATGGCGTCATAATGGTGCCATTATGGCGCCATTATAACGCCATTATGATGGTCGTCGTGGTGGACGCCAAAAAAGTGGTTTAGTCAAGGTTCATAACGTATAGGCCCAATGTGAAATGAACTTCACATGTTAGAAAATAACATTTACTAATTAAAATATCTGAGTACAGTATTGAAACATAAGTATCAAAAACAAAGGCACGGCTTTAATCAACTCACATTATAACGTATGCATGAAATGCTAATATTGTTTCATATAAAATAACGCTGATATAGTCATCCTAATAAGTATTGAAACAATATTTAGTTGAAACAACTTCTATCGTAAACAATAATTTATAAATCGACAATACTACAATAACATAAAAAACTTATTAACAAAAAAATTAAGTCGCCTTCAAAGTACACTAACAAGTATGTATAATAATGACGTAGGAGTCGATTCTGACACTGTTTTGAAGTCATATCATCATAGACAATGGTCGGTTCATGATAAAATTAATATGGCACCATCGTGGGATCTACTATACAATACAGTTTAAACAATGCAAATCGGATAAACAGTTTCCGAGTAATCGGTGAACATAAGAAAAAAGATTTAAACATATTAAAGAATCGGTAACAGTTTCTTACACTTTGACAATCTTATGAACTAAACACAAACTTTAACGCCGTCTTCTTTGTTCCAGATTGTGCGATTCACGTGCGGGCGACGCGCGCTGGCCGCGTGCACTCCGGCCACCTGCCCCGCACCCACGGCTGCCGCCTCCTTCTCCCCTCACCACCACCAAAAAACGCCTTACTCATCGAACTACACAAACTAAACGTCCCCTGCTCATCAGGTTTCATCCGCTTCGCACCAAACACCCAAACCCTCTGCGGAAAACTAGAACAAATACCAGTTCCAAATAGAAAGTTCCTCTATCAATCTACGTCCAAAAACCCTGCAGTGGAACTGCACGGCCGACCCACGTTCGCCGCGGTATACCGTCTAGTAGACCATTGTTATAATGTTCTTCTGACGGAGCGAAACGGCTCGTTCGAAGTTGGCCCAACTGTCAAACTACTCTGTTCCTATAGAATCCACTTGCCGTATGGTAATAGAGTGGCTTTACGTCTCCAGATGGGTACTGGTTCTATGGAGGCGCAGGAGAATGATGTATCCAATATAATTCATGAAGACGCTCAAGCTTTGTGTAGAGGGATGGAGCTGAGCTTAGAGGATGGGAACTCAAAGTGGAGACATTGCTCCCAGCCTGGCGATCCTTTGAGAAGCGTTCAGATAGTGTCAGAAGGAAATTCTGTCAGGTTGAACATCAGTTTGTCAGCTAAGAAGAATTCATCTGCTATGTGGTTGAAAGTTTGGTGGATGGATAAAGAAATAGAAGCTATAGTAGGACATTGTGACTATGGGTGGGTGCTTTCTGGTGATTTTTGCATATCAGCCGTGAGGGAAGCGAAGAGAGCGTGGAGGCAAGCTGAGGCGGAGTGCGTTAGGCTGGGCGGTCACCTGACTAGTGTTCTGAATGAGCGGCAGCAACAGATTTTGGATCAACTGCTCATTCATGCGTGAGTAAAAGATTACTAATATGTGGGCTCAACGGAGCTTCCTTCCGCGGACGCTCAGACTGTGGAATGAGCTCCCTGCCGTGGTTTCCCCAATAGAGTAAAGCATGGGGTTCTTCAAAAAGGGTGTGAAGAGATTTCTGCAGGGTCGGCAACGCGCAACTGATACCCCTGGTGTTGCAAGCTTAGTGGTATAAAAAAAAGAATAATTACCAGCAAAATCTTTATTTGGATGGAATTAATGTTGAAATTGTGTACTGGCAACAGTGTACATGAACATTCTCTAAACCGTCATAATTTTACTCACTTGACACTGAGATTCTTATTTAACTAGCAAAGTTATTTTCATCCTCCCTTTTTTTTATTGCTTTTGAACAGGACTTCCATCTTTAGTGCGCAGTTACTCAGTCGGACTTCCCCTATTGTGGGCCATTTGGAAGTAAAATAAGCTTCCCATTATGGTTTTCCCGCAGCGCTACGACAAATAGTTCTTCAAAATTGACGTGAAATCAGTTCTTAGCGGTGACCGTTTTCCAACAGTGGATTGGGTGAATACATGACAACTTCATAAGATTTGTAAAACCTACCTTTTCCCTCAGTGGACTCCATATTATATTAGAGACGGCAGTCAGTACATTGCATATAAAAAATAAATACAAACATAGGTAATACAAAATGTTAGTTGACGTCACTTTTTTATATACTACGAGTTTGGTAAACAAGCATATGGCCCGCCTGATGGTAAGCGGTTACCGTAGCCATATGGACGCTTGGAACATACGAGGCATCACTCACGCGTTACCGATCCTTCTCCCCTCCCAAATGAGCTCTGGCGACCTTACTCACGCGCAGAACACAAAGTAAAGTTATTTGGCTGCGGTATTCTGTAAAATGGAGGTACCTAGTCGAGCTGCTCTTTGGGCGAATAAACGCTATGCTCTACCTCTCTGATTTGGTATATATTAACAGCTCCAAAAATATATATAGGGTGACTGGTAATTAGTAAATGATACTTAGACACAATGATTGTACTCATGATAACAAACAACTTTCCCAATGAAACTTTTTTTTAATTTACTTTACACATGTGCCCATAATATTTAGTATCTAACAAGAATAAGAATAAACCATCAGCTTTTATTTAATTTAGTTATTTATCCCTATTTGTTTCTTTGGGAAAATTGTTTGTTATCATGAGTACAATCATGTGTGTCTAAGTATCGTTTACTAATTACCAATCAGCCTATATAGCTTTATTTCTAATTCAGCAGTTGAAAATCTTTTTTCTTCCAGTCCCGGCGCTGGTGTAGATGACGTCTACTGGATTGGAGCCACCGATGCCGTCCATGAGGGGGAGTTCCGCTGGTCAGACGGTCTGCCCTTCACTTATGCACGTGAGTCATCAACATTATCAACATCTCATAAACCACTTACCTACTGAATTTGTTCAAAGGTTTAGTCAGAGTTACATAGTTTCTTTATAATATGATTAAATTACAACAATACGTTACTCAAATATGTTGCAACGCAGTCGACGGACACACAGTCTGCGGCACACAAAGTCTGTCTGAAAAAAAGGGTTGTGCGCCAGACTTTTTGCGCGTCGTGTGCGTTACTACTTAGAATTGTAAAGGTTCTATTTTCACAGACTCGAGTTCGATAATTTGGTATGCAGGTAGCCTATGATATGGAAAACGACATAGGCTATATTTTATCTCGATAACGCGGAAACCGCGCGAGATAACCAGTTAAAACTATAAAACATTTCCACCTAAAAAATTTGGTATGCTAAAAATAGCATTATTGGGGTAATAATAAGATCCAATTGATAACAATGCATAAAATAACCAGTAGATGTAGATCACAGAGGTGAAGGCTCTGAAGTCCTATCGAGTTGGATTGTCATTGAGGAGGGCACTTCGGAACACGAGGAGCTTTCGTGACTCGAGGGCACTGAGGGATGCAGATTTCACACTAAATCACGTAACCTCTAACTGTTGTGACAGAATAGTTTTTTCACAAACATTTATAATAGTGCACTCGGAAATAAAGTATAGATTGTTTATAGATTTTGTAAAGATTAAACATTTACAAATTAAAAATATACTGGGACTAGCTGACCCGCGCGGTTTCACCCGCGTTCCCGGGATAAAAAGTAGCCTATTTCCTTCTCCATACCATAGGCTATATGCATGCCAAATTTCATCGCGATCGGTTCAGCGGTTTAAGCGGGAAAGCGTAACAGACAGACAGACAGACAGAGTTACTTTCGCATTTATAATATTAAGTTAGGATTATCAGTTTTTTTTTCTTTAAACAATAAAATCATTAATTATACTATTACTTCCTTGTTGATATATATCCCTCCGAGCGCCTTATACAGACCGTTTGTGTTTAAGGGGAACCGCGGCCATTGTGCGCGAAATGCCACTGTGACGTATAAGACACAAGGTTTAATATTAACTGTCATTTAGTTACTGTTCCATATAAATTTTAACTCTAGCAGGTCTTTCTTGTCTGGTCGTGCGCGCGACCAGATATTTACAACAAAAAAAAACTATTTAGGGTGACTGGTAATTAGTAAACGATACTTAGACACATGATTATACTCATGACAACAAACAACTATTCCAAAGAAATATTTTTATTTTTATTTACTTAACACATGAACCCATTACTATATTTAGTACCTAACAAGAATAATAATACACCATCAGCTTTTATTTAATTGAGTTATTTATCCCTATTTGTTTCTTTGGGAAAGTTGTTTGTTATCATAAGTATAATCATGTGTCTTTATTTACAACAAATATGTACAAAATACAATCTATATATAGAAAATTTCCTCAAGCCTGCCGCTGCTTCCGATTAACGGCAGGGTTCCCAGAAGGCTGGCAGCGTTTCCTCTTTGGATAGCCAAGCTGACGCGTTGGCGGAAAAAGCTCCCCGCCCGCTGGTCTCCGGAGGTCTCGATCAATTTTGATGACAAGGTGCGAGCAAAACGGCGAGCTTCGGACCCCCACGGTCCCATGGTCTCGACCGCAAAAGGCACAAAAATATAATTGGGTCCAATCGATGCGTATTTTTTGAATTTTGAATTTTCCGCACTGGCCGCAGCTGCCCCTGCAGCTTTACAAGTCGCCGGTAAGTGAGATGGCGCGAGTGTATCGACACATGTGGCATCCCACACCAGCGACTTGCCGACACTCCAAGGGATCAAAGACATACCATCCGGTCTCTTGCCATCGCCCCGCGCAATACCGACTGGTTCCAGTACGGAAGGCACGTTAGCGACAACAAGAGCCCTGCGGATAATGTCGTTAATAGCCGAGTGCCGTGATATTCGACCAGCACTTAGAGAGCACGAAAGCCCATGGTGGCCGAGCTCGTTGACGAGATCTCCGCAGCGGCAGCGATGAGGTTGATTGGTCCTGCAACCAAGACGAGTGTGTCTAAGTATCGTTTACTAATTACCAGTCACCCTATATATATCTAGAATAAAATTACCTCGAAGCTACTGCCGATTATCGGCAAAGTTCACAGCAGAATACATTATTATGTTACATTGGTAGGTAGTATGCTAACCAAATATAACATACTCAGAGAAAATATAAAAGATGAATATCATACTTATAACATATATATCATGAGGTAAAATAATAGATACATTATTTTATACGAATATCTATACTATAATAATAATATAATAAAGCAGAAGAGATTTTTTGTTTGTTTAAACGGGCTCGAATATTTATTTCACTGTTAGAAAGCTACATTATTCCCGAGTATTATAGGCTACTTTTTATCCCGGGAACGCGGGTGAAACCGCACGGGACAGCTAGTTTATTTATAAGTTCTCAGATAAAACAAGTTTCAAATACAGGGCGACAAGCTTTCAACAGAATTTGGTACAAAAATAAACAATTTCACTTGAAACGTAAGCAATTCTAAACTAAAATCACAGTATACTCAAAATTTAGAACACAGTTCAAAGTTAAATAGTAGCCATACTCTAAGCTTCAACAGTTTCAGCGCGTCCAAGCATAAAATAAAACATGTTGTGCCATGTGGTTTTATCCATGACGATATTTCAGCCTTTGACGATAAACAGGATGTCTAACACAAATTACATTTTGCAATAAATGATTGAGTATTGAGTTACTTTTTTATAATTTCATATAGTAGTTTCTGAAAGCGCATTCAAACATACACACAAACTTTTTAGCGCATACACTGCTAAGAAAACCCCATTTGCTGTGGTTTTTTGGTGTTATTGAAAATAATTATTCATGAAGCACCTGTTGATTTTTCCGGCAGCTGCACTTGAGAGCCAGTTGGCTTCGTGAGCCCCCTTCGGCCACATAATCATGTGTCTAAGTATCGTTTACTAATTACCAGTCACCCTATATATATCTAGAATAAAATTACCTCGAAGCTACTGCCGATTATCGGCAAAGTTCACAGCAGAATACATTATTATGTTACATTGGTAGGTAGTATGCTAACCAAATATAACATACTCAGAGAAAATATAAAAGATGAATATCATACTTATAACATATATATCATGAGGTAAAATAATAGATACATTATTTTATACGAATATCTATACTATAATAATAATATAATAAAGCAGAAGAGATTTTTTGTTTGTTTAAACGGGCTCGAATATTTATTTCACTGTTAGAAAGCTACATTATTCCCGAGTATTATAGGCTACTTTTTATCCCGGGAACGCGGGTGAAACCGCACGGGACAGCTAGTTTATTTATAAGTTCTCAGATAAAACAAGTTTCAAATACAGGGCGACAAGCTTTCAACAGAATTTGGTACAAAAATAAACAATTTCACTTGAAACGTAAGCAATTCTAAACTAAAATCACAGTATACTCAAAATTTAGAACACAGTTCAAAGTTAAATAGTAGCCATACTCTAAGCTTCAACAGTTTCAGCGCGTCCAAGCATAAAATAAAACATGTTGTGCCATGTGGTTTTATCCATGACGATATTTCAGCCTTTGACGATAAACAGGATGTCTAACACAAATTACATTTTGCAATAAATGATTGAGTATTGAGTTACTTTTTTATAATTTCATATAGTAGTTTCTGAAAGCGCATTCAAACATACACACAAACTTTTTAGCGCATACACTGCTAAGAAAACCCCATTTGCTGTGGTTTTTTGGTGTTATTGAAAATAATTATTCATGAAGCACCTGTTGATTTTTCCGGCAGCTGCACTTGAGAGCCAGTTGGCTTCGTGAGCCCCCTTCGGCCACATAATTGTAAATAAAATATATCAGAATACTAGTATCTATCAATTCAATAAAATGTTATGAATCAACCCATAAAATATATAAGTTTTGATATTTTTTAAAACGTAAAATAAAGACACCCAGGGACATTTCTTTGCACATGGACATATCTGATCCCAAACTAAGCAGCAAATTATTTTTAGCACGTACGTCATAATATTTTAAATACAAAATATTAGTTTTTGCTACCTAAGAAATTCGAATTCGCCAATATCTCCGTACCTTATCAGTAAAATGTTTCATCACTCATATTTTTTTAAGTTCTCACTTTGTTTATTCACTGTATATCACTATACTGTGGTCCTAAATCCAGGGCAAGTGGCATTCACGCGTCTACAAGTATGTCTAGACAACTCGGCGTCGACTAATAGCAAAGCACACGATTTATCACACAGTTGTTTTATAAATAAGTCTGGTGCTACTGTAGGCGTAATGAACTGTGTAATGTACATGTCTTGTTTAATTAGTATAATAGAACATGGCTTAGCTTTTACTGTGTCATTAAGGTATAAGGTTAGTGGAGTAGGAATCCCAAATGATTTCACGATTTATTTGATTAATTAATTACACACGACAGATTATTATAATAAGTAACGTAGAAGACAAATATAATATATGTATAATATGTATATGTATAATATATGTATGTATAGTATAATATATGTTTTTAGAGTAAAAGATTAGGTGTTATTTGTGTGTGTATATGTCTATTTTAATTAAAAAGTACATGATGTATTTCTATGAGGTTTTTAGAGCTACATAAGTATGCGGTATAGATAGGTACTCAGATTTGTCGGAAAATACATGTACCGTGCGCGATAAGTTGAAACTTTTTTTTTAATAAGTTGTTCTAGTTACAATAAATCACTTTCACATATAGTTCTCAGTCAGTCACCGTCCATAAAAGTCATGTTTTAGTACAATGGTGGTTATTATACTAAAACTCTTCACGGACTTTTTGAGAGAACTTGAAAAGTCACGATACACATAATTCATTTCATTTCACTTCACTGGTGCACATGGATTGATCTTTATTGGATAAAATACCACCGATAATATGCAATAAAACTCAAAATACACGAATTTATGAAAAAAAAATTAAAACGCAACATCACTCTGCAAGTTCCCGCCAAAAAGAGCTTGAGACGATTTGTTGTTGAGATTAAGGCTTCTTCATATGTTTATCCATCGTTTATAACCAGCATCAATGTAGGTTTGAACATTTTAATTAGAATCTTTTTGAAACCTTCTTCGTAGTCGAAGAATGTTTTTTTATTAAATTATCTTACTAATTTGAAGCTGAACTTGAAATGTTTACAAGGGCACAGACAGACTCCGCAGGTATCTATATTTTATTTATTAAATAATGTAATTTAAAATCACAGCTGCTCTATTTATTTAACGTTAATTTGTGAAAGAGTTATGTTTATGTTTAAAGAATTATGAATATTCTCTTTTTTGAGTAATATGTTTTTTTTATTTTTTTGAACATTATTGTTAGTTTCGTTAAATTAGAATTGCTATTTATAATACAATACAATACAAAATGCTTTATTGTTTATACACATACAATAATGAATAAAAACAACAAAAAAATTGCAAGCAATTTAGGTGGCCTTATTAGGCGAATAATTAGAGATAATCGATCATATTACTCTCTGTAACTTAATACTGAAAGAAAAAATAATTCCAGCAACTAAGCATCAACTGATTAATTATAAACGCCATATAATATTTAATTATTTCAATCATTCAACGTGACTTCAAGAGTTTGTTGCATGTAGTATTTATTTGGAATTTCGCAAACATAAATAATTATTGAATGCACTGAATTAATTGAAATCCGAATCGCAACTGTGTGTATTCAATGTGTTTAATTATATACACTCGGACAGGCAGTGATTTGTATTATTTATCATCAAATTGTAACATTGGTATTCAAACTACAATGAGCATTTAATGTCAACATTTAGTAATTAATAACTCGAATAATAATATCGCTATTCTAGAAGAGAAATACATTAATCAATTTTGATTGAAAAAAATGGTAAGTGATGATGTGGCCGAAGGTGCTAAGCACACAAAGCCTAGAAGGAACTGGCTCTCAAATGCAGCTATCGGAACACACCGAAAGGTGCTTGGCGACATATTTTCAACTTGGGTGGTAGCCAGCCAGGCGGGTACTACAAAGTACCCTACCATCGTGCTATGCTCATTGTAGGATTCGAACCCGGAACCTTCGTCTCCGAATCCGACGTCACTACCACTGAGCTATCATCGCCTTTAAATTATATAAGCACATACGCATTACAAAACATTTACTTATATTAAGATTACTTCCCTCATAAGCTGGTGTGGAATGTCCTTAAATAAACTGGTATTTTTTTTAATCAAATTACAAAACCAAAAATATTTCATTCAAATTTACTTTGCAAACGCTTATGAATATTCTGACTCTACAGCATAAGCTGAGCAAATAAGTGCCGGTCCCGCAGCGAGCGGTCTAGAGTTCTGCGGTCAGAGTTCTACGGTCTGAGATCTACGTGCGTTCTCCTTGACCGCCGCGGTTGCTGGGTGCAATAATCCAGAGCGCCCGCATATATTACAGTGAACGCGGACCGGAGAAAACTGACCGCAGAACTTCTAGAGTTCTCCGTAAGATCGGCGCACAACTCTAAAAAAAAAGACTGGCCCCCAAACTTTTGCTTCAATAATGTTGTCTCTAAAATCACAGGCTTTTAGGATTTGATAAGTAACTAGCTAAAACACAGTACAGTAATTTTACATAAGACATGCAAACATTACGAAAGCAATTTTCTGCAAGGTATGTGAATAGATTAAATAATAATAACCTTACGGAGCTAACCCCCAGAGACGCTTGTTAAATACCGTAGAATTAATTCTGAGCAGCCAAACAAAGAGCTGTCCCTATTTTATTATAATATTAATATTTTGGATGTTACCTTGAAGAACTGTATCTTATAATTAATTTTCTTGGTAATATCTTGGATAATTGTGAAATTAATGAAGGTATTGGTATTGCAAGGTACATGGGCGAATTTTGGAAACGAATGAAGAGGTTTTACATAAAATAAAAAATAGCTAGCTAAGTGGAAGTCGTATTTTGCTCTACTATGATTCCGTACACAGCTTAGAAACTACGTTATGAGTCGACGTTTTCGGTAATACAGTATGTGTTATATAACGTATAGAAATTTCAAATTCCTAACTACATAATGGTGCCGATTCTGTTGTAAATCGCGCTAAACTAATTTTAGTCCCATCTCATCTCTTTCTTACGAACATTATTGAGAGAGGATAGAATATATTTAAAGCTGTCAAATTAATCTTTGCCGTCTCATTTGCGTGTATTTAGGTGTAACCGCGATAGATGGCGATTAAATGTATATTGAAAACAAGCATTGGACTAATTTTGACAGGACTAAATTTCTTACATCCTTTTCTTATGTTCTTTGTTAGAAATAGACATAGTGAGATTAAAATTAGTTTAGTTGTAAGCAACAGAATAGAACATAGTAACAAAAAAACCTCACAACCCGCATGTTTTTTATTCCTCGAGCTTTCGACAGCGTAGTCACATTAGACATTTGGCGAAAAAATGGATGTCTGAAAATGTATTGAAATTTATGTAGTCTCGAAAAGCGTAATGCGACATCGATGTCGAAGCCCAAGAATCAGGGAAGATACTCAAATCTGACTGCTGCTCAGA
Organism: Polyploca ridens; assembly: GCA_951394255.1. NCBI lineage: Eukaryota > Metazoa > Arthropoda > Insecta > Lepidoptera > Drepanidae > Polyploca > Polyploca ridens. Next base: position 1,695,590 of record OX596256.1, on the reverse strand, counting down.
TGTTCTCAAGATATTTTCCTTCACGCTATGTAAGGATTCGAACTCGAAACGGTTACCACGCCATTGGAACGTCACACGTTGGCGTGGTCGGTTTGTTTAAGATTACACCTATCGCGCCGCAAGTCGTGGATTAGATTCCCACTCAGAACAAAATTCCAAATTCAAAATCATTTATTCAAATAGACCTTCGCAGGCACTTATGAAAAGTCTGACTCTAATACCGATTCGGAAGGTTGCATTTGCTGAGATGAGCCGGCAATAAACTCAGCAATTACTCTTTTCAAAACAAGCTTAGATTCATTACATATATGTCTGCATGTCCCGAGTCTGGGTGTAATTATGTAGGTAAATATTAACAAACATAAAAGTAGTAGGTATATCAGTTATCTGGTTTCCATAGTATAAGCTCTGCTTAGTTTGGGATTAGATGACCGTGTGGAAAGAATGTCCGACGATATTTATTCTCATATAATTATGGCAACAAAACCACACTCCTTACATTGAGCCATTATTACTACGTATAGAGAAGACGCCACACATCAGAACTATGCTCCGTTCAATTGAGGCGATCGCCACACTTTTTGCTATAGAACGATGAACGAAACGCGTAAGCGCCGTGAAAATCACGGTGTTTGCGAGAACAAAACTCCTAAAAGCTATGTGTTTCTACTGTTTCAACGCTAAAGAGAACTTTAGTTGACTCTAAAAAATTGCGATATAACCTTTGCTTACAATAGCTTCTCTATACGTAGTAATAATAGCTCAATGACTCCATATCATATTTTTATACTATGTTTGACACAATCTCACATGGTAAGCATTAATGTGGTCACACGTGGTGACCATACAAATTCTACAACTAAAATTAATTACCCTTCTGTTTACAACTCGTAAGTCCTTATCTTATGTACAAATACCCGCACTTAAGAGGAAAGGATGGCTGCAAGAAATTTGAAAATAGGTTTTTAGCATATCTATTGCTGTGCCCGAGCTATCCCGTCCGAGGGCGATAGAGACAACTATTTAAATAGGTATAATCGGTCCAATCGGTCGGTTTAAATTAGACTAAATCGCTATTTCGTAATCCCCGGGTTTTGCATCCAAAACTGGACCGACTTAAAAAAAAACATGAATAAGAAGGGCTTCGGCTATGTCCTGTCGGTTTTCCTTTGTTTTTTTTATATTCTTCAAATTAGTTCGCTGGACGTCTGATAAGGGCGTTAAAAATGGTAAGTTTTTGTGATTTTAGAGGCTCCTAATTCTTATAATAATTAATTTATGGAGGGACCGAGGGACATACAGTGGTACCTACAGATTGCATGGTAAAATAATCATTGCACTACTGTTATTATCCAGAGAGGAAACTGAGGATTACGTTTGTATGGAACAAACGCCACCAGCATTTCCTCTTAAAACGCGTAGGGCTAGTTTTGTTTGTCAACTACGCAGGTATATGTTCAACAAGTTTGCGACCGCAGCGGGCCCGCCCGTCGCCCGTCATTACAAATATGCGTGGCATTTGCGACCTTACTTACATACCGACATGTTTGGGATTCGTGGCATAAACGATTTGTATGTCAGAAAATTAGAAAGTGGTATTTTTTTAAATTAATTACAGACCAAATGAGACCTTAAACCGATTAAGAAACGCAATAGAACAAACATATAGCTTTATGTACAACTTTGTACGACAGAAACATGTCAAGGGTTAATATGAATATGCAATAAAATTAATAAAATCAATTAAACCAAATTCAAATACTTTTATGTTTTTTTTTTACTTTGCATTATCAATTGGCATCATATAAGTTGTTTCTATAGCACCATGGTCATTGTTAAAATCATTAAATATTCTCTAAAGAGACATAACAAACACACAATCAACATAAAAATACGGACAAAGCAAAATGTAAATTGTATTTTTTTATGTGAAACTGTAAAAGTGGTCATTGGTGTAATTTTAATTTAAAATTATTGCCCATAACCGTAGCGGTCGTAGCTTCGTAGCGGTCGTAGCTTCGTAGGTCCTCGTAGCAAATATGCAACAACATTGCAGCGTTTCGTTGCTAAACATAAAATAAACCTTATTATTTAACAGTTAAGTTAAAATTTAGCATAAAACATCATCAACATCACCCTATAATGTCTCACTGCTGAGCACAGGCCTCCTTTCACAATGAGAGTGAAAGGGAATGGGCAATACTCCAACCACGCATGCCCACTGCGGATCGGTGGAGGTAGGCTAGTGGTCAATCTACTGTTGGAAATTTTCAAGCCGCCTAGGAGGCATCCAACTACGACCTAACGACTATCACAATTAAGTGATAACCGGGACCAACGGCTTTACGTGCCTTCCGAAGCACGGAAACGCTCGATTTGAAATACCACTAGGCGGTGACCCATCCAGGCACCGACCACGACGGTGGTAGCTTAACTTTGCCGATCGATTAAGAACGGCTAATCATGCTACACCACGAGCGCTTCTATATAAAACATATTCTACGCTAATGAATGACCCTACTAATATCATAATTGTGAATCTTTACGCGGTGGTAGGGTACTTTGTCGTACCCGCCTGGCTGGCTACCATCCTCAAGTTGAAAATCTGTCGCAAACACATACTATCGCGTTCTGGCAGCTGTGTTAAGAGTGCGTATAAAGCAAAATAACAATCTTAGAATTGAAATTTACCCAAGTAAATAGTATTTAAATGAAAAAATATTTTTATATGGGTATTTTTATTATATACGTGAGGGTTCTATCTGAGCAAAAACATAATGGAATGAAATTTCCTCGATAGAAAAAAATCACAAAGCTACCTCTAATAATAATGAATTTTTGGTTTTATTCGTTCATGGTGTATCTAATTAAGACAAAAATTCGATAAATAATATCACTAACATATGACCTAGGGCTGCTACTAACGATTTTTTTAAATATTCTATACTTTACGAGTTATTTAGATAAAAAGCGCTTAGTTCATTTTTCACGCGAAGATTAGACATAAGTTTGTTTCATCTGACATTGCCATATTTTTCTGGCTTGGTACGCACTCTTAAAGAACAATTTTTCCTTTAGGTTTTGGATATTTACCTTTTTTGCTTTTTCATGGTGACATTGTGGTCAAATACAGACCATTATGTTAGTAAAAAACCAAGCAATATTTTTTTATTCTAAGACAAAAATTACATCTCAGAAACGCGGGTAAGATCCCGGGGTGGAAACCTATACACTTGTAGATACGAATTAATTTGTATTTATAGTTTTATTTTCTCACTAGCGACCCGGCTTCACCAGGGTAGTATACACATAAACATTCTGAAAGATACTGCATCAAAATCTATTACGTAATTTTAAAGAATCAAGCGAATAAACAGTCAGACTAAAATAGAGAACATTATGCTAGTAAACTAAATACCGTTAATACATAAAAAGAAATTGCTCAGTAAATTGGACTCATTTCCAATTATCCAATACAAAAGAACCTCTTTTGAGACTGACATAATTTCTTTTCACCGTTTCTAACGATGTGTGGGCAAGAAATAGCTTGAATCTTTGTCTAGACAAAAACCATTTCACTCACTACATTGCCTGATCTTGACGTCCTATAACCGTACATACATTTCCAAGAAAAATAAATACTACATTGAAAGAAACTTCATCGCAACAAAAAGTATCAGCGGTCATTTGTATCAATTAATCTTTTTTTTATCCCAACGAAATGTGATTAATTAAGGGAATAATGGTGGAGTATTTATTGGCCCTTGGGCCGGGCTAATTAATCGCGGTTCCGTTATAAAACCCCAGGGGAAGTACCGAAAAGAGATTTCTTTTAAATTCTTCGGTTTTAATAACGGTGCTAACTCCGATTTGGAAATGGAAAGTAATTTCATACAGGGGTTATTATTAGTAATTGAAGAAATACTGCGTATGGAATATGAAATATGGAGTACACTGCTGGACATAGGTCTTCCGAGTAGTTGGCACATATTTCAGCCCTCGGCTATCCACTGTTTGCCAGTTGTCGCTGGATTATCTACTGAGGTAGGTAGATAGTTCTTGAATCTCGACCATCGAAGAAAGGTTGCTTGCCTATCGGTTTTCTACAGGATATATTTGTGGTCAGGAATTGCTCAATCTTATTTCACCGTCCACATTTTTACACCGAACCACAAGACGACGGGAAAATTTTCACCCGTACGTTGTTGACATACTGAAAATACGGACACAGCGTTTTGTAGCCTCATTAAATTTATGGACACAAGGGAGTGGAACTTGTTTCTAGCGTCCGAGTTTTCTGACTCTTACAATCTAGGGACTTTCAAAGCCAGGTTTCTTCTGAGTGTTCCGTCTTAGGCGTCGTCATCGTCATTTATCCACGGATCAGGGCCCAAACGGAAGCCCATACTTAAACCGACTTTAAAGTACACAAAAAAGTAATCAAATCCAGACCTGATGCCAATGGGACCAAACGGGAAGCAAACCCTTCCAAACAAATAAAGAATTTTCCAAATCGGTTAATAAATGACGGAGTTATAACATAAAAAAAACTTTACTAACATTCATTTATATTATTATTATAATTTGTAGTGGAATTTTACAACGGAGTTCTATGTTGAAATTGCGAGATTAAAAAGCTTCAGTAGCAAATAGAATAAAAGATATGAAAATAATTGGACTGCATCAAAAATTGATGAAAAAGTCTACCTGTGACGCCACGAGCCTCAAACATAACAAATTTTAGACTTTTGTTTTTGTACTTTTATGTGTAGCTAGTTTTTGTAGTACACTGTCCAGTTTCATACATGAAAACAGAATACATGAAAATGTCGTTGCATTGCATTAGTCGTTGCCGTCGTTGGTTTGATTCGTACAAAAGTTGAAATTTATACATGCAATGATTAATATCTTTAGGCAACGTACATTAATTATCAGTAAAGTAACTCAAATTACTTTTGCAGTCATAAACATGCTATAGTATTTTCTACTAACCTCTTATATCTTCATACTTCATTATATATGTAAGGTAAGTTTGTCTTCACCTTTTTACGGATAAATCGCTGAACCGATGACGTTGAAAGGCACGCAGATAGATAGTATGGAGAGGGACATAGGCAACTTGCTACTTTCATTCTGGAACAAGGGTGCAGCCGCGGTGGCTTACTAGTATAATATCCCATTGGTTCTCGCATGGGATGCGCATCCTATTATAAAAATTGATGTCATTGTGTTGTTTTATACCGCGAGCCAAGGTAATATTAAGCTACATATTTTGTACCTACTTTAAGAGCATGCAATATAGTTATTATAGGTATATAAAAAATTCCACCAGAGCTAAGCTAAGCTATGAAAATAAAACGATCCTAATAAACACACCACAGACATTAATCTAAATAGATACCCATCCATATGATAACCAATGTAACTTTTTATATATACCTACCATAATGTTACAAGATTGATTTAGTTAGGCTGGCATTCGATTTTTAACGTGAAAATGAAGTTATTTGTTAGCTAAACATGTCCCTCGCTACACATCTCTGGTGGACATGCAGCCTTATGCGAGTTCCCTATCCGCGCGAAACAGTTTCAAAAGAGGAACATTCGGCCCCATTTTTGCACAGATTTTAACATGCGAAGTACATACACTCGCGGCATCTATTTAGATGTATATCTGTTAATCACACTCAGTCCTCGCTTGCGAAGTACGCACATCTCTGGTGGAAGCCCTACCAAACATCCGTGGCGCTTACCCGTATCCACTGTCTAACATAATCCTATCGCTCACAGACTGGTTCCCGGGATGGCGCAAGCACAGCAGCCAGCCCAACGACGACGGCACTTCGGGCCAGGACTGCGTTGAGGCCCGTCGGGAGTTCCCTCCACGCCCGCCACCAGCAGTTCCTACCTTCATGTGGAACGACAGGGGTTGCAGGGAGCATAACTACTTCGTTTGCGAGAGGCCTGGGGTTGAAGGTGAGTCTTGATTTTGAATTACCTATCAATTTCGTGGTATAGTAGTTTTTTTTTCAGCGCAAGTTTTCTATTACTACCTACAAGATGTCTAGATTTTTTTAAGCACAGTTACACATTTATGTAATACATGTACGATTTGTTTTTTGATGATAACTCAATATGAATTAGGAAAAAGAAATAATCAAACATAAGTACAGTAGTACCCAACTGATATGGCTTACCGATGTACCTACGCAGAAGATGAATTTTCAAAGCGCGGGAAATGCTATTGGTCTGCAGCTGCCGCCATGATAGCGCGCGCCGTGCGGAGGGGCGTGACTTGCGAGTGAGGAAGTAACAGCTGCAGTGTATTATGAACCATACAGTAGTGATCTAAGGTTGATTGTAAGTTTTAAGCATTCTTTCGTTAATCTTCGGGGCCATACTTTCTTTTCTGTGCGAACGTAGATTCACGACGCGCCATATCAGTTGGGTAATACTGTACGCAATTGAATTTAAAAACCCCTTCCATAATGGATTTATATGTTATAGGATATATATAAGGTATCTAGACACGCGGAAGCGTGTCAAGCCAAGTTCAAGAAAAGAGAACTGGCGAGCAGCACCGTGTGTAATATTACATGAACCATTTGCAGCCAATTTTAAACTCTTCATAACTACAAAACTATTTAACATAAACACATAACATTTTGTTCATATATTGAGATAATAAGTTACAGAATCCCTTGTCTAACCTGTACGTACTCAGTCAATCAGTTACTTCACACAATCAAGAAATGTCTCGATAGGGCTTCTTCCATTCGCCCCTTCTATCTTTATATCAAATTCAATCATTAAATGCCAATATTTCAATGCTCAATAATATTCGCGAATTATTAAACTTTAATCGGATACCAGTTTTATCGTTTATCGAATCAAAATCGATGCGGTTATATTTGTCACGAAAATATAAACTGCTAAGTTAATTTATTTATGTAGATATTGAAGCTAGCAGTTCCCGGGGTTGCAACCAAGTTTTTGTCGGATAAATGTCCCTTGAACTTTAGAGTCTGCAGACGTTAACTATATTCAAATAAACAGACTTTTCTACAAAACTCTTATGTCACAGGTGTCACAGGTGTTAAGAGATTTCTGCAGGGTCGGCAGCGCACGAGTGACACCCCTGGTGTTGCAAGCGTCCATTGGCTGCGGTAACCGCTTACCATCAGGCGGGCCGAATGCTTGTTTGCTACCTAAGCGGTATAAAAAAAAAGTACCTGGATGACTGAGTTTTACTTGAAAACTCGGAAAAACTCGTTTTCCCAGAGATTAGATTTAGCTAGACCAATTTTTCGCCCCCGAAGACTCCCATTTAGAAAATGTCATCGATATCGTTTAGTCTTTTTCGAGATACCAAAACGTATATCCATTATGTAGACACAAATATTGCTCGTTTATATGCTAAAGTCATAACAAAGCTAAAGTAAACGCTAATATATAATCCCCATATGACTAAAGTACACAAAACACAATTAAAAGTTTGTATTGTTTAGATCTTGGAGCGTGCACATCGTGTGCTAGAAGCAAGCTAGAAGTCACGTTTTAGAGGTTCAAGTTAATACAATAACTTTGATTATCTGTGGTGAATCACGTGTTGACATTTGTAGGGTTGCCACATTCATAAAAAAATTGCCAATTTTTATTTTACTATGTAACTAAATTTGACCACTCGCAACGGTCAATGATTATTTGCAGCTATAGGAAGTACACTTCGGTAGATATTTGGTGCCGATTTTCAAAAGTTGTAGCTAGGCAATTTGTATTTTTTTAAACTAGTTTCCATGCATAACCCCAGAACAGGTGCTATTTTGATTATTTGTAAAAATTAAAGTGGTAAATTGCGCTAGTTTGTAAATAAATACCTGTCAACCCTTAATAAAATATAGCCTAGACTCACATTACCTACATAACACTCAGCAAGCTACTTTCCATTTAAAACGCTGTTCTATACGACAAAGTAGGTACCAAACATACGGCCCGCCTGATGGTAAGCAGTTACCGTAGTCATATGGACACTTACAGCACATGGGGTATCACTCACGCATTACCTACCCTTTCACCGATGAGCTCTGACAACCTTACTAACGCGCATAATTTAAAAGAAAAAAAACGAATGTCAAACTCAGGCCAAAAATGTCTCTCATTACCACAAAATCATTGTAATACCTCCCCTTACAACACAATAGCTCTACACCCTTATACAACCCTTATAGAACCACACTACAGCTCTCAGCCAGATTGCAGTCACGTATATAAACGTTTAACGAGCTGGACCTCGTAACGTGGTGATTAAAGTGGCTGCACTACTTATCTGGCTGTAAACACACGTTATATGACGCCTTAAAGTGCTTTGTGCTTCGGTAATGGGTGATGTCTTTACAGCTGCTTGCTTATAAGGGATGATCAGTGATGAAAAAATGCTATGTGGTCGTTCTAATTCTAATTATATTCTTTATTAATATGTTGTTGAGCCGTATATTCTAAAGTAGGATCATAAATAATCAAATAAAACTTTATCTCAAGTTAATAAAGTTTAATTTGATTAATTAACTTCCTGGTGGCAATTTATCAAATAAAATTAATGAATTAAAACTTATTTTGAATTGAAAAGGCTGGTTGGTTTGTAACACAATATTCCATTTTCAACAAAACACTGGCCATCACTCCGCCTTTTATTTTTAAAATCACGTCACGTTCTATATTCAAACTAGAAAACTATTTGCTCGACCAAAACGTCTGGACCCCCAGATTGACGTACACGGGTAGATTTTAGGTGGCAGAGTGATCCAGACTATGATGGTTGCTGGGTTTGACGCCTGCGACAATGTCTGACCTAGTTGGACGTGCATGGAACGGAACGCACTCGACGTTTATGTGGGGACACGCCATTGTCGTCCGCCAAATGACTGTCAACATTAAGCTGGTGTCATACTACGACTTCTAGATGCTCTAACACTACGACGTATTCGTCGAGTCAATGTTTAACTGCATGTAGTAAAACACTGAACTTACAATCTGATAAAGCCAAGTTCGGATTAGTGTTTTAAGTGATCTCGTCTTAACTTGGTGGCTTTAGGTTTTGACGGGCCAATTGTCGTGGTTAGTTAAGATTCTACCTATCACACCACAGGTCATGGGTTCGATTCCCACCCAAGACATACTATTGTGTGCATTAAAAGATCTGCAAGTCCTGAGTCTGGGAATAATTATGTATTTAACCTCTAGTATTGCAAGTATATATGTATAGGTTACGCGCGCGGTAGCCGCTTATCATTAGGCGTTTGTTGCTTGAGCTGTTTGCTTGGGCCGTTTGCTTGAGCCGTTTTCTTGGGCCGTTTGCTTGAGCCGCTTGCTTGAGCCGTTTGCTTGAGCCGTTTGCTTGAGCCGTTTTTTTGAGCCCTTTGCTTGAGCCATTTGCTTAGGCCATTTGCTTGGGCCATTTGCCTGTTTCCTTTACCTAAGCAGTATAAAATATGGTTCTTTGGACTTATCTGACTGAAACCAGGTACACGAGCCTGACTTATAATTCCTATTTACTTTGTATCTTTTTTTCATGATTTGTTTGCGTAGTGGCTATATGGCTACCCTCAAGCTGAAAGACTTTCGCTAAACACGTATCGGTGTGTTCAGCAGCTACACTTGACAGCCATTTATTTTCTAGGCTTTCAGAAAAAATATCAATTTAAATTAATTTTGCTAACAGTTGAGTATGTCGTCACCTTTAACCGGACACTGGATAAACAAAGCTGTACGGGACAAAAGGCTGTATACACGACACATTGACGACATAATTAAGCAACCAAACCAATATAGTGTTTTGTGTTTTTACATCTACTTAACTTAGTAATAATCTAAAGCTTTCTGGTTAAGTTTAGCTCAAAAGATGGCTTCTATATCCAATTTGTTTAAAAAGAAAAATGTTTTTGCCAATAAAAAAAAATTTGTATCACCGCGTATTTTTATTTTTTATTGGTTTAAAAAGAGAGCGTACGAAAAATTTCATATAAAAATATTCCTTTAATACTGGATGATATTTCAGTGTATCATAATTGTAGTATCAGTGGTTCCCAAATTAATGGCAAAAAAAAATTACGCCATTTTGAGAGATGATAATGATGACGAGGATAATGAGAAACTATAAAAGCAAACAGGCTCTTGTATACAAGAAAAAACTAATGCTTAAACGAGATCAGTCGTCTGTTACTTAGAAAAGTTTGAGAACCTCTTCAAAACAAAGCTATCATTCAAAATACTTTTCAAAATCGATTTAATCCTAAATTAATTACTAATAATATTTTTCCTCGAACTTTGTCTCAAAATATTATCCGATCAATTTGTGACATCGGTTTCCGAACACAAAATAACGGATTTTTCTTTCCAACGAATGATCATTTTAGTGACTTCTCTTCCAATAAAAAGCAATTAAATACAATGGAAGTTTTGGACGACCTTATTTATTATGGATGAATATTCGTCCAATCCTTTTATTGTGAAACTTTATCACAAAAAGAGTTTTTAAAGTTGGCAACATTCGATAACATTTTTAAATTGAATTCGATAGTCGTGCTTAAGTGCTGTTAACTTATATATGGATGCCACTAAGAGCTATAAAAGATACAAAATTGTTTATTTGTTACGTTCGTAACGTTTTAGATTGTAGTAAAATTTTAGATTTAAGTAAGTAGTAATAACATTTCAATGGAAGAACTTTTAAAATTTTCATAGGTATTTTAACCATAAACTTTGAAAACTTAACTCCTCTACATACCTAATGATATTTCACATGACAAAGTCGGTATATGGTTTTTTTATGTTTATATATCTCTAGAAATAATTTGGATGGATCCCTAATAACTCGTTTTTTGCTGCATTCAAATGTCGTCAGCCAGCATCAGAAATCTATTTTCAATTCAAAACATTGAATTCCGAACGGGACTTCCAAATTTGAATGCATACCTACTAATCGCGTACCAAATTCAAATTTAAAATAGGTGTATTAGTTCAGCGACGTTGGCACCGACCTACATTCTAATTTCAAACAAAACCGTTCGCTCGCATGACCATCGAGAGTATAGTGCTGTGCCAAATTACATCGAGGTAGTGCGCCATGATCGTGAAAGAAGTTCAGTATGCCACCTTTACGTCTTAACTTTATCTATCATGTAGGAACTAAGGCAGTTGAGTGAGCCTGTTACGAATGTGCGTTAGATATTTTATTATTTACTTTACGTTCAAAAATTTTAACCTTCCGAGCGTTAAAGTCAACAATTAATGTCAACAATTAACGGCCTTACTCATAAACGCTATTTAACTAAATCTTCTGAATAAATGGTCAAATAAATAACGTCACCTTGCTGTCATTGTCAAACAATTTGACGTTATTTAGGTGACCACTTAATCAGCTTATTAGTTAAATAACGTTTTATGAGTAAGGGGGTGAGTAAACAATTCAAAGGCATTAATCCTGTAGTGAAGTAAGCCTATTTAAATAATCATATATTTAATCTGATAAAAACCCGACTGACCCGTAAGCAGGGTTATGTTTTTCGAGTGTATGTATGTATGTATATTTCTTTGGCACGCTCTACAGCCTAAACGGCTTGATGGATTTAAGCGTATGAGGTGTCGTTAGATTTATCTTAACGGTGGGAGTGTCATAGGGTATATTATTTTTATATGGCGTCTACGAATAAAAAAGAGGGGGGTTATTAAAAACAAAAATTTCGTTATTATAATAATATGGGTATCAAATGAAAGCTTGTGAACAGCCCATTCATTAAACCGCAAAAAAACACGTTTAATGCAAGGAAAGTAGGTAGGTACTGAGCGGTTACCGTACGTAACTCAGAGTTGCGACGGTTGTTAGCTTTACTTTACCGTACCGCTCATTTACTTACTAATACATACATATCATTAATAAAATTAAAAAGTCTGAAATAAAATAATTATTAAAAAAAACAAAAAAACCCGACTGCGTAAAACAAAATATGTGACTTCAAGTTATATTCAGAATTCTATAGATTAAAGAGTTTGTTTTTCACTTTTCAGTTATATTTTGGTTTACGCAGGCGGGTTTTTTTTGTTATAAAAATTAAAGATGTCAATTTCGAATCGCTTTTTCAATAACAGTTATAAGTAGGTATGTGAGGTTTTATTTCATTGTTTCCACGTAGGTAGCGGGGGGTGCAGACGAGACGTAGCGAAGCGTCACGTTCGTAAGTGGAAGCTAAAAGGTTTTAGATTAGAGACGTGAGTGGTACATCACTAGTCATTGTAAATAGACTTTAACCGCGTTATCGGTGCACTTTGAAATATTTTAAATTCCTTATTTATTGTGTTATGTATTTTTAAATAAACTATTTATTGATATCATTTTTAACATCGAAAGGGACGGGTTGTTTGTTTTTGTTAAATGTCTGATCTCTTAATACTTTTAAACGTTATACGCTATTTCTGTCTGTCTGTTTGTTTCCTAGATTATTTGTTTTATTCTAAAAGAAAATCGATGGAATTTTAACACTATAAAAATCGGTTGGTTAAGACTCTGGTTAAGATTCCACCTATCGCGCCGCAGGTCGTGGGTTCGATTCCCACACAGGACATGCATTTGTGTGCATGAACATGTCTGTATGTCCTGAGTCTGGGTGTAATTATGTATATTAAGTATGTATTTACAAACAAAAAGTAGTATATGTATTATATCAGTTATCTGGTTTCCATAGCTCTGCTTAGTTTGGGATCAGATGACCGTGTGTGAGGAATGTCCCAGGATATTTATTATTATTAATGTGATCATAAAATAAAATTCTAATTATTTCGTTATAAGTACCAAGTTTCGGTATAAAGCACTATACAAGAGCTTTGACAAATATGAATCAAACATGGGCTCATTTGTTGTTTAAATACAGCCTACTAACTAACAAAGCTTATGACTGAATAGTTTCGCTCTAAATGCGCTCTATAGCCGCAATCCAATTCCCTCACATGCCAAATATTGGCTATTAGTAACCTAGCAGGTCAGCATTTGAATGCTGCTTTATCCAATCTTATACCACAATCCAATTACATTAATCTGACTATCGTCCTACTATCTTACTGATATTATATGTGCGAATGTTTGTGAGTTTGTATGTTTGTTACTTTTACTTACTTATACTTTTAATCCTAGCCGTGTCTTAATACCCTTAGAGGTTTAATTAAAAATACCCTGAAGTATGCGACATCACGCGCGGTTGTCTGATCCCAATCCAACCAGAAAGTATGTAGGTACTATGGAAACCTGACAACTGCTATACGAATTTTTGTTTGTAAATACATACATACCATAATTACACCCCGAACCCACGACCTGCGGCGTGATAGGTGGAATTTAAACCGACCATGCCTACTGGCCTGTTTAGCACGTAATTTTGGAAAATGCTTGCCTTTTTTGCTTATTTTGTTTCTGGACCCTGCAGTTTATGCGGTGCGTGCACCTTTTAGGCAACTTAAACAATATAGATTTTTCAATAAAACCCATAAAAATAAAATAAGATAAATATTTTCAAAAAAAAAACTTTCTGCACTTCTTTTACAATAAAACTAAATTTTAATAAATGTATGCACATTAAATACTCAAGAAAATTACATGAACTCCCGTCTTCGTATTTCATCGATGGTCAAAAACTTACCGAAGTAGAGAGTATAAAAGACCTCGGAGTAATTATTGACCGGAAACTTAAGTTTGTTGCACATACAGACAATGTCATTAAGAAATCGCTCAAAATGTTGGGTTTCATAATACGAAATAGTAAAATCTTTAAAAAATCAAGGACAAAAATCTCTTTATACTACTCTCTAGTACGTAGCATATTGGAATACTGCAGTATTGTCTGGCGGCCTCACTACTCCGTACATATGCTTCGAATTGAACGAGTACAGAAGCGTTTTCTATGGCATCTTACTAACTCTACAGGGTTGACTAAAAAAGTTAGATCATACGATAAAAGGTTAAAGCATTTTAACATGATGTCTTTGAACAAGCGTAGAGACATAATTGACCTTACATTCTTATACAAGCTTTTTCAAAACAAAATTGACTGTCCTGGAATTGTATCGAGCTTATAATCATAATCATAATCATCATTTATTTGCTAATATGTGTACATGGGGATGTTACAAAATAATATAGAGTGGTCACATAAGCCTTCATATAGGCATGCAAAAATTTTCAAAATACAAATTTAATAATAATATTCTAAAATTTACTAATTATAACATGTTAATTGGATAAAATAATAAGCTTAAGCCTCAGAGCCCCCCTAAGATGCCCTAGGAAACCAATGAGCCTTTTTGTGCCTCCACTGCGTTCTACTGTTCTTGGTGCTCATTCTCCGATCCCTAGGCTATGTAAAATTTATAACAGTCTGGGTACACATGCGGATTTAAATCATGAGTCGCTAAAAAACTTACTTTCTTTTGTTAATTATATCTAAAATTATATCTTGTTTATTTTTTTCACTATTTTTAATTTATAACTTTAATTTTTGTCTTTGCTTTCTCTTTTATTTGGTGGTTATATTAATTTGTGGATTTATTATGTTGTGTTTTTCTACATTTTTATTCATGCTAGTTTTAAGTTGTTAATATTTTTTTCGATGATATAAATGTTTTGCATGCTGTGTTTACCTATAAGTGATTGTACATTTAGTATTAATTTATGTTTAAGTTCTTCATAGTTCACATTTAATGTATCAATCGTTGGTAAGCCTAATAAATAAAATAAAATAAAAAATAAAATAAAGGACATTGTTCTGCGTCCATACATGATTCGCCCCAGAACCAACAGCAATGAAAAAATGCTTGTAATATCTTAAATCACCTATAAATTCACTTCATACATAAATTAAGCAACGGACAAGCGGGAAAATCGCATAATTACAAGAAACGTAACAGATTTTGAGGTTATAATTGAGTAGTCAACAAAGACATTTAATATAGGTAGGTAGGAATGTATTTAGGTAGTCAATAATATTATTGATTTTCAATGCTCTGTGTGGTTTTAATATAGGTTCTTATAGTTATACTAGCAACCTGCCCCGGCTGCGCGTGGGATAGCAGTTTTATCTGCATGGCATGTTTTCTTTCCGGCATCTTCAACAATCATCATCATATTTCAGCCAATTTATTTAAAACCATAATGAATTATACCTAGACCTTAACATTCCTCATGAATCACTCAGTCCTTTGGTGAAACCTGTATGAAAATCAGTTCAGTAGGTAGTTTTTGAGATTCAAAACTGACAGACAGATGTGGCGAGGGGACTTTTTTATAATATGTACATTGTACAATGATATTGAGACAAAAATAATGGAGGTAGTAACTTCTAGCTTCAGGATTCGTGAAGTACTTTGTATATCTACACATTATCATTTAGGTATACATGTATTTTTAATAAGGAATGACAAGAGATTTGCAGTAAATTATTTATTAGATCATCATCTACATTGGTACCTAATTACAATATTATCTAAAAATTGTGCCGGGCAACATCTATAATGTGTTGGTTACCCTGTCCTCCTACACTGGGTGACTTCAAGTTCGCAGCGATGAACAACCACATCCCAAACAAACATTTTTAATGACCCACAGTTCCTGTATCCTTTGAATCCTGTGTGGTAGCTGTGAGGGTTCTGTCTTGGAATAATGTATGACAATCACCACACTATGGTCATTTGCGGTTACCTGTAAAGAAAAAAAATATACATTTTAGTCTTAGATTCAGGATTAGGTAGATATGTCACTAAAATAATAATAATTACGAAAGCGAGATACGTATATGGCAAAACGTGTATGTGTGAGCAGGACTAAGCATATTTTTTTGTCCCTATCTCGCGTATCGGTTTCTATTCTTGACATCAGTGTCAAAATCGGTGTCGTTGAACTCGTTGATGGCAAACAAGTTTCTGGTTCCAAAAGATATTTTGTTGATGAGAGCTTTGAAATCCTAATTGAATGTTATTTGTGACTTTTTTATATTCTCAAAGATATTGTTTAGTGTGCAGTGATGGTGAATTGTTGTGTAATTGGTTGTAAAAGCCGTAGTGAACGAAATTAACCAAACATAACCTTTCATCGGTAAGTAGATTTTTTTAATTGATACAGTAAGGAAATCAAAGGATTACTATACTCAAGTGTATTTTCTGTCAATATCATGCAAATTTAATAGATAATTTCGTCGAAATACGATGATCAACCAAATTTGTTTTTAGTGCTAACCGACCAAAGTGTGAGGCTTATTATTGTGGGGTGGTTAACTATGGTACTACGTGTCATTCGTAAATAGTCGGATTATAAGTTGATGGGGATACCAGCATTTTATAAATTTTACCACTTTATAAATTTTAGCACTTTGAATAGCGTGTTTTATTTTTTGTAGTTTTCATAAAGAACCATTTATAGTTATATTTATAGGTAAGTTTGATACATAGAAAGTAATTGTTTCGAATTCGTGTGACGCGGAAATAATAACTTACAAATAACGACGATATATGTCATGTATTATGAAATCAAATATAGGTATTGTCAGCGACGCGAACTGATTATGTGAAGTGCCTAAGTGTGTGTGTTTTACCTAAGTTGTATATAAGTAATAATTTTAAGTGTGAAATGTAAATATTTAAGTGCTAGTATTAATTTAAGTGCGAAATTATTCATATTATAAGGTCTAAAGTATTAATTTAAGGTTTTAGGTAAGGAAAGAAATAAAGGTTTTTAGTTTTGTGTTAACTTATTTCGAGAAAAAGAGGGCCTCTCAAGTAGTAGCACCGTTTAATGACGCGGCGTTACCGACACGAGAGCCACTTGAGGTTTTTCAATTTTATCTCATAAGAAGATGGAGATATTTATGTAATTCTTTTTATATAATGTGTAGAAAAGTAAGGTCTATCTAGTAAATAAGATAATTTTGTAATGAGAAAGCCATTTCCTAAGGAAAACGCAATTATAAGGAAAAACCGCTATAGAAAGAGATAGGAACACGGTTAGAAAGGGACAGAACATCCCGCAGAAAGAAACCGGACTAAGTGGGAAAGAGATAGCATCAAAACAAACCACGAAATTGTGTCAAGGTTGCGACCTTCTTTCTGATTGGTTAAAAATAAATTAATTTTACGGGCCAGTTGGCGTAGTTGGTTAAGGTTCACCTTACGCGCCGCAGTTCGTGGGTTCGATTCCCACACAGGACATGCATTTGTGTGCATGAACATGTCTGTTTGTTCTGAGTCTGGGTGTAATGATGTATATTAAGTATGTATTTACTAACAAAAAAGTAGTATATGTATTATATCAGTTATCTGGTCTGCATAGTACAAGATGACCGTGTGTGAAAAATGTCCCAGGATATTTATATTTATTTATATTTACAATTCCGGGCTTCTGATTGGTCATAGTACATTGGCCGACAGTATAAAAGTAGCGCGGTTTCCTTCGGAATGGCATTCCCACAGCAGCAGCCCTCAAGAAAACTGGAAGAAGAAAAAGGAAGAAATATAAGAAGAATTGGCTGTTTTTATTGGGTGGTTGGGAATCCTTGGGCAAAAGAAGAGCCCCACCGACTGCAGCTGATATCTACGGGCAAGCAAGAGCCCCAACGAGTACCAGCGTGAATTGGGCATTCAAGCGCCTCGCCGACCGGGTACCTCCTGTACCCCGCCGAGAGTATTCGTCGCCCCCCCCCCCTTTTGCGCGTTAAGCGCACCCCGCGCCTTCTGCGCCGTCCCTTGCGCGCCTTTTTGTGCAGCGCCCGCGTCTCGCGTGTCCCGCGCCTTCTGCGCCCCCCCCCCGCGCGGCCCTTGTGCAGCGCCCGCGTCCCGGATACGTCCTACGTGTCCCGCTCGTATTTTAATCGTGTCCCGGGCACGCCTCACGTATCCCGATCGTGTACCGATTACGTCCCACGCGTTCCAACCGTGTCTCGATCGCATTCCGCACACGTTGCGTGTGTCCCGCGCGCGTTCCATGTGTCCCGAAAGTGTCCCGAATACGTTCTACGCGCCCCGATCGTGTCCCGAGTAGGTCTCACACGTTCCGCCTGTGTTCCAGGCACGTTCCCGCTTGTCCCGAAAAGTCCCGAAAAGTCCCGCGCACCCCGTCTGCTCTTGCTACGCGCATCACCGCGCACCCCCCGCACCCCTCACCCCTCCCCCTTCGTGTTGCTACTCCGTCCCCGTCTCTCTCTCCTGATTCGCCCGGATCTGGTCGCGTCCTGAGTGACTTCGTCCAGCCGGTAGTCTATGTTTTCGTCGTTAATCTCATACAGTCCATTCTAAGGTTAAAGTAGGTCAGACCAAGTGTGCTAGAGGTGTGTAACTCATCAAAAATACGCGAGCTGCATCACAGCTCACGGCTCAGGTGTGTGAGCTGGTTCAATGACTCAGCTCGCAGATCAGCTCAATTTGTACCTATAGTCCACGATGCGCGCACACGCTCACTATGTACCGCGCATCGAATTGAGCCGGCTGAGCTGCCGCGATTCGTTCGACTCTGCCGAGCAGCTCTTTTCATACTTCAGAGTTGGAATTATTTGTCTTTTTTTATATTATCTATATATGTTACATATTTATTTATTTAATTAATTATTATTTATATGTTTTAGAACGAAATAATAATTCGTAGATTAGAATCACAAGAATAATCTATGGAGGGAGTCGCAGATACAATAGGAGTTGGATTGAGCCGTGAGCTAGTCATGTTGTTGTTGAGCTGTAGCTCAACGGCTCAAACCCGTGTAATCTGATTCATTGAGCTGGTTCAGAGCTGAGTTACACACCTCTAAAGTGTGCTCGCCACAGGTATTTTCTCTTTCAGATCCGCAAGGCTACTCTCTAAATGTGAAAATTTGCGAGTTTATATGGAAACAAAGGATAATTAGGTATTTAATTGTGTCTTCAGAATACATCACCTATCAGTACAGTATATACAATCAATAACTGAGGAGGTTGCGGTCAAAACGTGATAAGTCACAACTCATACAAAAAAAATCCTCTAGCCTGTACGAAACTATTTATTTTGTATGTCTAGGGTCTTAATTAAACTATACTTCATCAATCCCGTGTTTTATTATGACTTCTATAAAGTTATAACAATATCACCTGCCACACCATTGATAAATTACGACTCGTAGTAAAACCTAAATGCCCAATACCAGTTTACCCACAAAATGGGGTAAAAGTGTAAGTATGGCAGTATTAATTGTACGTAGCTGTATTATATGTAAATATGTCGAACTATAGCTATCTTCTTCGCCATTCGCTGACTGCAAATCTACCTAATCTTCAATCTACGATTTTAGTATTTGTCATAGCTCTAAGTTAGTATTAGCAATGGCATATGATAAACCAATGAAAAAGTGAATCAGTGTGGTCAGATATTATGATTGTATATAAAGGACAAATAATTTAAAATAGAAGTAAACACTTACCCCTTGTATTGGGACTTGTTGTTGTATTTCTTTATGAACGGCAGTATTGCTTCAGATATGACCTTACTAAATGAATACCACAATTGGCACATCACAATATATTACTTGTTGCTGGAGTAGCCCTTGAAGAAGATGAAGGTGAGGATTGCATGGCTGCATGATCAGATCTTTGCCTTCAACTGTGATGAATCTGCTCGTTTTCGAACACCATGAAACCATCAGCAGTTCCACAATTGATACAATACACATACACTTTCCATATCGTAAATTAGTTTTTCATTATAAGCCGAGTAAGTACCTAAAATAAATAATAACAAAATAACGCAATAGAATTGAAGAACAACATTATAAACAAATAAATCGAGAGTAAGACAATTGACATGACATGACATAAGAAAGAATTAGGGATGCTCCTCGACTAAGGTTGCATTCCGAATTGTGCTGTAATCGGTTTGAGTGTAACCGATTTAGTTGTTATAAAATAGAATCAATCGATTTGATTATGGGGAATATAAATTTTTTATTATTTTTATAATTGATTATCCGAAAAATATGTTGTGATAGAAGTCATAATAAACCATAATTGACATTCCATAACAGTAAAATAAATAACTAACTACACTTCTACCGATTATATTTTAAATCGATCGATTCGATGTAGTCAGTAGGATCATCACTAACCGTATTTCGGTAAAGATGTCGGAGAGAGTAGTTGTTACGATACTTTTAAAATATTCGTTTTTGATTCCCACTTGTCCGTTTGATATGAATATTTGCCACGTGAATAATAAAATATGTAAATAATTATGGTGTAAGTCATATGTTTGTTGGTTCTGGGACGATTTTCGACATTGTCCTTTAGTTATGCCGAATGCTCACAATCCTCCGGGCGTGCACTATGCTTAAAAAGGAGTCCGAAGATTTATTTACACGTATTGATAATCTACCGTTTTTCTTATCTTTCAAACAAGGCAACAAGTTCACATTTTATTTACTTCACTTATTTATTTACTTCTTATTTATATTCCGAAAGTCAAAGACCGTCAAAACGTTAATGAATTATTCAAAAAGTGAAGCAGGAATATTTCCCATTTATCCTGTTACTTGGTGAATAATAAAGTTAATCACTTTGCTGAATTTTATCTCCAATAATTATTTATTTCTTAATGAAAAATTTCAAGGGAATGTCAAAGGGCATAATTTGCGTCAATTATTATAATTTTTGATTTTACTAAGCAGATAATTATTTTAATACTTGCTGTCCCCCGCGGTTTCACTCGCATGCCCGGGATAAAAAGTAGCCTATGTCCTTACTCCTGTTAGCATTTTGAGAATAATGACAGCAGTTGAAGAGACTGTATGGGTCGAGCCTTTGCCTGTCATGTGAATAGAGAAGAGATTCAGGCGGGGCGTCAGAAGAAAATATAGAAAAAGAGGAGCTGATTGTAAATAATTACACTATTTAGGATAGAAGAGTTAAAGGACTCAAAGATGTAAAGTACATACAGAGTATGACCTTTAGGCGAAGCCAGAAGAGGTTGTACAAGTATTCGTAGGTATTATAAATAAACCAGTAGGAGCTGGTAAGTGTGGAAAGGGCTTGGCTAAAAGGGGAGATGGAGGCCATAAGGGGGAAACTCCAAATAACCAGCATGGATGTAAGCTAGAGAAGCTTTCACTCCATACAATGCTATCTCAATCAAAAACAAGTTCACAAGTTATGACGTGGCCAAGGGAAATAGGGATTCATTGTTATTTATGTAGCTGTTAGCTGTTCCAAAATAAAGTCAAATCTACCAGTGACATAGGTTGGACATACCTCGCAGCGTGAAAGTACAAATTTTTACAATAGGACCAATTTTTCATAAGCAATTTTTTTGCATACGTTTTGATCAAGCAAAATTTATATTTTGTGTAATTTTGAAATTGATCCCCTAATATAAGTTGGCCATTTTGACTCGTTAACTCTGGTTTATTCAAATTATTAATATGATAATTAAATAATGTAATACCAATAGCATTATTTAAGGCTTGGCAACCCTAAGCAACACCCAAGGTAAGTTTCAAAATAATAATATAATCGTAACAAAAATCTTACAACAATTCAAACACAAGATTTCAAGCACGTAATCCCACGGAAACATAAAAGAAAACGATTGAAATAAACGCCAATATTTTTAAAACTATCGTTATTGTAACTGTTATAGAGCTGAAAGTATCCAATCCACGTATAAGTCGTATAAGAGTAATGTAATGGTCATAAGAACGTAAATGTAAAGAGAGTGGTAAAGATCAGGGACTAAAGACTTATTTTGTGACGAGCAAGCTTATATACCAATCTTACTACAAAGTTTGCTTGAAGTGGTTTTAAAATGAATACTGCAGGTGAAGTGCCTGTATGATACAGAATTATTTGGTGCCAGCGGCCCATGGTTTATATGATGGACAGACAATATAAGCAATATATGGAGTATTGAATAACTCCGCTTTAAGTTTTAAAATCTATTCAAAATTATTATTTTTCTTCGATTCCAAAAACATGGAGAAACTATTTTATTTTGAATACTGCCTTATATACAGGGTGAATTTTTTTTTCTAGCCAGTGAGGGCAACTTCTGATCTACAGGTCTTAGAGAAAAACGTTGAAAGGAACCCCGAGCTAAATTTTGAAGAAAATAAAAATGCCATTAAAAAAATGAAAAAAAAAGATGTGTTTTTATTTTTTTTCAAAATTTTTTTTTGCTTTTTCTTCTTCTACTTCACAATTACGAATAAAATTATGTATGACAATCTTGGTCTGAAGTTGCTAGAAGTTATCAAAATTGACCTAAAATTTTTTGTCAGAATGCTAAGAGCCAATTCTTTATGGCTAAACATAGTGAGGTCCCTGCGAGATCTACTCCACTTCATCAAACTTTACGCAGCATAAAACCATGGTCAAGGAAAATATAAAATAATATTTTGGATAACTTCAAGCAACTTGAGAGCAAGATTGTCTTACATAATTTTGTTCATATTGTGACGAAGAAGCAGAATTAGGAAAAAAAAAAATTTTTGAAAAAATTCAATATCTTCAAAAATACTATTTTTTTTAAATAAACTGTAATCGCATTTTAATTTTCTTCAAAATTCAGCTCTGATTTCCTTTCAGCGTTTTTCTTTAAGACCTGTAGTTCAGAAGTTGAACTAGAAATAAAAATTCGCCCTGTATATATGTGGGCATGGAGTGAATGTTGAAATAGCGACGAATAAGAGGAAATGATAACTGGCCAAGTGCGAGTCATACTCGCACACGTAGGGTTCCGTAATGACTTTTTTTGTATGGGAAAAAAAATATTACATTTTATTTCATTTTTATTATTTTTGTTACAGCGACCATAGCAATACACATTTTGAAAATGTCAACTGTCTACATAGACAAACGGACGGACGGACAGCGGAAGCTTATAGTAAAAGGGTAGGGGAGGAAAGGGAACCCCAAAAAAGAGCATCTTGACTGTGACGGACGAACATGTTCTGATTTTCATAGATTTTGGCAAAGCAAAGATTATCTTAAAATTACTCGTTTCCAGAGTAAGCCTCAAATTCTCAATGGAAATGATTTAATGACAATTCTAACTAATCGTGGAACATAGAAATCATTGAACTAATCTTTCAAAAATACTTCTAGACTATCTCTGTAAATAAAACAAGGAATACAAAAGCTGTACGTCATCATAAACGTATCACATAAAAATACATTTTCCTAAACATTATTGTCGATGTACTACCATCTATCTTTAATAGAAACATGTTCTGGAAAATTGGAGTAACCTTCCCTTCAGGGCGCCCTTACACGGAGCTTATTGTCTCGTTCTCTCTGCGTAGAGTAGAAAGGGATGGGATATGTAACAAGTTAATAGAGGCAACAAAGTGGCAACGCTATCGGAATACGAAATGCACTGAATTGTTGAGAGCTCAATAATTATGCGATGATACACTTTAGATAGCTTTGGAACTAAATGAAGGAAATACGTAAAGGTTTAAGGGGTTTAAACTTCTTGTAATGCTAAGATTGCACTTATTTGGTACTTAGCAAAAGATCGCGAAGGAAAATATTTGCTAATTATACATGGCTTCCATTAATTCCGTTAAAGAATGTTTATGCAAAATTTTAAATAGATCAGACCAAGGAATCACGTTGTCCCCGTTTTGCTATGTACGCGCACTTCGTTTCAAGGCATTTGGACCGTACCGGTGCTCACGGACCGTACTCTAGTACAGTTGCTCTATTAATATTCCAACTCAATTAAATTCTTTCAAAGGAGAAAGAAGAATATGTTCTGGAAGGGGGATTATGATGGTTTGAATGCCTTTTTCTATGCGTATGACTGGTCTTTCTTAACGTCTACTCAAAATATACAGGAAACTATAACTTCATTTTATTCAGTTTTAAATACTGCAATAGCACAATTCGTACCCCAAAAAATCATATCTAATTCTTATCATTACCCTCCTTGGTATAGCAATGCTTTAATAAAACTTATTAAAGAAAAATTCAAATACCACAATCTTTGGAAAAAATATAAGAACCCTAATGATTATCAATCTTTCTCACTATTACGAACTAGAATTAAAAAACTTGATAAAAAATGTTTCACATCTTACCTAGAATTTTCACAAAATAAAATCAAAAATTCATCGAAATATTTATGGACAAATTACGTTCGGCTGCCGCTGAGGACGCAAAAAAAACCGATATTAAATTTATAATTATTTAATTTAATAAAGAAAAATACAATTAATTAATATACGTGACAATTGTTCGATGCCAGATACAAAAGTAACAAATCAATAAACTTCAATTTTAAATGTGGACAATCGATGAATCATGATTGCGCCGTCCCCACGGTGTGATTTCTTAGTAGCGCCCGACGCGATGATGGGTATTGCGAAACAGCGCAACAGCGGCGGCGGCTTCCAGGTACGTGTTGCTAGGCGTCAGCGTTTACCGTGGTATAGTACATCTTAACATCTCCCTCCACAAGATCAGCAACTATTTGGAGACTTTCGTCGAGAATAGTGCGGATAGAGACGTAGGATCTCTAGGGCTGCTATCTTTGACTTCTACAATACTGGGTGCTTCATCCATTTTCTGGCTGGTATTAATATCATTTTGTGAATCGACATTATAATTGGTTTTCTGCAGATGTATAAGTTTGCGACGAATAAGTACAACGATGATAACGAGTACTGATGCACCGAGCAGCATATAGATAGGTATGGTTGTGTGGTAAATCGTATCTATACTTGCTGACTTCAGAGTCACTGGTTCTTTAAGGGCTATTTTAGAGTTAGTTGAGTGTAAGTGACTCAAATCGATAGTATTCAATTTCAAAATTCTCTTCACTGACTTTTTGTATGAATCTTCCTTATTAATCATTATATCCGAAATTTTCATTATCTGTCCCTTAACTTGATCGTGGTAGTTACTAACGGTGAATGATGGAGTTTGAAGAGTGCATCCCTTAGGCATGATGGCTAGATAACTGCCTTGCAACATTCTGTATTGGTCTTGAGTACAGGTTAAACGAGCTTTTGTTAAGTTAGGAAAGCTCAATACGTAGTGGCGGTCGTCTAACTGCTCCATAGCTTCAGAAGACAGGATTACTGAAGTAAATTGGCAGGATTCATGGATATGTTGCTGAAGTATAAGGAGTTGAATGCAGTTTGATTGCTTCCCGTAGTGGCGGATTATGTTGTCCTCACAAAGGTGACCGTGGCTGTACTTCGGACATTCTGTCTCTATGTACAATAGACCTTTGTCGTGGATTGCTACATATGGATAGGTAGGGATCAGGACTTTATTATCACGATTAGGGGCTAAGGATAATCTGTAAAGGATATAGTTAGTAGGACTGACAATTGGAAATTTAATTATCAAGATAATGTCATTGTCTTTATAATAATAACCTAATTTCAGTAAATCGAAATATTCTCTAAAACTAATGTCTAAAATTACCTCTTTATTATATAAATCTTTTAATCTATTTAACATTACCTTAAATGTATCATAATTAAGAACCGAATGGTGAATACTTTTAGCTCTTATAAATGCCAGTAAGTTCTGTAACTTTATGAGCTCCCTAGATAAACTGTCTATGTCATCTCCTAATATTACAAGTGACTGAGCTAAGTGAAAATACTTAATCATATCTGTTTCATGTTTTGTATCACTATCTAATATGGAATTAATAATTTTTTCTATTCTTATTTGGTTTTCTACAATTCTATCTGTAACATTCGAACTTTGCGAGACCCACTGCTTACTTAAACTCATTTGATGATTTATTTCAACAGCTAAATTATGTTCGTTTTCATTTAGAACTGCAATGGCATTGTCGTACTTTAGTGCATCCGTATAGTCTAAATTGCCGGAAATACTTTTGATGACGGAACCGAGGCCATCTATGAGACCTCTTTTTACTCGTTTTATTTCGAAAGATGCTAATTGCTCTGATACTTCGTCTAATTTCGTTTCTAGATACTGAACGTGAGGAGCATAAAGTGACGACGTTTTATTATTTAATTGTGGTATTAAATCGCGTAATTGTTCTCTAACAGATTCTAATCTGTTCCGCACGGTATCTAAATTGATCGTTAAAATAAAGGAGTGGTAGTGTGATATAGCTCTGGTGGGACCCAGGTTGAAGGGGAGGATACCTGGTCCATCTTTTAGGCTTTCAAGTGTTATCTCGTCCGCTTGGGCCAGCTTCAGGGCTTGTGTCAGCGTCAGAACGAGCAGTATTTTCAGTGTCCTGCAACAAACGAGCACTGTTAGGTACCCGTTTTAGACGTGACTTAGGTACGGGTCCTCTTTTCTTTTTAGTATAAATGTGAATGGGTAAATCTGCTAATACCGTGTCGTGCGTATAGCGAGCTGCTAACTTTTGTCTATGGGCTAAGGGATTCCTAATATAGATTTGTTGGTCGGGTGTATATTCTTGCTCAGGTTCGCGATCCATATTAATATTCTCTGTTATTTCAGTACGGCGATGAAGTGAGGCTTCATTAATAATTTCATATACTTTTGACATTCGCTTACGATGATCTTGAATATACTCTTGCAATAGGTGCTCTGTTATATTCATATCTAAAGGATCTCGAGGATCGAGATGGCCGGTTATTATATCGATCGGTCGACATTTTGTGAAACTATGAATCGAACTGTTATAAGCTATAATAGCGTATGTCATAAGGTTGGTAACTGATTCATTTCGGTGTTCTAATTTCAAGATACGCAAATGCTCCAATAAAGTGGAATGTAGGCGTTCTACCATTCCATTTTCATTAGGCGTATTTGGGCATGTTTTATGGTGGTGAATTTTATGTAATCTGGTAAATTCTAAAAATAGCTGATTTGTGAATTCGGGGCCATTATCTGTAACGTATCTTAACGCCATACCGTGATGAGAAGAGAACTTTAATAGAGCCTGAACTACGCTTACGGCGGTGGCATCTCTCAGAAAATATGCTTGAGCATATTTTGAGAATGCATCTATAATAGTTAGGTATTTATAAGTATCAACGCTAAGTAGATCTAAGTGCACGACTTCAAAAGGTTTTGTAGGTGGTGGTACAATTTGTAACCTTGGTCTTATTGGGTTACGGTCGTATTTAGCTTGGCCGCAAATAGTACATTCGTTAATGTACTTTGTAACGTGCTCTTTCATCTTAGGCCAGTAATACCGACGTGATAAAGCTAAATAGCATTCGTTGATTCCTCTATGGTTCGTCTTACCTTCATGATAACTTTTGATAATTTCTTGCTGTTTTAAATAATCTTTGACATTTTCAATTTCGACTTTAGAGAGAACCAGATTCATAGCAGAATTTTTAAAATTACTCTGTATGACGGGTATGATGGAATACATTTCTAATGCGGGGTTAATTAATATTCCTGTCTTTACCTTAGGGTTAACATATTCTTTTATCGCGGCTATTACGTCTTGTTTGAGGTTTGATTTGGATATTTGAATGCAAGTTCTGGTATGCGATTCGAAAGGCTTAGAGACGCTAGGCCTACTTTTAATATCGCCAACAACGTTAAATACGATTTGCCTGCTAAATCTATTAAGCGGATCATCAGTGATAGGCACTTCTAGGACAGGATTTTCCATATCACTATGAACGCTATTAGTGTTAGAGTTGGCACTCTCAGTTCTTTCTGAATCGGATTTGTCTGAGGTGTTAACTACAATTGAACTAGATTCTTCATTACAGATTTCAATACGCGATAGGGCGTCGGCGTTGGTATTAATTTTCCCTGGCTTATACATTACTGTGTAATCATATTCACTGAGACGTAATCTCCAACGTGTTAGACGGGAATTGGGTTCTTTGATGTTCATAACCCATTGCAAAGGACGATGATCTGTCACGATCTTAAATTTTCTACCAAAGAGATACGGCCGGAAGTACTTCGTTGCCCACACGATGGCAAGTAATTCTTTTTCTATCGTGCTATAATTTATTTCGCTTGTATTAAGTGTTCTCGACGCGTATGCTATTGGTTTATCGGATCCAATAGGACCTTGGGAAAGGACGGCTCCGATAGCTAGTTTCGAGGCGTCAGTCGTGAGTATAAACTCCTTTGTGAAATCCGGATATTGAAGGATAGGGTCATTGATAAGTAGAGTTTTGCACTTTTCAAAGCATTGGACATAATTCTGATCTAGAACAATTTTAGAACCTTTCTTCAAACATTGAGTTAAAGGCTTGGTTATTTTAGCAAAATCTGGTATGAATTTCCTATAATAACCAAGTAATCCTAGGAATCGTTTGATTTCTGTAGAGGTTTTCGGTAAAGGGTAGCTTTTAATTGCCGATATTTTATCGGGGTTAGGTTTTACACCGTCCTTGCTAATGACATGTCCAAGATATGCCGTCTCTAACTTTAAGAATTCCGATTTGTCCATTTGAATTTTAAAGTTGGACTCGCGCAATTTTTTAAAGACTTTTTCTAAATTAGTCATATGCTATCTAAATTAGTCATATGAAGGGATGTACTGAATACTATTATGTCATCTAGGTAGACTAGACAAATAGTATTCTGAAGCTCTCTTAGCACGTTGTCCATGACTCTCTGAAAAGTAGATGGACTATTCTTGAGACCCATAGGCATGCGCAAAAATTCAAAATGGCCATGTTCTACGTTAAATGCAGTTTTCGGAATATCTTGGTGGTTCATCTCCACTTGGTAAAATCCACTAGCAAGGTCTAACGTTGTAAAATATTGACAATTACCTAACTTGTCTAGGACATCAGCTATATTCGGAATCGGGTATTTATCGTCAATGGTCTTTTCGTTAAGCTTTCGGAAGTCAACTACTATACGCCATTTCGTTTTTCCCGACGCGTCTGCTTTCTTAGCTACAACCCAAATAGGAGAACTCCATGCGGAATCTGAAGGCCTAATAATACCCTGTGATAGCATCTTACCAATCTGATCTTGTACTTCCTGTCTGTGAATATATGGATATCTATAGCTTTTTGTGTAAACCGGTAGCTCATCTGTCGTTTTGATTGAATGTTTAATTTTATTCGTAAAGGTTAAGGGTTCACCATCTAAGTAGAAGACGTCCGCATATTGTGCACAAAGTAATTCTAAATTCTTACGTTCCTCAACGTTTAAATGGTCTGTACGGAGACGCGAGAGTACTTCTTTTACGCGTTGCGGCTGTTTCTCGGAAGGTATATACTCAATGTTATTAATTTCGGCAGAGACTGCTCGATCCATTGAGAATATGACGTCACTTCGACTTGGATTTGTAACCTCGACTACTCCCCTATTATTTGACACAGTAGTCAAGCACTCTCCTATGATGCAATTAGAGATAGTTTGTTCTTCTATAAACGCATCTCCGTCGTGGATGTTAATCGGAATCTTAAGTAGTTTCGAAGTGTTTGCCGGTATAATATCTTCATACAAGTTAGCGTTTCGTGAGTCATATACTTGAATCGGATTCGACGCGGTTTTAGTTGTAAGTATCTTATTTTTATAATCGATCACAGCCTCCCATTTATTTAACAAGTCCGTACCAATAAGCCCATCGAAATATTCGTGGAACTTGTAAACGTAAAACGTCGAGTCGTTAGAGTCGTTAAATTCGTTAAAGCTAGGCAACGTGATAGAGTAGTCATTTCTAGTTGTAGCATGAACATTACATACTTCGAAAGGATCGTAATTTAATGAAAAATTGCTAAAGTACTGTTCTACTACCGCAGGACTCAAGAACGATTGATTTGCTCCGGTATCTAGTAAAAGTTTCAAAGGCGGTGATGCAATTTGAATGTACGGAAGTTGTCGTTGCGTTTGGAGATTTATTTCTATTTTAAGGTGTCGGATTTCGGGGTTTCCGTAAAATCCTGCTCAGTTTTTAAATCTTCGATTACAACTTGGGATGTCTCCGGGGTATATTCTGTATATTCCTGAAGGGAATATTCATAAGGTTGATATTCTACGTAGTCAGAGTGATCGTAGTAGGGTTCATAATAATCAGTGTATTCGGTGTATGTAGAGTCGTTAGTACAGTCATTATAATTCATTTACCTATTCTTAAGGTAGTTCGTAGGGGGTGGATTTCCTGATTTTAGCCAACTATGACCTCCGAGTGCTTGTGGCGTTGGTGGTAAATTCCGTGTAACATAATGGCTTACACCACTCATTGGACGTGGTTGGTTGCTAGCTTGCTGATTAGGACGCGAAGCCATTTGAAAGTTATTCTGTTGGGGGTTATAATTGAATGGCACTGATTTAAAAATTTGTTGCGTGCGTGTTGGACCGAACTGACGAGGTTGGAAAAGATTTTGTTTCCATTGCGGTGCAGGTGGTGGTGTGAATTGAGGTCGCGAGGGGCCTGGCATACCATAATTGAACGGCCTAGGCGCGGGTAAACTAAAAGGTTGGTTTGGCATTTTGTACGGGCTGACAAAATGATTAGACACCGGCATAGAACTAATTAATTTCCTATCAGGTAATCGTTGGTTACGGTTTTGTAAATATATGGTGTTATTTTCCTCGTGAACGAATTCTAGCGCCTTCTCGATAGTCTCTGGACGCATACAGCGTATGCGTGAACCTAAAGGATCGTTCAGTCCACGCACGTACGCTTGTAACGTCAATTTCCGATATAAGTCGCGTTTCGATTCTATGGTGGTTTCAACAGTATCATGCAGGCTAACATACGTCATAATCGTACTAAATAGGTTTTGGCAACGCTCATAAAATTCTTGAGCCGTATTAGAGCCTTGTGATAAAATAGCTAGATCGTTGTATAACGCGGTTTCGTCTCGCTGATCGGCAAAGTTATTCACTAAAGCACTACGTATGCCAATCCAGTCATTAGGAATTCCATTTGAATTTATTAAGCGAGCAGCAGAGCCTGTGACTTTATTAAGAATCCCATTAATAAGGGCACATTTACTCAAGTCGCTACTACCCTGACTACAAAACTGCTGTACTAACTGGTCACATAATTTTAAAAATCTGGTTAACACATTTGGATTCCCATCAAACTCCGGTACTAACCTTAAGGTTTTATAGATGGTATCAAGCTCGGACATATTAACTTCTTCTTCTATACTTCCTAAACTTATATTTCTTTTACGGTCTATAAAAACCTGTCTACTACTACTTACTAACTTAGGGTCCTTAGATTTTCTTAAATGAAAAATCTTGACAAATTTTATTAGTACGGGTTAAGGCTAGGAAATGAGCAACCACTAAAAAGAATCTAGTGTACTCACATTTATATTTCGGTCCTTTTGCGATATCGAAGTCTGGATATTCTCTGGTGCAGCACGACGTGTAGATTCGGATGCTCCTTGACACGGCTAGGCGAGCCACACGGGCGGCTTTTCACGAATTTCAAGCAGATTTTCTATGCGAAACCGACCGCGAGCATCCTACCGACTGCGCCAATTACGTTCGGCTGCCGTTGAGGACGCAAGAAAAACCGATTTATTAAATTTATAATTATTTAATTTAATAAAGAAAAATACAATTAATTAATATACGTGACAATTGTTCGATGCCAGATACAAAAGTAACAAATCAATAAACTTCAATTTTAAATGTGGACAATCGATGAATCATGATTGCGCCGTCCCCACGGTGTGATTTCTTAGTAGCGCCCGACGCGATGATGGGTATTGCGAAACAGCGCAACAGCGGCGGCGGCTTCCCGGTACGTGTTGCTAGGCGTCAGCGTTTACCGTGGTATAGTACATCTTAACAGACATATGTCAAATCAAAAAGAAAAACCAATTCTAGTTATCCACATGAAATGCAATACTTAAATAATTCTTTGTGTAACCAGCTAGATATCTGCAATGCATTCAATGATTTTGTCTGCAGAAATTTCAGCCCCCTGCTCCTCAATATGATAACTTTTCAGTAAATAATACTTTGTGTAACGACATCATCAGTAACATACACATTACATCCGATGACGTAATTAAATTAGTCATGAAGCTAGACTGCTCTAAAGGCGCCGGTTGTGATGGAATTCCCCCAATTTTCTTTGTTAAATGTATGAAATCCTTAGCTGCCCCGTTGACAATAGTTTTCAATAAATGTTTCAATGATGGTTTTTACCCCGATATTTGGAAATCCGCTTATATAGTGCCAATTCATAAAAAAGGAACAAAAACTATGATTGAAAACTATAGACCAATATCTATTTTGAACGTACTTGGGAAACTAATGGAAAAAATTGTCCACAAACATGTATATCCTATAATCATTCGTCACATTCCTTTGGAGCAGCATGGCCTTGTAAAAGGTCGTTCCACAAATACCAACCTTGCCATCTTTACAAATGATATACTTTCTAGTATGGACAAGGGTTATCAAATCGACGTCATATATACAGATTTTGAGAAGGCGTTTGATCGAGTTGATCATTTTATTCTATTACGAAAGCTTCAGGAGCTCGGAATGCATGGTAGTCTTCTCAGGTGGATGGATTCATACCTAAGGAACCGTTCCCAAGCTGTGGTAGTGGCTGGTTATCGCTCTGACTATATTAATGTTCCTTCAGGAGTACCGCAGGGCTCAATTTTGGGGCCGTTACTCTATGCGTCATATTTGTATGATGTAGGAATCTGTTTGCAGTCAGCTAAATTCCTCATGTACGCCGATGTTACAAAAGTTTACGCAAATATAAAGACTTCTGCTGATACTCAAGGATTACAAAATGATTTAAACCGACTCTGTCAATATTATCGAGACAATCGTATTAGCGTTAATGTATCTTAGTGTCTACATATCACTTACACGAGAAAAAGAAATGCACAGCAATATACTTACTTTTTAGATAATGCACCGATAGAGTACACTAGTACAACAAAAGATCTCGGTGTTACTTTTGATTCCAAAATGACAATGTCTGATCATATTTCTGCTATAGTAACAAAATCATACAAGAACTTGGGATTTATATTACGAGTAACCAGACCTTTTTCAGACCCTGTATGTTTGAAAGTTCTGTATTATTCTTACGTACGCAGTATCTTGGAATATTGTTGCAATATTTGGTGTCCTCATTATATAACATACACACAAGATATTGAGAAAATCCAATCAAAATTTATAAGGTCGCTTAACTATCGAACTCAGCATAGAAATATGAATTATGAAGAATCCTGTAAACATAATAAACTGATGACTTTACATAATCGAAGAGTATTACTCCAGTTGATGTTTATGCATGATGTGTGTAACTCAAAAGTAGACAGCCCAGATTTATTGTCCTCTTTCCTAAACTTGAACGTACCTTCAAAGCGCACAAGACACACTGTAATGTTTAATGTTCCATTGTGCCATTCTAACTACGCTCAAAATGCTGTTATTTGTCGCACAGTGAATAGTTATAACAAACTTTTTTCATCACTGGATATCTTCCATCAAACTAAGGCATCTTTCAAGAAACATGTCATATTACTTCTCAACGACAGCAACCAAAATATATCATCATAGGTTTCTTGGATACACCTCCCCACACACACATACACAAACACATTCACAAACACATACATAAACACATACACAAACACATACACAAACACAAACACAAACACATACTCAATCAAATTAAATATTGAGGTATATCTTTTCTTTCTTTGTTTTTTATTGTTTAAATTAATTGTTGTAAAATGTAAAAAATATCATGTAATTTGTAGTTTCGCTTTCGCTTTTCGTTATTATATCAAAACGATGGTTTGTATAGTTTAAAAAGAAGGAAACTGTAATTGGCAATATGTTTTAAAAGTATGTTTCAAACTGTACCTTTAATTTTAAGTGCTGTTGTTTCCATGATAATTTTTTTTTTTTTTTTTTTTTTTTATACCACTCAGTCGGTAAACAAGCATACGGCCCGCCTGATGGTAAGCGGTTACCGTAGCCATATGGACGCTTGCAACACAAAAAGCATCGCTCACGCGTTACCGACCTTTCCCCCCTCCCCTATGAGCTCTGGCGACCTTACTCACGCGCAGGAACACAACTTTACACAACATAAAGTTATTTGGCTGCGGTATTCTGTAAGGTGGAGGTACTTCCCCAGTCGAGCTGCTCTTTGAGCGAATAAACGCTATGCTCTACCTCTCTCAAAATAAATAAATAAATAAATAAATAAATAAACTCTGTGTAGTATGTACACTCGTAGCTTCGGCCGTAGCTTCGTAGTCCCGTAGCACCGTAGCCTCGTAGCACCGTGGCATAGTCGACGCGTCGGAAAGAGTTATGTTTCGTGAATTATGTATACAGAATGCACACGTATACATTTAAGTTTTGTGCTATTTTTCACGATATATTGACGAAATTAACGAGCCTTGAACATCGGCGTAAGGTTTCGTGTTTGTCGGTCTTCTATAGGATATATTTTGGAGAGATTGCTACAGTACTGTAAAATCAAATTCCTCCATCCCCATTTCTCCATCGAATCACAAGACGCCGGGAGAATTTCCACCCAAACGTTACGAGAAGGACATAGGCTACTTTTATCATGAGAACGTGGGTGAAGCCGCGAGGCACAGCTAGTACATTAATAGAACAACATTCTCAGCTACCGTCAAGGAACATCAGCTATCGAATAGAAGCGTTAGCAAAACTCACGTACAAAACAATACGTTTGTTTGTTTGTTTGAAGGCAATGCGAACGATCGCAGATTTGTTTGTTTTCAATACGCCATTGTGTACTGAGATGTCTAGAAAAATCCCAACTTGTATGAGAGACAGAGAGGACTTTGTACAAAGTTTTCATATCGCTATTGAATATTAAAACTGATGGGTCTGTCATAAAAATTGTCTGGATGTATACATTTTTATTGGCAGTGCACTTGTGATTTTTGTGATAGAATATTCTTTGTTATAATAAAAGCAACCTGTATTTTTAGTCCGTCGACTGATAAAAAGTGTAAGTTCTTTACAAGCTTTTATTTATTTTCACCTAGTCTGGGATTGTAATAAATCGTGCAAGTTAAATTTGATTCACTTCCCGGTTTGTGATTAGCTGTTTGGCATGCATATGTGAATCGAAAAACAATGTAATTTTTTAGTTCTAAGGCAGACGTCTATTTGAATAAATGATTTTGAATTTTGAATGCAATATCTAATCTAATCTAATAATATATATAAAATGCTTTTGTGGGTACGTAAATACGCAGTTTTCTCAATCACCACCAACCCCAATCAACTTCCCGTTGGGGTGGTAAATACCCCTTGGTCTCCAGGTGGTAGTAAGGGAGTTTGGTCGCGGTGGGTGGGAGGGGGTGGTTGTAGGTGGCGAAAATGTTAAAACATATATTGCTGTCCTTTTCTAACGCATGAGGTCTTCTGAAAAGATCTCAAAATTTCTGAATGGAAAGTTCTAAAATGTGTAAAACGGTTATAATCGATATGGAATGTTCTAGAAAGTTCAACAAATATCTGGAATGATCAAGAAAATTCTAGAGTGAATGCAAACTATTATAATCGATATAGCATGTTTTGAGAAAGTTCTACAAATTTCTGGCTTCATCTAGAAAGTTCCAAAATGTCCAAAACTGTTATTATCGAGTTAGAATGTTCGAGAACGTTCTAGAAATTTCCAGAATTATCTGGGAAGTTCACAAATGAGTGCAATTTATTATGATCGAGAATGTTCTAGAAATTTTCCGAATGATGTGGAAAGTTCAAAAATGAGTGCAATTTATTATGTTCGAGAAATTTCTTGAATGATCTAGAAAGTTCCAAAATGAGTAAAACGTTTATAATTGATCTAAAATGTTCTAGAAAATTCTAGAATGAATGCAAACTATTATAATCGATATAGAATGTTTGAGAAAGTTCTACAAATTTCTGGCTTCATCTAGAAAGTTCTAAAAGGTCCAAAACTGTTATTATCGAGTTAGAATGTTCGAGAACGTTCTAGAAATTTTCCGAATGATCTGGAAAGTTCCAAAATTAGTGCAATTTATAA
The DNA here is from genome assembly GCA_951394255.1 of Polyploca ridens. NCBI lineage: Eukaryota > Metazoa > Arthropoda > Insecta > Lepidoptera > Drepanidae > Polyploca > Polyploca ridens. The sequence continues at coordinate 1,659,613 of OX596256.1, read as the reverse complement.
TGATCGAGAAAGTTCTAGAAATTTTCTGAATGATCTAGAAAGTTCCAAAATGAGTGCAATTTATTATGATCGATTTAGAATGTTCGAGAAAGTTCTAGAAAATTCTAAAATGTGTGCAATTTATTATAAGCGATTTAAAATGTTCGAGAAAGTTCTTGAAATTTCTAGAGTGATCTAGAAAATTCTAAAATGAGTGCATTTTATTATAAATGATTTAAAATGTTCGAGAAAGTTCTAAATATTTCTAGAATGATCTATAAAATTCTAAAACGAGTGCAATTTATTATAAGCGATTTAAATGTTCGAGAAAAATCAAAAAAAAAAAAAAAATGATCTGGAAAGTTCCAAAATGTGTACGAGTGTTTTTATTGATATAAAAGAACCAAATCGAAGTGATGTACATCTAAATATTCTAGAGTGATCTGGTACTGGAAATTTCGGTGTCTGATGGTATATAAACCGAAATTCAGTGCAGTTACTTTTCGTCAGTTCAATCGTTATTGCAGTCGAGTAAAGATTAATTGGAATCAAGAGTGTTTACAGCTACAAAAAAAAATTCAGGTGATTTTCACAAGTGAAAAAGAACAAACTATTTGAATGTTCTGGAAAGTCTCTCAATATCGAAAATAGAAATCTATAATATCTATCATATCCTTATATATTTTTATACCATTAAACATGCGATGTATTTTAACCCGAGCAACGCCGGGTTTCGCTGCTAGTAATATATATAAAATGCTTTTGTGGGTACGTAAATACGCAGTTTTCTCAATCACCACCAACCCCAATCAACTTCCCGTTGGGGTGGTAAATTCCCCTTGGTCTCCAGGTGGTAGTAAGGGAGTTTGGTCGCAGTGGGTGGAAGGGATTGGTTGTGGGTGGCGAAAATGTTAAAACACATATTGCTGTCCTTTTCTAACGCATGAGGACTTCTGAAAAGATCTCAAAATTTCTGGAATGGAAAGTTTCAAAATGTGTAAAACGGTTATAATCGATCTGGAATGTACTAGAAAGTTCAACAAATATCTGGAATGAGCTAGAAAATTCTAGAGTGAATGCAAACTATTATAATCGATATAGCATGTTTTGAGAAAGTTCTACAAATTACTGGCTTCATCTAGAAAGTTCCAAAATGTCCAAAACTGTTATTATCGAGTTAGAATGTTCGAGAACGTTCTAAAAATGTCCAGAATGATCTGGAAAGTTCCAAAATGAGTGCAATTTATTATGATCGTTTTAGAATAATCGAGAATGTTCTAGAAATTTTCCGAATGATCTGGAAAGTTCCAAAATGAGTGCAATTGATTATGATCGATTTAGAATGTTCGAGAAATTTCTTGAATGATCTAGAAAGTTCCAAAATGAGTAAAACGGTTATAATTTATCTGGAGTGCTCTAGAGAGTTTAACAAATATCTGGAATGAACTAGAAAATTCTAGAATGAATGCAAACTATTATAAACGATATTGAATGTTTGAGAAAGTTCTACAAATTTCTGGCTTCATCTAGAAAGTTCCAAAATGTCCCAAAACTGTTATTATCGAGTTAGAATGTTCGAGAACGTTCTAGAAATTTTCCGAATGATCTTGGAAGTTCCAAAATGAGTGCAATTTATTATGATCGAGAAAGTTCTAGAAATTTTCCGAATGATCTGGAAAGTTCCAAAATGAGTCCAATTTATTATGATCGATTTAGAATGTTCGAGACAGTTTTAGAAATTCTAGAATGTTCTGGATAATTCCAAAATGAGTGCAATTTATTATGATCGATTTAGAATGATCGAGAAAGTTCCAAAAATTTTCCGAATGATCTGGAAAGTTCCAAAATGAGTGAAATTTGTTATGATCGATTTAGAATGTTCGAGAAAGTTCTAGAAAATTCTTAAATGAGTGCAATTTATTAGAAGCGATTTCAAATGTTCGAGAAAGTTCTAGAAATTTCTAGAACGATCTAGAAAATTACAAAATGTGTAAAACTGTTATAATTGATCTGGAATGTTCTAGAAAGTTCCAAATTGAGTGTAGTTTATTATGATCGATCTAGAATATTTGAGAAAGTTCTAGAAATTTTCCGATTGATCTGGAAAGTTCCAAAATGATTGCAATTTATTATAAACGATTTAAAATGTTCGAGAAAGTTCTAAATATTTCTAGAATGATCTATAAAATTCTAAAATGAGTTCAATTTATTATAAGCGATTTAAAATGTTCTAGAAAGTTCTAAAAAATTTTGGATTGATCTGGAAAGTTCCAAAATGTGTAAGAGTGTTATTATTGATCTATAAAAACCAAATCAAAGTGATGTACATCTAAATATTCTAGAGTGATCTGGTACTGGAAATTTCAGTATATAAATCGAAATTCAGTGACTTTTCGTCAGTTCTATTGTGATTGCAATCGATTAAAAGAGTAAACAGTTACAAAAAAAAACAAGTGATTTTCACAAGTGAAAAAGAACAAACTATTTGAATGTTCTGGAAAGTCTCTCAATATCGAAAATAGAAATCTATAATATGTTAAAAAATGTATCCTTATATATTTTTTATACCTAAACATGCGATGAATTTTAACCCGAGCAACGCCGGGTTTCGCTGCTAGTTATAATATAATATTATTATGGAGCTAGAGTCGGAAAGTGACCATGGGAACTGTAATGAAACGACGCTTAGGAAACTTCTTTCAAAATTTGTCCTCTAAGGAGTACCGCAGGGCGAAAAACAGAACAGAACTACTTACTATGGTTTAAGACTAACAATTGGACTTTGGGGACAATTCAAAATAACTAGGTACTTTAAAAAACTGTATGCAGATCAAAATTATAATAAACTTTAATCCTCCTTTTATCCTTAATTATTGTTTTCCTCGCCCGCACGGATCGTCAAACAGTCAAAGGATTAAAGACCAATCTGAGACCATTTTACTTCAAAATTTTGATAAAATAATACTCTCATTGTTTCAGATCCATACATAGCATCAAAAGTTCAGTGCAACGAGACGATCCTGCTGTCCCACTCGCACCCACACGCTATAGTGTCGAGCCCCGGTTTCCCTCGCCCATATCCTGATGACGTGGATTGTGTGAGCGAGATACGCGCACCCCCTGCTCACACGCTGCGGCTGCATTTCGAAGAGTTGCTGACTGAACATGAGCCGCAGTGAGTTTTAGTAATATTAGTTAGTTTTGAAATCACATACAGGAGTAATTTGAGACTAAATCTAAATTAAGCGAGGCAGGCATAACGGGGTCTCTCAATCAAAATTCAAAGCGGCTCAACTGGAGAAATACCTCCACCTTACGGAAGATCAAACCCATTACTTTAATGTGCAAAAGTCTAAAGTACATGGTAACCGCTTATCATCAGATGGCCCGTAAGCTTGTTTGCCACTAAAGTGGTAAAACAAACTAGTCAAAAAATTGCAAAGAAAAACACATCCGCCTCTGAATAAGTCAGAAAATAAGTCTAACCACTTTTAATAATGTTTCTTGACCCGGTTTTTTTTCTCTTTTCATATGTATCCATGCTTACTGTATGCATGCTGTAGCAAAACCGAGTCAAAAAAATATTTAAAAAATGTAACCTTGCTGAGTTGAAGGTCGAGTTCTGAACCGGTGATAACTTAAGTTAATTTGACCTTCATAAGTGCCCTTCTGGGGCCTACATTGAAGAAATGGCTTTAACTTTGACTTTGAAACTTAATACCATTTCTTTTTTTGTTTTTGGATTTTTTCCTTTTTTTTAGAGCGAACAAAACAAAATCGGCCAAGATTTATCAAACCTAGTGTATATATTTTCATTCATAATAAAACCTCGTACCTATAAAAAAAACCCTCTGCACACTAATTAAATCATACAAAAAAAATACGACGTAAAAGAATAACTGAACAAAAACAAGGAAATAAAATAATCTATCGAACGCACGAGAAGCTAAGTCCCTCAGGATCCAATGTATTATACGTTATGGAGTTCCCGCGTCTATGACGTATTCATAATAATAAACAATATGTGCGGGAAAATATGTGTGCTTATGATATTTGCTGAAAGAGGTATTCGGTGTTCCGTGATATATTATGTTGATGGTATCGATAAAATATCGGTTTGTTTCGGTGATATCGTTGCTGTAAACGTGACGTTATTATTGGTCTTTGTACCCTTTTTTGTGCAATGTCAACTGATAGAATTGGTACATAGATCGTTAGAAATGTTTTTTTATTTATTTTGTAGGCTTGTTTTGATATATGTCTTATGTCAATAAACTATTATTATTATTAATATCACCATTTTCAGTGATGATGAGGAATGCTGCAGATATCGAAACACTCTTTTCCTTGGCGACAGATTTTCAAATTGAGGGTACCAACCAGGGGCCTAAGTCTGCTATTACAATTGTGTTCCAGTGAACTTTCAGTGGTGTCAAAACACAATAGCGTCATTATGGCGTCATAAAGGAGTCATTATGGCGTCATAATGGAGTCATTATGGTGTCATAATGGAGTCATTATGGCGTCATAATTGTGTCATTATGACGCCATTATGACGCTATTGTGTTAGTAGACTACCAAAACTGCAAAATGTCACAATTTTGACACCACTTGACTTGGGCCCCTAGTGTGTACTACAAAGTACCCTACCACTTTTTTAACCGACTTCAAAAAAAGGAGGAGGTTCTCAATTCGAATGTATTTTTTTTTTTTTTTTTTTTATGTTTGTTACCTCATAACTCCGTCATTTATTAACCGATTTGGAAAATTCTTTTTTTATTTGAAAGGGTACGCTTCCCGTTTGGTCCCATTGTCATCAGATCAGGATTTGATTACTTCTTAGTGTACTTTGAAGTCGGTTTAAGGTTTTTGTAAAACAGTCCAATTATTGTTTCTAAATACATACTTAATATACATAATTATACTTATACATACTACTAAATACATACTTAATATACAGATTTAGGACATGCAAACATGTTCATGCACACAAATACATGTCCTGGGTGGGAATCGAACCCACGACCTGTGGCATGATAAGAGGGATCTTAACTAACTACGCCACTGGCCCTACAAATGATACAATATGAAAAGCAACCTTCCTTGTTTAAAATAAGCATCTGATTTCGTACGAAATATGAAAATTATGGTAATATGCGACTTAAGCACTTTCAGGTAGAGAAGTAATAAAGTACGAACAAAGAACTTCACCTGTAATATTGTTTGATATAAATTTAACTCTATTCGGAATGTTGGAGACATTTTTATAGTACCGTTCACTTTGTCCCGTGAATTTTACTTCGTTTGATATATTTTTCAGACAAATAAACAAAAAATTTGTCAGGTCTGTATTATGAACGAGATCAAAACTGATCAAATCTTAAGAATATATCGTGTTAATCGAATATAAACCTAATATCATTGGTGCAGGTTCCAAATTCAATGTTTTAATCTCGACTCAAACTAGACTTGTGCATTGATTGACGTTAGAATACGGACCTTACCGCCAGTTTCTGAAAGCCAAATCAATGTTAATCTATAATCAAAACTGTTGCCGTCTTTGTCATTTCAGACGTCATTGACAATTACAGGTATACTTTTAACAAGATATTAACTTTGATTTCGCTTTCGGAAATTGGCAGTTAATCTCGCTGACTACTCTCTTACTATTTTTTTTAAATAAATTTGATTACCACTTTCTTCAAAATTCAGCGTTTTTCTCTAAGACCTGTAGTTCAGAATTTGTCCATACTGGCTGGAAAAAAAACACCTTGTATAAGTATAAAACCACAGATTACTAAATAGATAAAACGTCTAATGAATAGGGTATAAGGGTAAAAGACATATTAGAAACTAGGCGCACAGATCGCGAAAGAGTTTAATAATATTAACAAGTGACGTGAAAATTCCATTCAAATAAGAAGTGAAGTGAAGTGAAAAGATACCTTTATTGTGAGGTGACACGTTGGTTATGATTTTAATTTGAAAGAAAATAAGACAGATGAAAAAAGAATTTTTGAGTGATTTATTTTGGGCTGAAACTTTTTATAGAGAATATATACTTCGGATAGATATACTCTTTTCTAACACTTTGTAGATGCGAATTTATCTGTAAATACATTTGTCTATCTACCAGGTATAAGAATATAAGATGACTAACAAACGGACGCTCTCTTCCCTTAAATTAGTGGGACTTAGTAGGCGCCCTTCTTCAACGCACGTTCGAACCCCTTCGTACCCGTGGGAATCCCTCCGAATCTCGTAACGATGGTAATTTGGGACTTACCTACATAGTCTTGTAAAATGTATTCCTTTTGCATTTTTTTATGATGTTGTAACATTTCTCGTAATCATTGATGAACGAATTTTTGCTGTTTTAAGAGAGGTAGCATAGCATTTTTCTCTCCACCTCAATTTTCCAGTATACCACAGCTAAATAATCTCATGTGTTCCTGTGTAAGGTCGCACTGTGGCGAGAGCTCATGAGGGAAAAGGGAAGGGTCGGTAACGCGAGATGCCCTAAGTGCTACAAGCATCTCGTGACTGCTTACCACAAAACAATATACGAGGTGGATACGACATTAAATGAAACCACGTAAAGTACTCATAAATACGATCAACTTTTACTATGGGACCAACTTCGAAGTAGCAAAAAAAAATGGTTTCATTTAATGAGCGTTTCTTCATTGGGCGATACGACACGACACCGCACGGCAACGGCAACCGTCCACGACATCAGTGGATGCATATTTCTATGAGATTGTAACACTAGGTGGTTACGACAATGGGCGCTTCTTCATTGGGGCGACACGACACGACATGTCGTTGCCGGCGGCGACATGTCGTCGGCAGCAAGTTTCCCACTGGTGCAGTGACGACTCTTTATGCATGTGTTGTGTACACACGCAAGCTCCCATGTGGGCGTGCGAGTGGACGCGCCGCCCGCGCCCCCGCGCGACACATTATTACCGCGTCGTTCTAATGAAGAACGTATAGTAGCTGCCAGAGTCGCCCGTCGACATGTCGCCGCCGGCAACGGCATGTCGTGTCGTGTCGCCCCAATGAAAAAGCGCCCATTGTAACCACCTAGTGTACGACTCGTATGCTTTTTGTACTTTGACGATGTGAATCGATTTTCGAACTACGATTTTTACGTAAATACAAATTGCAAAAATCTTTTCTTTAATTCAACATATTTTTCCCCTTTTAAATTTGCTAGATTTCAACGGAGTCAATTAATCTTTCTTCGTACTTTCGTAATACTCGTTTCTCCATCATCTGAAGTCTTTCATATAAATCCTTACAATTTACATCGAGTTTCGAGCTAATCCCTGAAACAGCTGTACCTCAACGTACATTTCCATAACAAAGCTAGCTTTAAAGACTCCACGTACTCACTAGATCTAGAATTTATTCTCAACTTCTCTCGACATTTTATCATCGCAAACGATTTTTTAATGTAGATATACGAGTAGTTTTTCAAAAGGCATTTTTAATAAAGCGCCTACACCTCCATATGAAAATCAGTCCAAAATTAATTAAGTCATGAATTTTCCGAGTTTAATTTTCAATTTGTAATACTTTTTATACAATACGATTTTAAGGCGTTGATAGGTCAGAAGTACCGACACCGAATACCATGAAAAAAAGGTTGGGATACAAAACCTAACATTATTATGAGATTTCCTTGAAGGAAAACATCTTGAGAAAAATATAAGGAAAAATGTCCACGGGTATAAGATCCTTCTAACTAAACTCTTGGCGTATATTTTGAGGGATGAATGTATAGGTCATTAGTAATAAAAAAAACAATATTAGAAAAATAATCCGTACATTGAAAAATAATACATTATTTATAAATTTATTCTTGGTACTTACATAAAGTTAAATTTTGTCAGACGGATTATTTTTCTAATATTATTTTTGGTTACTAATTTAACGAATACAATATATTGACTAATGGCCTATACATTCATCCCTCAAAATATACGCCAAGACTTTAGTTAGAAGGACCTTATATAGTTATCTTATCTTATCTTATCTTGTGCAGGGGCCGAGAAATAACTCGTACACTTCGACCCATTGGGATCTATTGTGGTCCCCTAGATAACTTACTCCTGCCCAGTCTCGTTGAAAACTCTTTTCATGAGTTTTACAACGAGGCTAGGAGATATGAGCCTATAGTCTTCTGGTTTTGGATATCCGATCCCTAGGAGACTCATTCGCTTTCCAGCCGGTGCATCGCATGTGCACAGAAGGTGCTCCATGCGTTCCGTATGTTCCCCACACAACCTGCAAATGGGTGTCGCGGTTAATAGTTACTTTTGGTCCTGAAATAGTACATATGAGACGGGCATTTGTACTTCCTGACCCCTACCACGCTGCAGGTCATGGGTTCGATTCCCACCTAAAAAATACATTTGTGTTCTAGACATTTAATTTTTTCGTGTAAGTAAAACTACGGGTAGAAACATGTATCCTCAATAACGTATAGAAACGCCACATCAACCCATTTCGTAGGACCCAGCGAGGGATGATTAAGCGGCGACCCACGTTATGTGTCATCATTAATATCACATACAGTCTAAAATTGTGTGAACTCCCTTTATAAGATAGCTTTTGATATAAGCTGCCGTTCTATGTCACAGCAATTGTGTCATTTTACTTTTAACCCAATTGTTATAATAACGTAGGTATCTTTTACGTTATTGCAATTATTCATACCTTCAAAAACAACCCAGTAAAATTAATGAATGAAGCATGAATACCTATAGTGCAGGTCTATAGCAGGTCTTTCTTTGGAAGTATTGAAACACATTTATTCAACATCATCATCAGCCCATAATGTCCCACTGCTGAGCACAGGCCTCCTCTCACAAAATGAGGGTGAAAGGGAATGGGCAGATACTCCACCACGCGTGCCCACTGCGGATCAGTGGAGGTAGGCTAATAGTCAACCTACTGTTGTACCTAATTCTCAAGCCACCTAGGAGGCCTACTTACAACGAGCTTAACGACTAACACAATTAAGTGTCGGCTACCTTCCACCATCGCAACTATCGCCATCGACAGGGAGTCCATCCTCACACATTGAAACCAGAATTGTTTCAAACTTTGCGGGCTCAACGGAGCTTCCTTCCGCGGATGCTCAGACTGTGGATTGAGCTCCCCGCCGTGGTTTTCCCAATGGAGTACAGCATGGGGTTCTTCAAAAAGGGTGTGAACAGATTTCTGCAGGGTCGGCGACGCGCGAGTGATACCCTTGGTGTTCCAAGTGTCCATAGGCTACGGTAACCGTTTACCATCAGGTGGGCCGTATGCGTGCTTGCCACCTTAGTGATATTAAAAAAGTGATAGACGGGACCAACGGCTTTACGTGCATTCCGAAGCATGGATATGCAAAAATATTATTTATTTTAAAAGAGGTACGGTATATAGGGTTCTCCCGTAAAAAAATCGGAGTAGCCCGACTGTTGAAGTACCTCCACCTTACACAAGATTGCAGCCAAATAACATTTTCCTCCTCTCGACCCCTCTCCAAACCCGATTAGCTTAAAAGGGTTTAAAAATATTTTTGCCGAGTTGGCAATGCGTGGGTATCATATTATGTTCTGTAAGCTACGGTATCCGCTACCTGGCTGGCCGTATGCTAGTTTTCTACCTTTGAAGTATAAAAAATAAAATATTTCAACCTTATCTTCAATACTATAAAAATATAAAATTCAAAGTCCTGACTGACTGACTGACTGATTGACTGATATATCAACGCACAGCCTAAACCGCTGATATTTAGAGGGTATATTCTTTGTGAAGAGTAGGTATCCACTAAGAAAGGATTTTTTTGAAATTCCACCCCTAAGGGGTTAAAATAGGGGATGAAGCTTTGTATGAAAAAACCTTGCTGAGTTTCTTGCCGGAGTCTTCTCAGTTTAAGTGTATTCCGAACCGGTGGTAAATTCAACTGTATGTACCAATTTAATGTTCATACGTGCCTAACTAGGGCCTAAACTGGATAAATGACTTTTTGATTTTGATTATTTTGATATGAAAGTCCGTCAGTTTCGAAGTTAGGATCTTAAAATTTTGTGCTTCGGCTGAAGATTGAAAATTAATCTATACGTGTCTCAGCGTTTTTAATAATTCCACCCTCGAAGCGGGATGAAGTTGTTTTGTTTTGTTTTATTGTTGTAGAAAAATATGTCATCTGATTCCTGTAGGCCACGCGGGCGAAGCCGCGAGCAGAAGCTAGTATTAGATATAGGCCACATTAATTCATACAACGACAAATTATACGCTAATGAAGTTGATGCACGCTCGCGCTCGCAAACAGCGTGGAATAAGCACGTATCGGGCTAATTTCACCTTCCAACCTTATATCTATTGAGATAGGTGCTGTTTTCAAATGGCGTATACAGAATTTTACAGCGTAATACGGCTTTCTGAATATAATAATAATAATATAATAATAATAATAAAAATTTATTTTCTCACCACAATATTTGATTAGAAGTACACATTTCATTCATACATATTTAGGCAAACTATATACTGTGGGAGACTGGTGCCTAAACTAGGCAAAGTACCTGTATTTCAGGTCACCAGGTCTCCACTTACTAGGATATTTACAATTCAATATGTTGCTCATTTAAAAGAGTTGCAGTAGTTAAATTATGGAAATTAATAAATACATTACAGGCAGAAAAACAAGGGTTAATATTGTTAGTAAAGATAGGTATGGGTGTTTGAATAGAATGTTTGTGTGTGTGTGTGTGTGTGTGTGTGTGTGTGAGTGTTTGTGTATGAGATTCTGATTGTAAGAGTGAGTTTAAAAGTCTATGCATGGGTAAGTGTGAAAGAGCATGTCTGCTAGGATCTTATTTCTACTTATTTAGTAGAAATAAGATCCTAGCAGACATGCTATTGAATACAATACATATTCATGGTTTTACCGGCTACATTGGGTAACAAGTGTAGAGCGAAAGCGAATTGAAATGTTTGTATCTTAAGTCAATCGTACTATATGAGTTGAGGTTTGTTTTCTATGCTCGGTATAAATACATGACTAACCCTAACTTCACAAACTCTACACCTTAGTCAAAATATATGGCTTGGCCGTTTCACTACTAAAAGAACTATTGAAAAACAAAAAGTTATGAACAGTGAATACATTTTTCACCTTGTCACGGTAGTGAAACGGCCAAGCCACATATTTTGACTAAGGTGTAGAGTTTGTGAAGTTAGGGCTTGTAGAGTAAGTGCATGTAGAGTTATAAACTTGGCTCTACATAAGATCTGATAACTTTTTGACAGTACGAGCCATGTCTTGGCAACATTTTACATAAAAATGTTTTTGGTGGGATAACAAACTTTCTCAGCAGTTATCATTTAATCACAGCTAATGCCCGGTTTCTATAAACAAAAACGAATCGTTTAGCTTACCAATGGTAGGTTTTTTTTATTGCCAAACTGGGCTTATAGATAATTTCATAAGCTAATTTTACCTGTGATAGCTACTTCCATATGGGAGGGTCTGCTATGCAAAGCTTTGAGGTCTTTGCTTCATTATTATTAGTAAAGATATAAGAGTCTTAATTTTAACCTATAATGGTCCGTAAATTATAGGAATCGACCACCGAATCGTTATATAAAATCGCTCCCGCCCCCACTCGTAACTTGTACAGATAGGTATATTCACAGATAAAGCACAGCGCTAATTACAGAAGGCGGGTCGCGCACTCACGTCGCGTTAATAGTTAAAAGTTTACCCACTAGTTTGGGGACATCCTATTTCCGCGCGATGTAGTTTATTACTATATGTAGTCATTTACGAGCTATATATTATTTTAATACTAGCTGTCCCGCGCGGTTTCACCCGCATTCCCGAGTCGTATGTTTACCCGGGATAAAAAAGTATCCTACGTGTTAAGGGGGCCCTTCATGGTCAACGCAACTTCAACGCAAGCATAGCCTAAAAGCTTGTACTTTCATCCAACGTAATGTTTTACTGTGAAAAAAGAGAAACAGCATCAGAGCCGTCGGTTATCAGTCGGTAAATTCCGCTGATCACTCGCGGCCGCTTCGCTAGGTCGTCATTCATGATTTCGCATATCATAAACTTGTTCCAGGAGTATACTTCTTGCGAAAAAATCTTACAGTTTGTGAAGAAAAAGTTTGTTATTTTGAATCTCCAATACATTTGCAATGTCGGATTAATATTTTTTATATACTTTTTACATTTATAGGTACATTAGATATGGCCAAAGTTCAGGTAAATTTTGGGCAAAAACGCTGTTTTTCGGAGGCTTTTACTGAATTTGTTTAATTTATTTTTTATTTTTACCTAGATATATTGCACAAGATACATATTTGCTTAAAACATCTAACGAAAAATGTTTAACAACGCCATAATAAGTACAGAGTTTTTGTATGAAAAGTATAGCGGGATGCCTGATCTAAATCCAGATCATATTCTATCTGTGTGCCTTTCAACCAAATCCGTTCAGTAGTTTTTGCGTGAAAGAGTAACAAACATACATACAAACTTTCGCGTTTATAATATTAGTAAGAAAGTAAGGATTTGTACCTACTTAGAAGAGAAATGTGTAGTTTTATTTAATGTACGTACATGAAAAAGTATCTTCGAGATTTACCTTTACCTACCTTGCTATTAATTTTCCTTTACAGTTTAGCGGTGAGTAACCGTTAGTAATCCCACATCACGAACCGCTTAAAAAATCACACACATCACTTCAAATTAAAACGAGATAAAGAATAAACACTCATCTGAGCGGACAAAAAAATGCTAGGCATTTATCGATACGCAATCACGGCCCTGGAGCCCAAGGCGAGCAAAAAATAAAGAAGGTGACAAAAGGAATGATGGAAAGCGGCGCGGACTCATTTGTCCATCTGTCTCGCTGAGACGTCTGCCGTCTGTGGGCGGGCATTCATGGATACCGTCCTTCGTTTTTCTTTGTTATTTTTAAACTCGTTCCTTTTTTATCTTTTTGATTTTGGAACTATTAGTTTTTTTGTGCCAGGGCCGCAGTTATAAATGTAGGTTCTAACTATAGAGAATCAGAGGTCTGTGGTTTTTTTTACATAATTATTTTTTTAATGTTAACATTGTCTTTGCTGATTAGAAAATTTAATTTGTAATTTTCAAAAGATACAATACCATGATGACTTTTATTTGGTTTTACTAGTATTAAAATGAGTACCGATTTCCAAAAGTAATATAAAATCAAAATATTATTAAAAATATATTTTCAATAATCCACCCACATTATACAGACCGCTCCATGCCACTAGTCAGTAAACAAAATTTCAATTTCCTAGATCGACCGCGGACTCGAGGGGCAGATAAACAAACACACATGGGCTTTGGCAAATATTATTAGAGCGTCTCCCTATATTGAATTAGTTGAGTATACTTTTAAAGAAAAGCGTTTTGTCTTTATATTTTGCAATTATATTTTCTGGGAAGACTCAATATGAAAGCGACAGTCTGTATTTTAGATTTTAGTTTAGTTGTTTGGCCGTATTATTTTATTGAACAAAGCCTAAAAGTTGCGTCATTACGTGGATGACAAGAATATATGGTTGCAATAGCTTCTCTCTGTATTTGCAGCTCCAGGATGAATTTCTCAAGTGGGCATGAACAAATCCTAAAATATAAGAAATAGCGATAACTAAAATTTAAAAAAAAAATATGGTATTTAGAGTTGAATAAATGTACGAAATGAGGACATTCGTAGGGCAACGAAAACGACGGAAATAGCTCGTAGAGTTAGTAAGCTGAAGTGGCAATGGGCAGGACACATCGCTCGAAGAGACGATAACCGATGGAGAAGAATGGTTCTCGAGTGGCGACCACGTACTGGAAAGCGCCGAGCGGGACGACCTCCCACCACGCCGCTGGATGCAAGCGGCCCAAAACCGTTCGAAGTGGAATTCAATGGGGGAGGCCTATGTTCAGCAGTGGATCCATGGGCTGATATGATGATGATGATGACAGAAAATAAAACTATTAAGGGATGATCCACAGGATTACTTATATTTAAGCTAGTATTAAGATTAATTTAGATTAGGTAGGTATGTAGGCAACGTTTGGCGAAGATACTTTAGTGTTAGTGACGTCGACTGCCGTTACGAATATCGCGTGTTCGAGTCTTTAATCTCATAAACAAACCATAAAATGGTGGTAGCCAAAACTTTGAGAATCAACTAACTCCCAAGGCTTTAAGATCAAAGGACAAATAGTCAGACAATATTCTTAAGTCAGTCACCTCAAACAAATTAAAATTACTAAAACCGGCGAATCGGACTCGCACCCGGAGGTTGCTATGAGAAAAAAAACGTTTCTTGTGTTGGCTCCCCCTTTAATTTCTAATTATATTTATTTTTTATTATTATAACGGCAATAGAAATACACATTCTCTGTACATTTCAGCTGTCTTCCTACTACGGTTTATGAGAAACAGCCCACTGACAGACGGACGGACGGATAGCGAAATCTTAGTAATAGGATCCCGTTTGGCTATGGAACCCTAAAAACTACTATAAAGCTACCATCTATCGCACCAATCATCCACCAACATAAAACCCCCAATAGACAAACAGCGTCATCGATAGCAGTCTTTAGAGACTCACTGGAAGTATCGAATCGACAGCTCACGAGATAAGGCCGGTAATAAATCACATCCGACCGATACCCGGGTACTATTCAGATATCAATCGATTCGACACGACTCGCAAATTAACGATTGAACTCCGATCATTCCGCTACGATTTTTTATTGGCGATCTGGGATGTCAGTCTGGATTCTGAATCGTAATCTGTTTATAACGAGGGGAAATGTAGACAGATTTTTAGGGCTTTAGCTAGAAAATATTATGATTATCAGTCTCGTTTTTTTATACGTTTAATGGCAAAAATAGCTTGGGGCGTTTCTCTCCGCGCCTACTTGTTAAACAACTAAAAAAACATGCGTTGTGATTAAAAGGATTTCAAAATTATACTACGACTTAGCTCATGCCCTACATTGTTATTTATATATGAAAAAAAAACCGAGGGAAAAAAAAATTTCTTTGACTTGTATCAGTATTTATATACTCTGAGCTTGTATGAAGAGACTAAGTCAAAGAAAAATTTTTTTTTCCCTCGGTTTTTTTTTTTCTAATATTATTTTTGATTACTAATGACCTATACATTCGTCCCTCAAGAGGAAGTTCACTAATTTATTAGGATCTTATATAGATGGTTTTAATTTTATAGAAAATTTCTACAAGGCTGTGGCTGTTGGTTGCCAATCATTCGCCAGATTCCCAGCAGGCTGACAAATGTATAAAAATTATAATTTAATTCCAACTAAATAATAGGTAAATAAACATTTAACTCTTTGAAACTGCGTACAAAATGTACATATCAAATAAAAGTACGATTAATTAAGTTTCCATTTCACTCACTCATTCATTTCATTTACTCAACATTGTGTTTGCTATAAACCAATATTACAATGTACTTTAAGAAAACTAATTAATTTAAATAACAAATCTCTCTGTCTTTGTTTAACTTTTGGGTAAATGTGTAAGCTCACTTTAATCACTTTATTATGAATCTTTGAATCTTGGGTTACTTAAGGAGTCAGTGGCTCAGGAGTCAAAAGGTTATTATCTCTTGCTGCCCTTATTCGAATCCGCACAACATGATATCGTCTTATTATCTCTTTTCTTACATAGTGAGAGTAACGACTGACAATTAATTTGTACTTTTTTTTTAAACTACTAATTCAGTAAACAAGCATACGGCCGCGTGATGGTAAGCGGTTACCGTAGCCATATGGACGCTTGCAACACAAGAAGTAACGCTCACGCGTTACCGACCTTTCCCCCCTTCCCTATGAGCTCTGGCGACCTTACTCACACGCAGGAACACAACTTTACACAACATAAAGTTATTTGGCTGCGGTATTCTGTAAGGTGGAGGTACTCTACCTCTCTCAACCTTTTACTTTTTAAGCTTTCGCGAACTATATTCATTGTTAAATTAATTAATTGACTCTATTCACGCAAAGATTATTATCAAAAAGTGATTTTGACTAATCTCGACATTTCGATCAAGTTGCATTGATTGTGGTCAGGAGTATCAATATTTTTCTCTGCGCGAAGAAACTGCTTCAGACCTTGTTCAGGAGGGAGGAATTCGCCGCGAATTTCTCGCGCGGATTACGAGTTGAGATTGGCGAAGTGCATGCGATTTAAGCCCATCACAGACGTAGCTATAATATATATTAATATAAATCATAGCAAGGCATATTACGATATATTTTCAATACTAATCTTTGAGTGACCGCACACGCAGCTATAATATATATTTCTGTTACTTCGCCAAATTGTACTGTAATTTATATTATAGCTCGGCATATTAATATATATTATAGCTACGTCTATGATGGGCTTTACGTCGTGCGATGCTTGTGGACGCAGCAATGTATTGGTCGCAGCAATGAATTAGCCCTTTCCGAACAAGGTCTAAGAGTTCTGTGGGCGAATCGACCCGATATATTAATATGTATAACAATTCATTTGTGGACTATTTGAATAAAAATATTTAATTTAATTTTCCATTCACACCTGTTGCGAATATCTACTCTAATTTATCTTTAACTAGTTGTCCCCCGCGGTTTCATCCACGTTCCCGGGATAAAAAGTAGCCTATGTCCTTCTCCATATAACAATAAAACTCACTTTCACATTTATAATATTAGTTATCTTATATTATTTTCTAATACATCGTCATTATTATTAAATTTAATTTAGACGGTCCCCATTTCGTCTATGCGTGTCTCAACTTTTCAAGATAATAAAGAGAGAGACAAATGTCATCGAGTCTTGTGACAGGTCGAATCGGAATAGACACTTCGATGAGACACGATAGCTAGACGGCATCCGACGGGATAGGGGCCGGGCGTGACAAATCTATCCAAAGAGATCTGGATACACTTGTGTTTTATTC
Source organism: Polyploca ridens (assembly GCA_951394255.1). Taxonomy (NCBI): domain Eukaryota; kingdom Metazoa; phylum Arthropoda; class Insecta; order Lepidoptera; family Drepanidae; genus Polyploca; species Polyploca ridens. Next base: position 1,642,618 of record OX596256.1, on the reverse strand, counting down.
ACTGGATTTCAACTCGCGAAGAAATAAAGTTTTGTGTATGGCAATTTTATTAAACTTTTTACTGGTTAATGAACCTGTGATTTTTAGTAATTAAAAGTCAATAATTAAAAGGCACTAATCATATAAAATAAAGATTAAAAGGCACTAACATTAAAGACAAATTTTTTTATAACCTCGGATAAGATATTCCTTTGATAATTCTATAAAAAAAACTGTTCTAATTTCAAATTAACAACCAGATGCCGCTTATTGAAAAATCTGCTCGAAGTGCCAGAAATATAGTTTTAACCAAAATGTCTTAAATGCTATTAAAACTTAAATGGCGCATAATACCATAAAGTCATTTAAAAATGGTGCAAAGTAATTTATGTTTCATTAAAAGTGTAATTATTATTTTATATATTTATATATCTCTCTATAATATCTATTAATAAAATACCTAAAAAATAATTAAAGGAATGTCATCACGTGAAACAGTGACTTCCCCAACCAAAATTTAATACGTTGCGTGTCCACAAAAATCACATCACAACGACATTTTGACGTCACGCGATGTCATTCCAAATTCAAAAAGAATTCACAAGTTTATTTTTCCAATTAAAACATTTTATTTACTGGCTGTAAAAAGTAGTTTATTTGAGATTATTTTTAGATTTTAAATATAGAATTCATTTTCATAGACAAATGGGCTATTTGCTAAGATGTAAAATGACAAAGAGGTTGTAAATGTAAATTTCTACAATGCTATTTACCGTCTAGTCTAGACGGTGCAGCTACCATTTTTTACCACATTGCATATTCGGTACGTGTTTTTTTTTTTTTGTAAAAAGGGTAATTGCCGGTTTTTCTATGTATTTATTTATCCATGGTAGCCATTTTCGCAATAAAAATGTGAAATAATATGAATCTATTAATATACTTACTTACTTGCTAGACAGACAGCAAAACACAATATTGTGTTTTTCTGTATCTATTTGTAACTTCAGCGCCGATCCCACACGATCGAGCGGTGTAGAGCTCTGCGGTCAGAGGTCTACATGCGTTCGCCTTGACCGCCACATTCGCATGATCAAAAGCGCCGCATAGATTACAATGAACGCGAAACACAGAACTTTAGACCACTCTCTGTGGGTTCGGTGCCATGCGTTCCAATACCATTCATCCAATTGCGAAGAAAGTTATTTTGTACAGAGCAGTCGGGTATGACAGAAAAAAGCGTTGCACACACGTCGCCATTTTCTAGCATTTAATAAAACCTCAAATCAGTAATATTTATATGTTATCTGAACTCTTTTCACGATATCAACGCAAATGTGAGGCCATTTCAAGTAAATATGCCGCCTACAAGATGTAATAAAACTTTATGTGTCGCTTCTAAATATGATATGAGACTCAAATAAACCCTTTTATGTGATATCATGAGAATTTAGATTCAAAGTCGAATTCATTTATTCTGTTTAGGCCCGGGACAGTTATGGAGGTCGAAGGTACTGTATTTACCATAGTATACAATTTAAGAGAGGTAGAGCATAGCGTTTATTCGCTCAAAGAGCAGCTCGACTGTGTAACCTCCACCTTACAGAATGCCGCAGCCAAATAACTTTATGTTGTGTTCTGCGCGTGAGTAAAGTAACCAGAGCTGATTGGGGAGGGGGAAGGGTCGGTAACGCGTGAGTGATGCCTCATTTGTTGCAAGCGTCCATATGGCTACGGTATCCGCTTACCATCAGGCGGGCCGTATGCTTGTTTACCGACTTCGCAGTAAAAAACCGGCAAAGTGCGAGTCGGACACGCGCACCGAGAGTTCCGTATAAACCTGTAGGTGTATAAAATAGATAGGGAAGCATGAAGAAACACTTAGCCACAAAAAATCATATGACTACACAAAATATACCAAGATTCATACCTGCCTGCTATATCGATAGCGATATATTGACAGATGATTCCCCAGGAAGCTTTTAGCCGAAGTAAAATGATACCGATTCAATATTCTAAATCGACGTGCCAAGCACAGCTGTAGTACGCCGAGAGGTTCGTTCGATGCTTTCAATCCAATATTTGTCGAACAAAATCACACACCACTATTTGGTGTGTTCTCATTTGTACCGATTAATTCGTCCTAAAATTAAGTGTGTGAGGATTTAAGATAGTCTGTTTTGGAATTATTTGATCGGATTGCAAATCTATCAGTAAAGATAGTTCTATGTCACCTGCACCCAAAACTGACTGTTAATAATGGGTTGTAATTTAAATTTCATGTTAAATAAAACCACTCTCGAGATAAAAAACACGTCGAAAAGCACTGTACGCTCCAGCAGTCGAAAATAAGAACTGGTTTTCTACTCCAAATAATTCTGTTCTCAACGCTGCTGAGATAAATATCACTGTGAAAAAACATGTCTGTAATTTTCACGATCTTTTCGGTCGGACAACGTTACTGAATAACACAAAAACAATGTCACTAACCTTATGAAAAAGAGTAAAAACATTATTACATCGCAATAAAATACATTTAAAATAAATTTAACCAACAAATTACATAAAACTTCGATTCTCATTATCCAACACGTTTTTACTCGTGCCAAATTATTATTTATCATTAACCGTAAAATTTTATCATATCGGATCGAAACTAATGGCTCGCAAGGGGAGCATATCAGAGATTTACGGTTTGATTTCCATTGTCGGTTGACGCAGTATCAAATCGATTTTGGTTGCTGAACATGCCGAATCGGAGAGTAGTGTTGGGAGGAAACAGGTTGTGTAGATTACTGACTGAAGGCTCACACACAGATAAATATAGGCTTTACACGCGTAAAAGTCTACTTTACAGACGTTTTCATATTTTATTTGTATCTTTGTTTTTTTTTTTTTAACTAACTTACTATAGTCAGTGTTATGAACAAAACTCGTATTCACTTTGCTGTAAGCCTACCAAAAACGTTAAGTTAAGTTGGCTGTTTGATTACCCTTGTGTTGTGTGTGGCTTACGCCATTCTTGTGGTCAGTAAAATTAAAAACATAGATTACGACATTAAAATAACATAAATATACTTTATTTGTACACCACAAAAACAGTACACAAAAAGAAGGAAAACAAATACAAGAGGAAGTGATTGATACAAAACTTATCGCTTAAGCGATTTCTTCCAGACAACCTTTTGGCGGGATGAGATTTTTTGCATTCAATCACTTATTCAATTTTCGTTATTCCTAGTATTATGCTGGTTTTGTGTTTAACATTTTAGAGTTAAAAAATAAAATTAATTTACCGATAAGATAAAGATAAAATGGTTTTTATTAGACACACATTTTCGATGATAGCTCAGTGGTAGTGACGTCGGATACCGAGACGAAGGTCCCGGGTTGGAATCCTACAATGAGCTTGAGCTTTCGGTGAAGGAAAACATCGTGAGGAAACAGTAGCACGGTGGTAGGGTACTTTGTAGTACCCGCCTGGCTGGCTACCACCCTCAAGTTGAAAATCTGTCGCCAAGCGCCTTTCGGTGTGTTCCGATAGCTGCACTTGAGAGCCAGTTCCTTCTAGGCTTTGTGTGCTTACCACCTTCGGCCCCATCATCACTTACCAAGGTGAGATTGCGGTCAAACTCAGGCCTATAAACAGCAAAAAAAAAAAAAAAAAAAAAAAAACAGATTCACAGACAATAATAAGAATAAAAAAGACACAACTTAGTAACATAAAAAAAATATATAAGAAAAAACAACACAACAAACTAAAAGAATAATAAATATAATGCAATAATTTGCGTGTGATATCGTGGGTCTAAATGGCCCCAGCTCAGCATGTGCTGCAGATCACTACAGCGCTGATTTTCGGCTGAAGCCACGTGAGAATCACGGACATTTGGGCGGTGCATATTTATATTACTACTGCGTTATATTACTGCGTTATCATTATATTATTTCTAAATATTATTTACTACTTCAGTCATGTAAATCAATATATTAAAGCTTCTAGAAGTTACATTTAATAATTTTATTTCAATTAAGTATTTTACCTTCATTTCTTCAGAGAAACAACCAGTAACTTACACCAGTAGACGTTATTCAACGTTCTGTATGATGTATCTTGTCCACCAGCTGCAGCTACGACTTCCTGGAGATCATCGAGGTGGGCGTGGACAACAGCTCCGAGCACGAGCAGGCGCCGCAGGAGTGGCTACGTCAGGATCACCATGACACTTACAGCTCTGAGAATGAGGTAGGTAATGTTATTACATTCACTTAGCCGGGTTTGGAACCGGTGTAGAGCCATTTGTTAACGTTCATAAGTGCCTTATCAGGGCATAAATTAAATAAATGCTTTTTGAATTTGAATTTGAATTTAGCAGCCATGTGCATTTGGCTTCAGATACGCTCAAGTCACGAGGCATCAGCGCATGTGGAAACCGAGAATTTTCTTTAGCTCAAAAGAATTCTATTCACCAAAAAATTTATTCCGAATGACGAAAGAAGACGCAAAACGAATTCATGCGATGAAAATGCTCTATCAATCTATCATCATCATCAGACTATCCCCCACTGCTGAGCACAGGCCTCTTTTCACAAAATGAGGGTGAAAGGAAATGGGCAGATACTCCATCACGCATACCCACTGTGGATTGCTGAGGGTAGGCCTAGGTCAACCTACTGCTGGAGTTTTCAAGCTGCCTAGGAGGCCTCCAACTAGCTTCACATGGCTTTACGTGCCTTCCGAAGCACAAGGAAAATGCTCGAGTTGAAATACCACTAGGCCAATCAGGCCCTCAACGGTGGAAGCTTACATTTGCTGATCGATAGGTAATGGCCGAAGCCAGGCATCTCTCACTCCATTTACTTGCGCGCGATAATTGCCTACCGGCCGCCGGACCGTAACTGGTCCATTTCTCAGTTGACTATCGACAGCCGCGTGGCGCGTTCGTACGCATATATTTCGCTTGAACTCTTTCTATGAAAGGTTTAAAGTACCTTTAGATTCCTTTTATAATTATGTAAAAGATCTAGAGGCCACATTTATTGTAAACTTTGAACAAAATATGAGCCAGAAGCCCGGTTGCAGGATATTTGAAATATAAAAAAAAATAATTATATACCATTTAATTCCCCTTGTACTTGTTTCTTTTTTAAAACTTTTTGTTCGATTCCGAATATTCTCCACAATAAAGTTCAACAATTGTGAATGTCGACAAGCTACAAATTTATTAATCTACATATACTCTATTAATATAATAAAGCGGAAGAGTTGTTTTTTTAAACACGCTAATCTCTGGAACTACCAGTCGGATTCGAAAAATCTATCATTGATATATTTTATTTCCGGGATCACGGGTGAAACCGCGGGGGAGTCATTATCTATATATTTAAATTATAAAAATCTCGTGTCACGGTGTTTTGTGGTCGCACTCCTTCGAAACTGCTCGATTGATTTTTATGATTAGTATATTTCATACCGCTACGAGTAGGGTAGGGTTGGGTAGGTCCTACCCTACCTGTTATACCCTGGTTTAGGGTACGACACCACGCAAACGAAGTCGCGCCGATATAGCAGAAAACGTTTGCCGGGTCAGCTATATAAAAATAACACACTTTTAAGAACTACTGAACATGCTGAAACATTAAAAAGCATTTTATTTTTTGTTTCATCAAGTGTAAGTAGTACCTACTGAGATCTTTATCGACAGAGGCATCCCTGGCAATCCACGCTAAGCACGCAGCGGCGAGTAGTTACAAAGCAAAACTAAATTTACGGTCGTAAGCTTGGGTTCATTTTCGTTCGCAGCGTTTATCGACTCAAAAGAGTAGGCTATTATAGCAGTAGGTATTGTCAATTTTATATGGAGTGATTTATCTGTTACGTAGTAACTATTTAGTAATCTGTGCCGAAGCGCTCGTGGTGTAACATGATTAGCCGTTCTTAATCGATCGGCAAAGTTAAGCTACGCCTGTTATGGTCGGTAACTGGATGAGTAACCGCCTAGTGGTATTTCAAATCGAGCGCTTCCGTGCTTCGGAAGACACGTAAAGCCGTTGGTCCCGGTTATCACTTAATTGTGATAGTCGTTAAGCTAGTTGGATGCCTCCTAGGCGGCTTGAAAAATTCCAACAGTAGGTTGACCACTAGCCTACCTCCACCGATCCGCAGTGGGCACGCGTGGTGGAGTATTGCCCATTCCCTTTCACCTTCATTTGTGAAAGGAGGCCTGTGCTCAGCAGTGGGACATTATAGGCTGATGATGATGATGATGATGAGGGAATGGCTAATCATGATACACCACGAGCGCTTCTCTATAACACCATTAAACTCCACAGGTATGGGAAGAAACCGAGACCCTCCTACCGGATTCAGACGCGATAAGCGCGGGATGGTCGCGCAACAACCACGCGTATCGCGCGCGACGGTTGTGCGGCGACTGGGGCGGCAAGCTCAAGTTGCTGCGGTACCAGTCGCGGAGCAACGTGTTGCAGTTGCGGTTCAGAGCTGATCATTCACGGCACTTTGCTGGGTACAAGGCGAAGGTTACTGTTGCTGATTGTAAGTATTTATTAGTATTTTATTCAGTAGGTTAATTAACGCTCATGATACTATCTGATGGTTTAAATTTGTGTTGACTAAGGTGGCAAACAAGCAATCAGCCTGCCTAATGGTATGCGCTTACCGTAGCCTATGGACGCTTGCAACACCAAGGGTACCACTCGCGCGTTGCCGACCCTGAAGAAATCTCTTACACCCTTTTTGAAGAACCCCATGCTGTACTCCACTGGGAAAACCATGGCGGGGAGCTCTTTCCACAGTCTGAGCGTTCGCGGAAGGAAGCTCCTTTGAGACTTGTGAGGATGGACTCCCCGTCGATGGTATAAAGTAGCCGTGGGCATCAAGTCAATCAATTCTACAGAACACTGTCTGTTGTAAAGATGGTAGAACACACATAAGGAGGCAAAGGCTCTCCTCAGACTGAGGGGCTCTAAAACGCTTGTGCAGCTCGGGATCGTTGACAATTCTAATAGCACGTCGCTGAACCGAGTCTAAAGGCCCAAGCTGTATTATTAATTATAGGCTGTTATTCTACCGCGAAACTCTAATGGATCATTCAATGGATTCTTATCTGAGATAGGTACATTGATTCAGTGAATTCAAGCCAAAATATTTTTTTTTTTATTTCAAATATTGCTCTAATGTGCCCGACAGATAGGCTTCACAAAGGCGCATAGTAATTTTTTAACTCGCTAGCTTAATAAGTAATTTTCAATCCACCTCAACAGTTTAATGGCCCCCACTGTCTCATAATTCCATACCTACGATTATATTTCCGTATGAATACTTTATTCTTAAGTGAAACAAAAGTGGTGAGTGAAGCTAGGGTCTTCGCAGGACAAAGTTCTGAACCCACTCATTCCATTTAATCCGCTACAGAACAGAACTAATATGGTGGAAAGAATCGTAGTAACGTGACGCTTTTTCAATTTGCAACTTTACCGACCATTTCGCTTCACGACTCACCGGAACCCCGGAACCCTGGACATTTCACCGTCGTGGATTCCCTGCAAACAACTGACAACTTTAACCAACTTATTTTCCCGTCAGAAACACCTTTAACTAATAGAAAATAAAGTTTGAAATCGCCCGTCAAACGTCAATAACAAAATACGGGATACATACAAACTTGTCAAAGCGCCTAACTCTTGTTCCATTGCCATAAAGTTCATTGTTCCAAGTTGAAGCGGATATTGGCGAAAACTTTGGTGCTAGTTGGATGAAAGTTGAAGCGCCGCGAGTAGTTTTAATTAACAGCGATGATAGTGCCTTTGGTTGCTTTTTTGTGACTTCACGGCAGACTATTGTATTTTGTGTGGTCATACCGACGGTTTTCTGCGCTATAATAAAATGCATGAAAAGAATACGAACTTTAAGGCGATGATAGCTCAGTGGTAGTGACGTCGGATACCGAGACGAAGGTCCCGGGTTCGAATCCTACAATGAGCTTGAGCTTTCGGTGAAGGAAAACATCGTGAGGAGACCATAGCACGGTGGTAGGGTACTCTGTAGTACCCGCCTGGCTGGGCTGGCCACCACCCTCATGTTGAAAATCTGTCGCCAAGCACCTTTCGGTGTGTTCCGATAGCTGCACTTGAGAGCCAGTTCCTTCTAGGCTTTGTGTGCTTACCACCTTCGGGCACATCATGACTTACCATGGTGAGATTACGGTCAAACACAGGCCTATACATAGTAAAAAAAAAACTTTAAAATTGGATCCATTCTTATTTTAATCCAAAGTTTGAATAATTTAATTAACCTGACTGATGAAAGTACAAACTTATCTACATACGTGTTACGTAGACCTTAATCATTGTGACAGCTTATTAAATTTCTTATTACAAAGCGGTATAATATCAGATTATGTATTGCACTGTTTCTCAAAGTTAGCACCGAGGAGCCCCTCGACCTCAATGAAACTTAACTTGGGAAACATATCAGATCTAAAACCTAAAAATTAGCCTTAATAACTCTTATTCATAAATACTTTTCATTTCGTGTAATATTATTTTCACCTACTTATATTATACATTAAATCAGCTGTCTGGACATTTTTTAAGATACAAGCTCTGCCCCCCTAGACAAGATGGCTGTCGACAATCATCATCGTTAGTAAACGATCAAACTTTGTATGGGATTGACATAAGAGATTGTTAAAAATCACGTGATATTTCGATTTGAAAAGATGGTTGTTAGTTTGGGATAAGATAGCAGTGTATGGAGTCAGACCATGTGTAACTTTAAAGTACCTACATCTATTAACATTATTTCAAATAACCTTGGTTTGGAAATGGGTTTTTAATTAAATATTCTCCAAGCCAATAACCCTGTTTTAGTTATAACCACTAATAATAAAACTAATTCTTCTCAGTTTAAGTGTATTTTGAACCGGTGGTAAATTCAAGTGTATGTACCAACTTAACGTTCATAAGTGCCTTACCAGGGCCTAAACTGAATAAATTACTTTTTGATTTTGACTAAAATGTGATAAAATGATTCGTTATTTGAAACTAATTTAAACCATTATCCTCAAAAAAGGGAGACACAATAAAGTTTGAGAACCTCAGGCCTACACTAATATTGCACAACAGAGGTTTAGCGTGCAGTTAATCCTATCATTGTTCCAAATTTCAGCTTTACCAAGCCGACCTTGTGTATCCGTAGATTTTCCACCGCTAACAAATTAGGCCGCGCTGTCTCTATCAAAATATGGCACGCGATATGGGTACACTGGGGGCTAAAATAAATGGAATACTCTTGTTTTTTATAAAAAAGAAACTTAAAACGTCTATTTGATTCATTTGTGAGCATAGTTTTTCATAAAAAAACATCGGTCTATACAACGTTTATTTTTTATTTGTTTATCAAATTCTACTATTTTTTTAAATTGGGAAGCTACTATATATCTTCACGTCCAAAATACCTCAGAGTCTGAAGACAAAGGCCTTCAATCAGTGCGTGTTACCAGTGATGACATACAGGACAGAGACGTGGTCTTCCACTGCTGGCTGCATAAATAAGCTCAGAGTCACTCAGCGAACTATGGAACGAGTTATGCTCGGAATTTCTCTACGTGACAGAGTCCGAAATGAGAAAAAAAGTCAGTTTTTCTTTTATATGTTTACAACTTCAATAACCAAATGGTGAACTAGGTGAATACTATTTTACTTTAAATATTTTCATACCTACGATTAACCTCTCAAGTCACATACTCTGTCCATTTCCCATACATAATTCATTCCATACAGAGACCGAAACTTGAATAAGTATCCGAGACGTGCGCTATTCCATTCCATTCGCAAAAGAATGAATGGTTGAATGAGACTAGTTAACGAGCAAAGTTGAGCATTTTGAGCTTTTATACCACCCCGTAGCGATGGGAATATTTTCAAGCACTTTTTATTCATGCTCACTCAGTAATTTGTAATAACGAATGCTTTTCATATTGAAATATTTGGAATAGGTTTTAGTGTAAAATTTATTAATTAGATTTTTTATTAGGGTTCCGTACCCAAAGTGTGCCCAATGGATATTACTAAGACTCCGCTGTCCGTCCGTCTGTCTGTCAGTGAGCTATATCTCATTAACCATAACAGGTAGGTATACAGTTGAAATTTCCACAGAATATGTATTTCTATTGCCGCTATAACAACAAATAATAAAAATGAAAATTAAGTTAAAAATTAAAGGAGGAAAGTTGAGTTAGTCAATATTGTATGGAACCCTCCGTGTGCGAGTCTGTCTCGCACTTGGCCGGTTTTTTTTTAATATTTTTAATAGTGATGCTGACAGAATGGTCTTATACTGGACTGTGATTAATGGTACTTGTACTTTTGCAATGTTGTGTATTGGTTCTTTTAGTATGCTAACAATTAGCATGCAGATAGCCTATGGTATATAGAAGGACATAGGCTACTTTTTATCCCGGGAACGCGGGTGAAACCGCGAGGGACATCTAGTAATCAATAATTTATACCACAGTTTCTCATCCTTTTTAGGAGCGTGTCCCCCTTTGAACGATACAGAGTGATTGTTGACAGATTGAGACCCCTATTATAATAATAATACAATAAGTGATAACTCTATATAAATTGTCTGAGTGTGAAACAAAATATAGTTTAATTTGAGTGAATATTTTCATGTCATACGGACACTATGTTATGCGCTCGTTTTTAATTAAAATCTTTAACATTCTAGTGCTGAAGCGTTGAATTCCCACTCTTATGTTTCTGGCTTCGCAATATACTAGCTAACTCCTGCGGTTTACACACGTAACATTTATCAATAGGCTGTCTGTAAATCTGAACATAAAACTGACATACCTACTACTTAATTCAAAATCGAATTCGATGAACTGGTTCAACTCACCTACATCTGTATTCAACCAAGTTATAAAAAAATCCATTTTCCAAAAAAGAATTCTCTCTCGGCATATCGTATAGCAAGGGTCAGTTTACGCGTCACCGGAGTGATCTCGGGATCCAACATGTTCTCGGGATCCCGGGCTCCACGCTCCATTACCCGGGAACGGCGGCTGGAACTACCCCGGACGCCTCTCGGCGCGACTTATAAATATTTCATGTTTTACCATTGCCCACTAGCTATTACGGTTCAGATTTCTAACGTGCAATTGATACTTTTGGGGTGAAAATATATTTTCTATGAACAGTTCGACTTCAGACGTGAGTTGGCATCTTTAATACCTTCATATTTTTTGTATTCTATCCACCAGTATACATAAATACACATAAGATGTCTTACTTTAATGATAGACGATATATATTGAAGTGGAATGAGCTCCTCGCTGTGATTTTCCTAAGATCAGCAGGGCTATTTTAAAACGCTCGGATTCGATATCGGAAACGGATTCAAAAACTACCGAGGCGATATTCCGCAATTGCTATTTTAATTTCCGAATTCGATTATTTTTGATGTTTCTTTACGGAAATATCAATTCGATTAATGGAAAAGTTTCCGGAAATTAAAATAGGAATTGCTGATATTCGCCTCGGAAATATTTGAATCCGTTTCCGATATCGAATCCGACGTTTTAAAATAGCCCTGCAGGTCGGCACCGCGCTAGAGACCCTGTGGTGTGTGTTGCAACTGATGGTAATAGCTTAGCTTACAATCAGCTGAACCGTACTACCAAAGTAGAAAAAAAAAACAACGTGTTGCACTCCGGGAGTACTGGCAGAAGTGAAAACTTGAATATTAACGTTGTGCACTTTTGAAACTAGACATTTTTCACATAGTGTTTTTATACAAGAGAAATATAATTCAAAAGTATTATATGTACACACGGCTACAGATCAAGCTATACATTTCCAGTATAAGCTGATCTCACATTGTATAGGATTTCCGTACAATGGGAGGTCAGCTTATACTGGAATAATAATACTTATAATACTTTTGAATAAGAGTTTTTTATTAACTTAAAATGGGAACAAAAATTTTACCTATCTTCCGGCTAGCTAGAGAATATTATAAGAATTTGAACATAATTCCAGTATACATACAATTCTAATTTCATATTATTTTGTTTCCAGCCCAATCGTGTATGGATGTGAAACAAGTTCTGTTCAACAAACACTGCTACTTGTTCTCCGGGTATCCACGAGCATCCTGGACTACTGCCAAACAGGTGAACATCTCATCCACTCTGTAGCTATCTTTATATATAAAATTCTACTGCACGTGTGTATGTCACTGAATTCCTCCTAAACGGCTGGACCGATTTAAATGTTTTTTTTGTATGCGTTTGGGTGGCGCCTTGGATGGTTTAGATTCACAAGTCAGCCCGGCAGATGGCGCTGCAGTCGATAATATAACCTATATACCGCCTGCAGCGCCATCTTGTCTTGCCGAGATGATTTGTGAATCTAAACCATCCAGGGCGCCACTCAAACGCATACAAAAAAATTCAACTGTACGTGTGGTGACGCCCTGGATGGTTTAGATAAGGTAGGGTAGGGTAGGGTAGCACCACGCGGACGATGTCGCGCCAGGCAGCTAGTACTATATAAATTATCTTTGTATGCTCTTTTATGCCCGGTTTCAATAAACAAAAACGAATCGTTTTGCTTACCAGTGGTAGGATTTTTTATTGCCATACTGGGCATATAGATCATTTCGTAAGATAATTTTACCTGTGATAGCTACTGCCATATGGGAGGGTCTGCTATGCAAAGCTTTGAGGTATTTGCTTCATTACTAGTAAAGATATAAGAGTCTTAAATTTAATATATCTTAACCGATACCGGTCCGGTTATTATAGTTAAACTGATTAGCGTACCCTAATTGTCCATAATATCTGTCTGGCCAAAAAGCCTGTTCACAAGCACCTACCGATATGTTCTGCAGCTGTACTTAAAAGCACTTTATCATGGTTTATTTGTTCATTCGGCCACATTATTACTTATATACATCGGTCTATGATGTCTATTGGCTGGTTTTTCAACACACTTGCTCGTAAAGTGATTATTATTGGACCGCTTTTAGTTTCATGATGCAGCTTATTACGCACTAGTGCTTTTTACTTTACATTACCGCACATTTTTATGATAATAATAGTCCCGATTAAGTTAAGTTTGTACCTCACTGCAAGTGATATGTGTGTAGACGAAGCATTTTTAATTTAATCGAGTAAAAGAGTTTGACAGCGCAAAATGTCAAAAAAAACCTGCATGCCATATTTGCTGACGTTCTCATTGTGTGGTTGATGATTATCAAAAAATACAAGACATGCGCAAGACTGTTTTTTCCTCGCAAGTGTGTTGAAACTTATCGTATGACACGCGTGTGCTGTCATCATTCCACTTTCGGCTCCCTTACCTTTATACCGCCTCGTGTGTAATGACGAACTTTGCACACATGTATCATAATGTACACAAAATAATATGTCTACGTAATACACTCCTGTGACCTTCAGCCAGGGCACAGTATTGTTCAGGTACCCTACGACCTCGAGACACAAGGTGGATCTTTTATAATATCCGTTACGAAAACCAATCAAAATTCCATTATAACAAGATACTGTAGAACAGATTTGCGGCAGGAAACTTTACTTTCCGTTAAATTATAATTTTCTTGAAGCGGAGGGGAATTATATTTAATCCTTTTTCCGATGGATATTTGTCGTGTCCGCATTTTCAGGGCTTCCTTTACATAATCTCTTATGTTTACCAATAATTCTTTTTTCGGAGAATTGAATGTATTAGACAATATTTGAAAGACTTTATTTACAACAAATATGTACAAAATACAATCTATATATAGAAAATTTCCTCAAGCCTGCCGCTGCTTCCGATTAACGGCAGGGTTCCCAGAAGGCTGGCAGCGTTTCCTCTTTGGATAGCCAAGCTGACGCGTTGGCGGAAAAAGCTCCCCGCCCGCTGGTCTCCGGAGGTCTCGATCAATTTTGATGACAAGGTGCGAGCAAAACGGCGAGCTTCGGACCCCCACGGTCCCATGGTCTCGACCGCAAAAGGCACAAAAATATAGTTGGGTCCAATCGATGCGTATTTTTTGAATTTTGAATTTTCCGCACTGGCCGCAGCTGCCCCTGCAGCTTTACAAGTCGCCGGTAAGTGAGATGGCGCGAGTGTATCGACACATGTGGCATCCCACACCAGCGACTTGCCGACACTCCAAGGGATCAAAGACATACCATCCGGTCTCTTGCCATCGCCCCGCGCAATACCGACTGGTTCCAGTACGGAAGGCACGTTAGCGACAACAAGAGCCCTGCGGATAATGTCGTTAATAGCCGAGTGCCGTGATATTCGACCAGCACTTAGAGAGCACGAAAGCCCATGGTGGCCGAGCTCGTTGACGAGATCTCCGCAGCGGCAGCGATGAGGTTGATTGGTCCTGCAACCAAGACGAAGACAAATACACAGACTTAATGTTATACGGTCTAACATTGTTCCAGTATTTGTTGATGGAATAGCTTGTAGCCAGTGACCTGAGTCACTCTGAGAGACAGCTAACAAGCGCGCGCGGTCTGTATCTATAGAAAAGTTAGAAAATAAATTTTGCCAGGTTTTTTCACAAAGAGGCTTGTCCCACGCTCTCTGAGAGTGACTCAAGGTCGGAATATTTGTGCCTGGACAAGCTGCCTGCCAGGCGTCTCTAGCATCGGACAGGTAAGAAACCTCAACAGATCCAATAGAAGGGTCCAAAACAGAACTGACGAGGTTGCCCACACTGTATACCGAGGATAGAAACGCCGGTACTGATATGCTTGAAATTTTCCGCACTCCTAGGCCACCATAACACACGGGTAGGGTGGCCTGAGACCACACTTTGTTTTCATAAAAACTGCAATTTAGAATTTTGGAAAGTGACGTTTTGATCATATTATCCAAAGTATCTAATATGTGATCAAATTTAAATAAGTGCGTACTGCGGAGCAAATAGGTAAACTTTGGCACGAAAAGGCAGAGTCGAACAATAAAAAATGCATAGTGAGCATTAATTTCATAAAGTCTATTTGAAGAGTCATTAAAATTTTGAATCTTTTTCTCAAAGAAACTAGGAATGGATTCGTCTAAGACTGGGGCTCCAAGAAGATGAAGCGACTCCTTTGACAGTAACTTAATATTGGGAGCCAAAACATTAAAATTTTGAATTAATTCTGGTTTTTCAGATTCTGGGAAAGAATCTAAAATAAGGAGCTCACATTTGGAGCTATTGAATTCTAGGCCAATCTTTTTAAAATTTTCTGTCAATGTTTTAAAATCACTGAGAACAGAAGCCGCATCACCCCCCAGCGTACCGTCGTCTAGATACCATACATTAAATTTTGATTGTAACCCGGAAATAATTGGATGGATGGCCAAACTGAAGATAGCTGGACCGAGAGGGTCGCCCTGTTGACAACCCATGGCGGAAATAAGTGGGTGTTCTCTGAAAAAAAGTTTTGATGGATGCCCATAGCATTGCCAAAGGTAAGGATATATGTCAGGGCAGATATCCCGAATTTGGGTCAATAAAGCACCCCTATCGACAGAGTTAAATGCATTTTTTATGTCAACTTTAAGCAGCACTTCACCTCCGTTATTTAAAAGAAAGGTCCGAGCCGCATGAACAGCTGCCTCACAACCTCCCTTTGAGCCAAAACCGAGTTGAATGGGCTGAAATATTTCCGAAAGTTTCGGGAGAATGTGACGACAACAAATTTTGGAGGCCATACGACGGATAGTATTACCCACAGCGATGGGTCTTACTCCGCCATCTTTTTTGGATAGCGCGCAAAGGTTGGCCCCATAAATGATCTCAGTGAATGGGCTTGGCACCTTTCCTGCCAACATTAAATTTATAAGAGAGGTTAATTTTGATAATAATTTGGTACCAGCGTCTCCGGCGGCACCACAGACAAGATCTTTGTAATGCTGTGGTGTAAAACCGTCGAGGCCGCCAGCAGAACCAGGTTTAAATGACATAATGACACTCAAAAGATCTTGGGCGTTACAATTTAGACAATTTTGGTCTAAAGATGGGGGATCCGGGAGGTTTATATTTGAAAGCGGAGATGGATGTTTTGATTCTAAAGCAGACAGGGTTTCAGGTGTGTCTGCAGCGACAACATCACTCGAAAATAGCAGATGTGCTGCCCCCTTGAAATCGCCATCGTTCGCTTTAGTTTCGATTTTCCTGATAGTGTTTGCCTGATTATATTTTTTTTGAATTTTGGGAAAATTTGGAATAATATTATCAGTTGAATTGAATTTTTGAAGATATTGCTTTGGGTATATTTTTGCAATGTTACATGGAGATTATCTTATTGGAATCGAAATAGCTTAGGATTAAAACAAAATAGTTTATATTTATTCCATAAATAGGTATTTGGAGAATATGGTGGATGCTGTATTAAAATAATCTATGTTTAATCTCGTACTACGCCAATAGCAATATCAGGGAGATTGATGTGTTAACAACCTAATACAGATTCAGATACAGGTCGGACAGTACTCAGCGAGAGTACTGTCCGACTAAACTGAGGCAGCGTAATGGCGGCGGATATTTTAGTGTGTGTGAACGAAGTGATTGAATTATTAATTTACCTATGAAACGTTTTGCTGCTTTTTTCTCCGGTCTCTTCGGTTTTTACACCATTTCACTACACAAGACATGCTGTATTTTAATATTTTTTCGTTTGACGTGTACCCGCGTAATGACCGAATAATGTGTGATTGTGTGCGTGCCGGCTTATAAGTACAGCGAGGTTGCCGACTCTCATAGTTTTTTGTTAGCGAGAATATGTCCGATTTTGTTGTAACGTCCTTTGTCTAGAAATGCCTCTTTTTAACATCATGATGATACCTTATGTACTCTTCTAGTCTTCCAGTCTACCCACCATCTCGACAATAACTCTTTTTACAACCGGTTTTTCAATATATATTTGAAAGAGACCAATATAAACTCTAACTCCACCTTTTTCCACATTGCCAGGTATGCGAAGGCCTCAACATGCACCTATCCTCAGTCCACTCAGCAGAGGAAGAACGCTTTATCGTCACAGGCATACGACAGAGCAGCGACTACAGCGCTGGATCTATCTACTGGCTCGGCTCCCGTCTAACGAAGACCACTGCTGATAACTTCAGCTGGATCGATGGAAGCGCTGTCGTGTACACTGGCTGGCCGTCGTACAATGAATCCGAGGAGATCGAAGACGCGTGCTTAGGTGTTCAGGTATTTTTGAGGTCGAGGTTTGAATTTAGAATTAGAATTAACAGTTTGAATTTAGATTAAAAAAAAAGTTGTAATACTTTTTTTTTGTTTTTACTTAGGTATTGAACCTCTTTCTTATTGTGGTCGGACCCAGTGTTGGGCATTAATCAATTAATTTTTCAATCAACTCGTTAATTGACTAAAAAAGTAATTGCGATTAAATTAATTGCAATTAACCGTTTAATTGCATGTTGCAATTAAATTATTTAGATTAATGTATGTTAATTGTAACTCGCAATTAAAAAAATTGCAATAAACTTTTTTAATTTTAATTAATTTAACAATTAAAACTAACAATTAATTTACTAACCTTTATCAAAATCAATGGATAGTATTACAAGATTTCGAAAATTTGACTTACATTAAAGGTTAAACATCAGTAACGAATTTTTTTTTTTACCTTCGTAGAACAATATGGATAGATATTTCAGTGATTAGCGACCATAGTAGTTTATTTAGCATATTGTAGAATTCATACTTTTTGTTTAAGATTAACTATTTTTGTACATTTCCCAAAATAGTAAGTTTTACGGTTTTTATAGAAACCATGAGAAACGTTCAAATATGGCGGACACCATTTTGAATTTTGAGAAAAGATTCATGTTTTGTTATCCCAAGGCCTCTCAAATATCAATTTTGACCAGTTAACTAATTACTTCAAAATGGCAACAATAAAAAAACCGGCCAAGTGCGATTCGGACTCACACACGGAGGGTTCCGTACAATATTAACTAAATCAACTTTTCTAAGAAAAACAACGCCAAAAAAAACGTTGCCCCCTTTAATTTCTAATTTTATTATTTGTTGTTATAACGGCAATAGAAATTACACATTATCTGTAAATTTCAGCTTTCTACCTGTTACGGTTCATGAGATACAGCCCAATGACAGACAGACGGACGGACAGCGGAGTCTTAGTAATAGGGTCTCGTTTGGCACCCTTCTGGTACGGAACACTAAAATTTAACAGATTCTTATTTATTCAACCAATAAAATCAAACATTATTACTTTTTAATTGTTAGTTTTTTAATTAAATTGAATAAAACAATTGAAAATTAATTAATTGTTAACTGTAGAAAATCACAATTGACAATTGATTAATTGTTAATTGCTATGACTACAATTAACAATTAATCAATTGTTAATTGTAATTTCCACAATTACAGTTGATCAATTGTTAGTTGTTATGGTGACAATTAACAATTAATTAATTGTTAATCTTTAATTGTTAATTCAATTAAAATTTGCCCAACACTGGTCGGACCTATAGTGCATGATTTTTTCTATTATTTATTTCGGCCAGATATTTTGAATAAATTTGTAACTAGCTGTCTCCCACGGTTTCACTCGCATTCTCAGGACTATAAGTAGCCTTTAGCACTCGGGAATAATGTAGCTCCTACATCCAATCTAACAAACATACTTTACCTCTTTTCAATATTAGTATAGATGTGCTAAGTTCTAAAGCATCAAGTCATAGGGCAATGAAAAGTTAACACTATATAGGGTGACTGGTAGTTAGTAAACGATACTTAGACACATGATTGTACTCATGATAACAAACAACTTACCCAAAGCTTTTTTTTTTTAATTTACTTATCACATGAGCCCATAATATAAGTACCTAACAAGAATAAGAATACACCATCAGCTTTTATTTAATTTAGTTATTTATCCCTATTTGTTTCTTTGGGAAAGTTGTTTGTTATCATGAGTACAATCATGTGTCTAAGTATCGTTTACTAATTTCCAGTCACCCTATATTTATTTATTTTTTCTATTTATAGGCCTGTGTTTGACCGCAATCTCACCATGGTAAGTGATGATGCGGCCGAAGGTGGTAAGCACACAAAGCCTAGAAGGAACTGGCTCTCAAGTGCAGCTATCGGAACACACCGAAAGGTGCTTGGCGACAGATTTTCAACATGAGGGTGGTAGCCAGCCAGGCGGGTACTACAAAGTACCCTACCACCGTGCTATGGTTTCCTCACGATGTTTTCCTTCACCGAAAGCTCAAGCTCATTGTAGGATTCGAACCCGGGACCTTATATAACAGAGAATACCCATAAAATTCCAGTGGAAGTCATCACCGGTTCCGTCCCAGCCGAGCGGCTTGTACTGGACGTACCACAGGTGCGCCGCGACGGGCGGCTACGTCTGCAAGAGACCGCTCAACCCTGAACACATCGTCAATAACAAAACTGTCGAGGGGAACTCAGGTAAATGTCTATTTTATCCCATTTCTGGGGTACAATGTTATAAGAAGGACCAATGCAGTATCGCCATTTTGAATTTTCAACCGTTGTTTGCGTATATTTTTTTTACATAAATTTTAAGCAAAGTCTTCAGAGAGTATGGAAACTCGCCCTCTTAGAGACGCCCCGTGCTTAACAGATTCCATAATATTAAGTTGGATGCTCAGCATGAGGCAGGCTTTTTTTTCAAGTTTTCATTGATTTTTGCCTTCGTAGAAAAATATAGCTAAATATGTCAGTGATTAGCGACCGTACTAGTTCATTCATTTGTTCTCGGTAAAAGTTTCTATAAAAAACGAGAAATTGGCATTCATTAGCGCGATGACACATGCATCGGGATTTTCGGCCGGAATATTTGGGACGGTGTTAATTAATTCGTTCGTCCAATGTCGGACTGGAATCGCTTTGCGTGTGACAACGCGCATATAACTTCAAATGAATTAGCACCGTCCGATATATTCCGGCCGGATATCCTGGTACGTGTGTCATCGCGCTTATAATGTATTTTAGTCGTTCAAACTGACGGGCCAGTTGGCGCAGTTGGTTAACATTCCACCTATCGCTGCAGGTCGTGGGTTCGATTCCCACACAGGACATGTGCATGAACATATCTGTATGTCCTCCTGAGTCTGGCTGTAATTATGTATTTACAAACAAAAAGTAGTATCCTACTAATATACGAAAAATTCAAAATTCAAAATCATTTATTCAAATAGACCTTCGCAGGCACTTATGAAAAGTCTGACTCTAATACTCTAATACCGGTTCGGAAGGTTGCATTTGCTGAGAAGAGCCGGCAATAAACTCAGCAATTACTCTTTTCAAAACAAGCTTAGATTCATTACATAATTTTACATTCTAATCGCACTGACAACAATTGCGTGCCCCGGCGCGGCGGCAAAACTACAAAGTAGACTGAATCTATATTTAATAAGTAAATAAATAAATGGCAAACTTAAGCAGACCAGCCCCCACAAGCAGCACCTGAAAGTTTATGAGTATGGATGTATGCTTGCGGCGGCGTCGTGTGACGGGTCGCTCACTTCCCTCCAATATGGCGAGGAGGACGATGGCTGCCACACGCGTCATACTTGTGAACAGGTGCTGCTTGTGGGGGTTGGTCTGCTTAAGTTTGGCATTTATTTATTTATTTATTTACTTATTAAATATAGATTCAGTCTACTTTGTAGTTTTGCCGCCTCGCCGGGGCACGCAATTGTTGTCAGTGCGATTAGAATGTAAATATTATGTAATGAATCTAAGCTTGTTTTGAAAAGAGTAATTGCTGAGTTTATTGCCGGTTCTTCTCAGCAAATGCAACCTTCCGAACCGGTATTAGAGTATTAGAGTCAGACTTTTCATAAGTGCCTGCGAAGGTCTATTTGAATAAATGATTTTGAATTTTGAACTATGTATCGATGTTTATTACTCTTTCACGCAAAAACTACTGAACGGGTTTGGATGAAATTTGACACACAGATATAATATGTTCTGGATTAATACATAGGATACTTTTTATTCCGGGATAAACATACGATCCCTCGGTAATGCGGGTGAAACCGCGCGGGACAGCTAGTACGTATTATATCAGTTATCTGGTTTCCATAGAACAAGCTCTGCTTAGTTTGGGATCAGATGACCGTGTGTGAGGAATGTCCCAGGATATTTTTACGCGCATTTCGTTTCAAGGCATTTTGACTGTGTCCACGCCTCGCGTACTATTAATATTCTTACTCTGTGGTTATCGCCGTTTGTTTGGAGGTGTGCTATCAAGTCCAAACCACCCGGGCATGTACGACAACGAGGTGGAGTGGTGGGTGCAAGTATCCGGGCCGGCGCGCACCCGGCTCGTGCTCCTCATACACTCCATCGACCTCGAGTACCAGAAGGACTGCCTTTATGATTTCATTGAGGTACGTATATATGGGCCAGTTGGCCAGGGCGGTTGGTTAAGATTCCACCTATCCCGCTGCATTTTGTTGTTTCAATTCCCACACAGGACATGCATTTAATGTTGTGTGCATGAACTGTCTGTATCATGAGTCTGGGTTCCCATAGTCCCTACAAGTTCTGCTTAGTTTAGAATCAGATAGCCGTGTGTGGAGAATATCCCAGGATATTACAAGTTTTTATTTAACTTGCAATGTATGTACAGCAGTACCCCACTGATATGGCTTACCGATGTACCTACGCAGGAGATACATTTTCAAAGCGTAGGAAACCGCTATTGGTCGGCAGCTGCCGCCATGTTAGCGCGCGCCGTGCGGACTTGGCACGTGGCGTGACTTGCGAGTGAGACGGAAATAACAGCTGCACTGTATTATGAACCTTATAGTAGTGATCTAAGGTTGATTGTAAGTTTTAAGCATTCGTTCATTAATCTTCGGGGCCCTACTTTCTTTTCTGTGCGAACGAAGATTCACGATGCGCCTTATCAGTTGGGTACTACTATATGTATGTATGTTTGATCGGGTGGAATCTTGCAAGTCGAATTTCACCCACTTCCAGTGGTCGGATTTACTTGATATTTGGTATACATTAGTATATTGGAAGACAGTTCAAGTACAGTCAACAAAAAGTACAGTCACTAAAAAAAGCTTGTATCAAAAATGTTTTTTTTAACAAAAGCTTTTTTTTCTGACGCTGTATTTACGCTTAGTGAACACTGTCATTTTTTGTCGAGCTCTATAAAATTGGTATTGATCCATGATAAGTATGGTTAATCATAGCTAATGTTTGATGTTTTAATTGTTAGTTGCGAGACGTGATAAACATGAAGTCGTCGAGATACTGCGGCTCGCTCGGCGAGACTCGCTGGGTGGCGTCTGCCAACAAAGCTGTTCTGCACTTCCATTCTGATTATAAGTAAGACTATACTGTTACAAACAAATAAAATTTAATTACAAGCAATTATTATTTATTTGTTCCTCTAGTATTTAATTTAAATCTCTTCTTGTTAAAATGCTGGCTGAATATTTTGTTTAACGAGGTCTCACATCGTCTCATTAAGACCTCATATGATAAGAAGGCTGGTGTCTGGCTAAGACTATGAATAATCATTGCCATCTGTACGGGCAACCGTACATGGTGTATTTAATTCTATAAAGATCATTTCTGTATGCCGCAAACACTTTGCCAAGCTTGCGTATTGTACCTGATGGTGAAACTATTATATCAAAGGCAATAAATAAATCAGTCTCTACAGAACTCGAACGAGGTGGTTTTATTTATCACTCCTGGGAACTGCCTCCCATCATCATCATTATGTAGCTCAACATCATCTGTGTGAGGTCATCAGCCCACACTGAATCAATTTATTCCGCCCCATCTGGTCCTTCGAGCCGGAAGGAATTATCAGGAATTATATATACAATGAAATACTACATGTACGGTTGCCCGTACACCATCCATCGTGGAAATGCTGCCAGCCTTCTGATCTAATCTGAGACAAGATTTCTATTTGTAATATTTTTTCCTTTGTTTTCTGACTAGCTACGCCCCTTTTTACCGTACCCGAAGAGTGCCACACGGGACCCTATTACTAAGCCTCTACTGACCGTCCGTCCGTTCATCCGTCCTTCCGTCTGTCTGTCTGCCTGTCCGTGATAGGAGGACAGTTGAAATTTTCTCTAATTGTGTATTTTTATTGCAAGAAATATAAAAATAAAGGGGGGCATACAAGAAACGTCTTTTTCTTTGGCGTTTCTTTTTTGTTACGATTCATTTCATAGCAAAGTTTGGTTAGTTAATATTATTATTATTGTTGTACGGAACCCTCCGTGTGCGAGTTCGACTTGTACTTGGTAGTTTTTTTTTTTTATGAATGTGTTATTTTTCAGCGTTCAAGGCACCGGATTCTCAGTAACATGGCACGCGGTGGAGCTGACCGGGTGTCCCTCGCAGACGTTGACCTCCAAGGAGGGGGTACTGCGGAGTCCCAACTACCCACACTTCTTACTACCCAACCTCGACTGCACTATTGACATACTGGCACCTACAGGTAAGTACCCTCATAGAAGGTACATATTTGGCATTGCAAGAATTTAATTTTAAATAACTCGAATGATCTTCGAATTCTATTCTAGTAATATTTAAGCTTTTATAATAGCCTGAATCATTAAAATTATGTAACAAAGAGTATGGCGTTTTATACTAGGAACTCCATTTTTACGCGTAAAAGTATCGTTTATAGAATTAAATAATATTAAAACTAGAAGCTCTGCCCCCCTACACAAGATGGCTGTCGACAATCGTCTTCGTCAGTAAACGATCAAACTTTGTATGGGATTGACATGAGATTGTTAAAAATCACGTGATATTTCGATTTGAAATGTCAATCCCATACTCCCATAGTCTACTGGCTCAGTGAGCTGTAGACCTCGCGAATCTCAAATTCCCAATCAAATCTCTCAAGTCGCTCCAAGAACTGAATCAACAAAAAAAAAACCATACAATTATCGAGCCTGCACACAAAATTTCACCAAAATCGTTCGAGAAATGCGACATGTAGAGGAGAACAACCGGACATCCGCTGGACAGACATACGAAAGCATTTTTGTCCAAGCTGAAACGGAAAATCTATCAGTAAACACAATAACATCACATCACATCATAAAATGTATCATGTTGTTCCATTAAGTTCCCTTAGATTAGATTCCCTGTTAAATTAGCTTACTATTAATATATAAACCGAGGGTGGGCACTGGTGCCTATCATACAGAATAGCAACTATCCTAGTTTAGGTATCAGTAGTTACACTAAAAATGGAACTTATTCTACCTTTAAGCTGTATACAAGAATGTTTTTATTTGTATTTTTTGTATTAAGGTGCCAATAAATATTATTATTATTTCATTTATTTATTTTTGTACCTATAATTTACATTTTTAAATATATAATTATAAAAAAAAAAAAAACATTTAAAAATATAAAAACAGCATCCAACCGGCAACGGGAACAGGGTCCTAGTTACCGGTGGTTAAGGCTCCAGACTGAGGAACTTTCTCACAATGCGAGCCGTCTCCAGAGCACTGCCTTTTAGAATCTGGCCCTTGATCAGCTGCCTAACGCGAGCCTCTTGAGGTGTTTGTCGAAGCTCTTGGCTATAAGGCCATGGGCGGAAACGACTATCGGAACAATGGCTGCCACGTCGATATCCCACATGTCGACAACCTCGTGAACTAGATCAAGATATTTACATTCTTTATCGTTCTCAGCTTTCACAAGGTTTCTCGTCATGGGGGATAGCGACGCCAACAATCATTGCACGACGCTCCAGGCGATCTATCAACACAATGTCAGGTCTATTGGCGACAATAGTCCTGACATTATTATTATTATTATTATTCGCTTTGTCTCAATACTCGATAGCATAGGTGAATTCCCTTTCGATTTCCAGGCAAGCGGTCTTTCTCAACATAAGCTACTTCGACTTCGGATACGGGGTTTTTGACAAAGGGGTGCCACTAAATGTATCTGATGCGATACCAGAAGATTCCTATGTAGAGGTGCTGGTGGATTTAGAGAGCTTGCCCATCCGCCCGTTTGTGAACCACCAACGTCCTCACCAACGGCCTGTTCCTCTCACAGTCTGAAGTGCTGAGGTTCAGGCTCAAGACTGGAGAGAATGTTACTGGAAAGGGATTTATCGCTCATTTTAAAAAACTGGTGAGTATTGGTTGGACGGCATTGAAAGTAGGTATACAAGTTTCAGTGATTCACAAAACCCAAATTAATCACACATACGGGGCGTCCTACGGCTATGAGTTTCAGTGATTCACAAACCCAAATTAATCACACATACGGGGCGTCCTACGGGCTATGCCATACCGGGGATGTATGTACATTGCAAATAAAACGGATAGCGTGTTGAAACAAAGCGTATTTTTTTAACCGACTTCAAAAAAGGAGGTGGTTCTCATTCGAATGTATTTTTTTTTTATGTTTGTTACCTTCATAACTCCGTCGTTTATTAACCGATTTGGAAAATTCTTTTTTTATTTGAAAGGGTACACCTTCCCGTTTGGTTCCATTTTCAGATCAGGATTTGATTACTTCTTAGTGTACTTTGCAGTCGGTTTAAGTTTTTTGTAAAACAGTCCAATTATTACATGTAATATTTTTGTCAATATTGTAAGGATTTTTTGAAAACATTACGATACAAATGCTTCTTCATTTTAATTGCAGAAGGTATTGGCCCCCATGATTTACACCGAAAGGGCTGTCATGCAATACATGAGGTTTTTTTAACATTTTTAGGATTCATTCTCTTCTTTACGTAATTCTTACTATGGAGATCGATCAAAAATTGTAAGGCATTACCAGACGACCAAATCTAGTGCGGTCGAACCACCGAACAGCGCTATAGTACCTATATTAAAAAGAGAATGTGACGCTCAGTGTCGGACTGGCCATATTGTCGAGGTG